>JAVDOI010000003.1:34415808-34868308 GCA_032191485.1 Leptoclinus maculatus | reverse complement strand
CAAAGAGAGCATCATCATCCTCTTGGTGTTTAGCTTTAATCCAACACACAACTCCCCCTTTAGCATACACTCACACACACACACACACATGTACACACACATTCCCCTGCTTCTTGACACACGCACACACTGGAAAACACACCCTCTTTTATGGCCTATTGTTCTATAGAGCAGCCAAACAGCTGGCTGCACAAGTCATCAGTATCTGATCTGCGTAAGAGCGCTCCCAGCTTGTAATAGAGGATAATTACAATTTTAATTTGCCTGAGCAAAGAGGGCTAAAAGCCTCGTCTTCCCCCCACCCCCCCCCCCCCCCCCCCCCCACCACCTCACCCGTGTTTTCCTCAATCCACCCCCCTTGCAGCGCTTAGTGGGCGATTGCCATCCGTAGCAGATGGGGAAAGGGAGATATTCACAGCCAGGCAGGCACATCGGAGCAAGGCATGGGATTTTAACGCCCCCACCCCCCCCCCCCTCGATAGCCTGAGTCTCCTCCGGCACCGCCTCAAGGCGCTGGGTGTCGGGATTAGCGACCCGCCTCACGGCCGCTCTGTCCGGGCCTAGTCCTCCCACACTACATGGAGGTTCTCTCCAACCTTTTAGCATTTAGGCTCTTTGATCAGCTTACAGTCGTGTGCCCAGAAGATTTCTAAATGGTTTGACCTTTTTTATACGTCCACTTTATTTAACTCTACATGACCAATCTTAAGCACAGGTCGAGTCTTCAGTGGATATTGAAAGCAAACATGGGATGATCTCTTGACACGTCCTGAAAACGCCATCTTTTTAATTCATGTATGTTTCTCCTCTCTCGCCTTTTCCCTCTCGCTTTCATGAGGCACTTGTGACTTCGTGTTTCATTATTGTTTTCTACATTTCTCGAAAACCTGCTCTTAACATCAGAGCAGTGGGAGAACAGCTTGTGTTTAACCGTGACTCATTCCCTTCCTCATAAGCACAAAACACGGCGTGCTGAAATCCACTCTGGCATTGCTTAGTGCTTTAATCAGTTTTGTTTTTTTCTTCCTCTTGTGTGTTTTTCCAAAGCCAATATTCAATCTGGGCTGAGAGGGGCGATAGGAAAGGGAGTGACAAGCGAGGTTATTAATCTCGCCCACTCTTCCCATCTCTGGATACTGAACCAGCATTCCTTCTTTCCTGTAACAGAGCCCAGCCCACAGTGCGGTATGTTCTGTGTGTGACGTCGGCCATTGTTGTCGTACGGAGCCTCTCCCTCACTCGCACAAGTATTGGTCGACCTGCCACGACACGTCTCTTTTTCGCCGTGTAATTGCTCAGGGCCACAGCGCTCCTCGATGTCGATGCTTTCTTCCCTCCCCCTCCCCCCCCTGTAACTTCACCTTTTCTCTTTCCTGCTAATTTTCAAAAGTAGCGTCATTTTTTAAATGTTTAATATATTTATATGTCTGTCTCGTATTCCTGCTCTAAGTGAGACAGCTCAGACTACTTTTGACAAGTATGATCCCACAGGAGAGTGATTTTAAATACACATCTCCAAGTTTAAGAACTACTTTTTTTTTTTTTTTTTTAACGTGTCTTTATCTTTTCATATTATGTCTCCGTTTCCTTTTGTTCAGCTGAATTAGGAATGAGTTGTTCTATTCTCAGGGGATGTAGTGTGCAAAGGAAGTCTCGAGTGCTCCTTCATGCTTATCTAGTCTATATTTGGGCTCTATGTGTGACCCAGAGATGTTCAGTTTACGAACACGTGTGACAGAGAAAAGCAGAAATTCTCACATTTGAGAAGCTGGAACCAGAATATGTTTGGCCTCTTTTGCTTGGAAAATGACTGAAACAAAGAATTGATTCGAAAAATAGTTGTTAATTGCTTTTCTGTCGATCGAAGCGTTGAGTAATTAACTAATGAAACACGACATTAGGACCAGCATAGTAACATAACCTAGAGGCGCACTGATACTTTAGTGTTTTATCTATCGGCTAATGTCAGCTAGTGTTGTTATTACTGCTGCCAACATTGAGCTGAATGTGACGAGGAAGTTGTATTTATTTAAAATCATACGGGTACACTGGGCTCTTCCACATACTGTAATTAAGTACCTGGCTGCGTGTGTTTCCCGGCAGGTAAAGGCTTGTAGTGGAATTTCTTAACGCCACGCTAACCACTGGTACTTGTGTAAGTTCAGTAGAGCCGAATGGCATTTGAAGAACTACGACTGGAACTGGCTGGTTGGTACAGGCAGCACAAGGCTGTCCTGGCATGAGAAAGGAGAAGTCTGGTTTGTTTCGCGAAAGGATCAAGAGATTCAGAATTGACATTTTACTGGCTCTGTGGTTCAGTTCAGTGACATCTGCGACCCGATCTCTCTATAAGAAATAACCCTAGAGCGAGGTTAAGCTTAACTGTCACTATTTCTTAGCGCAAGGCCGTCCCTTATTGATTTAACAACAGTATAAACAGTGGACGCTACAAGAGAATCCGGCCTGTCCAATTTTTAGTATTTGTGCAACTGATGCACATCTTGTCTCTCTTTGAGTTAAAGCCAGATTACATTGCATGTTCTTCCACCTGGAGTCTCTTTAATCCCTCATTATGATCTCCTATCACACAGTGTTTACTCCGCTCTGACAGAAGCCTTTGTTTTATATGCCTAATGTCGTAAATACATGCATTGTGTTTGGTATTTAAAAACACTGCTGTATAGCTGTTTGTATGAAAATGAATATAAGTACTTTGCATGCACATGCCTTTTATTTCGGACACAATCCTGCAGAGAGGAAAGCCATTCAAAGTCAGTTAATGAATGCCGTTACCACTCATCTGTCTTCTGCAGCTGTATTGACGGCCTCCTAACGGTGGCTGGTTGGCCAGCAGCTATTGTCCTAAACTTCCCCCCCCCTAAGGCCCTTTTTTTGTCCCCTGCTGCTTCCCAGCCATGGGTCATCAATGTATCACCTTTACCACCTCTATTAACACCGTCTCCTCCTCGGAGAGCCTTCAGTCGCCCTCGAGCAGCTCCGCCAACAACTGCTCAGCTCACGGTGTCCAATGGCGTCCCGACATGTGGGTGAGCAGATAGTGTTTCTGCATGTGAGGGAATGAGCGGGGAGATGTGTTTTAAGTGAGAATGATTAATACCACTTTAACTGTGCGTAGGTTGTATCTTATTAAACCAGATGGTTTCATGTGGCTGTAATCAATATCAATACAGTTGATTTGCCAATGGGGCTCTCTACATCTCACAGCTGAATCACTGCACTCCAAAATATCATTCTTTGCTTATGATTTCATCAAAATAGTTGTAATTCTGTTTTTCAATGGGTGATTTGACATGCCTTATTTGTTTTAATGACAAAGGCTATATACGTTCTTTATTCAATCTTAAATCCTAAATGATAAGTTGATTAATTAACTTAAAAAAATGAATCTGGCAGCATTTTTAATAATGGTTTATATGTCCCAGCTTCTCAAATGTGACTATTCTCAGCTTGTCTTTCACGATAGTTAATGAAAGTCATTTGACGTCTGGGTAATGACAATTTTTCACTACTTTCTGACATTTTATCGACCAAGCAATGAATCGATTAATCAAGAAGATATAATGAGAAATATCAATTAGTTGTAGCCCTATAACAAAGTATCCTGTGATAGAGAAAGTAGAACCGGCCAAATATCTGCCCTAGTAGTAAACCATTAGTTTCATAGTACACCTGTAGTAAGCAGTGTTGACACATCTCGAGCACACACCAGCTCCTTCCCCGGCTGAATTCAATACGACACCCTTTGGTGTCGCACAACGTAGTCCTAGGAGCGTCTTTGTGGGTGTTGAATGTGTCTGTGTGTTTGGATGAGTAGGCGCTCGCACATTCGAGTGTTTGCTTTTAATCTTGTGCTGCCAGCTTAGAGCGACATTTCTTCCCGGAGATTAGAGGATGTTGGAGGCACTGCTGTGGAAATAGTCTCTCTCTCTCAATCTCTAAACACACACACGAGGCAAGACAAAGTGGCTGTTTGCAGTGCTGCTGTGTTTGTTTATGTCAAGCCAGCGATAAGGCCCTGCAGCAGACCGCGGCTAATATGATTTTATAAATACTCCGACGAAGGATTAAATAATGAACCGTGTGGTCATTAGTGTTCTTTATTGTGGGGATGTTTTAAGATGTCTTGGCCTTGTTACCGGGAGAAATCACTGAGCGTTGATTGTGTAATTCAATTTGATGAATCAGATAAGATGTACCGATAAATCTTATCATGACAGACTTAATATATTATTTCATATATATAATGGCTCACGTGGTTTTTAAGCGTTGAAACTGAACCCTTGGTTACACTTGTCTTTTTCTTTCATCCGATCATGCCAGGACGCATTAACGGTCAAGTCTTTACGCTCTAAGATCGGTTCCTTCTCGCATTGAGATCCGATTAGCCGGACCACATGCTGAGGTGGCTCGGATCTCAGTGAGGTATGGACAGCATGTGGGCACAATCCGGACAATTTATCAAACTTAAGTCTCCTTCCCTGCACGGGACTTCCTCTTCCGAGCGAGAGCAGAGCGAAGATGGGAGGAAACCGGGGGCTGGAGCACAGCTGAGTCCTGTTAAGTTACTGCTTATGAAATCCCAACAGTTCCTGATTTTGCTGCTTCAAAATAAAAGCTTTTAAATGACAAAATAGCGGAAGACTTTAATTTATAGGAAAATGTGTTTATCACCGAATCAGCAAAGCATCCTGATTACTAATACTGCAGGGAGGAAGAGTAAGCAGCAAAAACAACGAATAATTTATAGGAATTGAATTGTGTTCATGCACTTATTTACAGCCGCTCCTTTCACCACAAAATGTATCCGATCACTATCTGATAGGCTGGTTGCATTGAACTATCAAGTGGGGAAGCATGGCGACACAGCTGAGTCTCGATCTTGTGCATCCGATCACAAAAGTCACATTGAAAAGGCAAATGTAACCGTGGCCTTCTAATTGGAAACATTCCCACTGAAGCCAAGCCCAAAGTCTTGCATAACCACTTCACATATGACCCAGATCAGTAGTAATAAAAGCGGCAAGTCTGTTGACCACTCTCTAAGATCGGTATTACTGAAAGTAAAGCAAAGCTGTCATGTCTCATGTTTACACAGGTGTTACAATGTTATGTCAGTCCTGCTAGATTTAGATGCTCTGCTCTCTCCAGATTGCAGCGCCGTGTGTGTGTGTGTGTGTGTGTGTGTGTGTGTGTGTGTGTGTGTGTGTGTGTGTGTGTGTGTGTGTGTGTGTGTGTGTGTGTGTGTGTGTGTGTGTGTGTGTGTGTGTGTGTGTGTGTGTGTGTGTGTGTGTGTGTGTGTGTGTGTGTGTGTGTGTGTGTGTGTGTGGGAGTGCAGCACACATTCCGATACTCTCGTACTCAGAAGAAACACTCACTCAGACACAAGAAGCTGGCGTGACGCTGCAACATCCTAGATGGAGCGTGGGAAGGTGGATCAAAGCCCAATTATCTTTTAGGTCTTCTGTCTCGTACTCTCTTCATTGGCTGGCTTAGAGCCTCGGGTCTGTCATTGGAGCAAAGTAAATGAAGATGCTGTCCCCCCGCTGGACAAATAGACCCAGTGCTGGCCTGGGATGAAGACACTTTAATGAGCAGGAGAAATTTAGATCTATATGAAGCTCCTTGTGATGGCTGTCTCCACCTAACTCGTCATGTTGATACAGCGCTTCTGTGTAAAATGCAGCCTGTAGTTTCACTTAACAATACTAGTTTTAATTATCAGCTCAACCTGTCAACTTTGAAACTCAAAAGTGGTTTGACCCGGTGGCAGCTGCCAGCAGACAGTTTGTGTCGGCGTAATGATAGAACAGCACAATATTCCAGCAGCACCACATTACTGTAATACTCAAATCATCACGGTTCTCTATCAGGCTGTGATGGAGCCGTAACGAGCCCCATTAGTGGTCGTAAATACTCCGTCTATTTGACATAATATTGGTACATTATGCGTCAAAGAACGAGGCCACGTGTGAGGCAAATTGTCCTTGTAGCCCCAGCAGGCCTGTAATACATTTCAATCCCTCCATAAATTGTTTCATATCCTGTCTACAGGCAGTTTTTTAATGCTGCTTAGTTTACTTACATGCTTTTATAATGACCTTGTTACCTCACATAATTAAAATATGGTTCAGGATCCCAATTTTGCTGCCGGTAGACGATCATAAATCCAACCTGAAGGTCTTCTATCAGCCGGCTAATTCTTATTCTTGTCACTCGTTCCTGTGTCCCTTTCTTTTAGGTTGTGCGCGGCCCCCCGGCGTGCAGCACGGTGACTTGCTGAACCAGACCGAAGCGAACCGTGGCTCTTTCCCCCCGGGCACCCTGCTGACTTATGGCTGCGAGCCCGGCTACACTGCAGATGGAACCACCACCATCATTTGCACCAGCTCTGGAGCCTGGTCCCATCAGCCTCCACGCTGCATCAGAAGCAGCGGTGAGCGAGTCTCAAACAAATACACACACGAAACAGAGCTCACAAGAACATCATTTTGTTTACTTTTTGTTTTCAATACAATATAAAGCAGTGTATGGCCATTCTTTGCTAAGTATGCTCACATGCAGACCTAATGTGTCTGTCTATAGAAAACATTTATTATAACTGGAATAATTCATTTGCATTGCATGTTCTCACTTCCTCAAAAGACAGCTTTATTGATGTCTGAGGTTGTGCATGTGTGTGCTTAACACACATGACTGCATGAAAAGTGAAACATCGCATCAGTTCAGTGTCCCATAGTGTCATTACTCCAATAGTGAGGAATGTCCTTGAGATCCAGCATTTAAACCACAGGAATCAAACCTGACCACAGGTAGAAATAACATGTTTGGGTACACAACAACAGCGACGCTTATTAAAACCTCTACTGCCTCTGCCTCTTCCCAGTGTGTTCCCCTCCCACTGAGCCAGAGAACGGGGGCTACCGCTGTCACCCGTCTCCCTGCCACAGCCTCACCCAGAAGACCGTCATCGAGTACTTCTGTGACGAGGGGTACGCTCTGAAGGGAGACTACAAGTTCCTCACCTGCCAGAACGGCGAGTGGGACGGCCCCATGCAGATCAGCTGCCGACTCACGCAAGGTCCGGCCGCCTCGGATAACGTTCACCTTTTTTTAAATTGTGTTATATCTTCGCTGATGTAAGTGGAAATATGTGAACCACATTTTCACTTCCTCTCCGTCTCTTCTTGTGCCCGTCAGACAAGGAGCCGAGCTCTCCGCTGGGTATACCCGCTCTGTCCATCGTGGCGTCCACAGCTAGCTCTGTGGCCCTCATCCTGCTGTTAGTGGTGCTGTTTGTTCTTGTACAACCAAAACTCAAGTCCTTCCATCACAACAGGTAAGATACACACACACACACACATTACTGTGTTCCCACCCCAGAGATATACCAAACGTCACCATATTAGAATTCTAAAAATAATCGATGATCACTTGGTATAATAACTAGCCAGCTGTTGTTGGTGCTGCTGTTTACAAGTAGAGACTCTAGTTTCTTACATTACTTCATTCCTTCTGGGGACACACCTATTGTTCAGTTTTGCCCCCATAAGATGCACAAGACCTGACAACTAGTTTTACAAGTTGGCATTTCTTAAATACTTGAGAAATGAAAGTAGAAGTAGGAGTTGATCCCATCAGCGTCAGTAACCGCCTCTGTGATTTGATCTAATGCTCATTGGCACTCTTGTTGATTGTGTTGTCGGCCCGAGAGCTTAGTGCAGCCCGCTATCAAGGGATTGTACAGTCGACGCTAATCACCTCCTCTTAGCGGTTCTGCTGCGTCACACATGGCCTGCATCCTGCCTGTCGTGATCCACCTTGTTCCAACATGTCCGTCTCACTCTTTCTCCGTCTCTCTCTCTCTGACCGTCAGGAGGGAGCAGGGAGTCTCGGGCCAGTCCAGCTCCATCATGGTCGAGGGCGTCCAGGTGGCGCTGCCCTCCTACGAAGAGGCCGTGTACGGAAGCGGTGGACCCAGCGGTGCTTCCGGTCCTCCTCCCTCTCCTTCTCCGCCTTCTCCTCCTCCGGCTCCCCCAGAGTCTCGGGTCCCGATCGTGCTCTCCGAGGGTCTTCCTCAGGGAGCCGCGGGAGGCCAAGGCGCCAGCAGAACACGCCACAACAGAGACTTAGACTTCTGTCTCCCCTCCACGTCCTCCTCGTCGTCCTTCTCCTCCTCCCGCCGTCATGCAGAGACGGTGCTGGTTCATCAGGCCCCCTCCTCCTCCTCCTCTTCATCGTCATGGGCTAGAGAGCACCCTGGGGGTGCATGCGCGGGCCCCCTACCTCTCCGTAGAGACTCTGAGAGTAGCGACCAGCACAGTCTGCTTTCTGTCACCTCTGCAGACGACTTTTCTGACGGTGAGAGAAAACGCTTATTCCACACATTTCCTTTGTAACAAAAAGACGACCGGTACCAATTTGAGATAATGACATCAGCATTATTTATTTTTTACATAAACACAGAACGTACACCTATTTGGTAAGGATCCGTAACATGATTTTAACCATAGTATCAACAGAACAGTGAACAGTTCAATATTATTTTAAACTCATTTGCAAAAGAGCTTGTGAAGAAACCTGTCAGGAGTAATTCCATTGGTTGACATAATCAATACTTTTTAATTGAAATGGCCGTCTATTTTCAATTTTCAATTGCTCGAGAGACATTCAGTAAAAACCCCAAAGTAGGTTTAATTAAAAGCTTACACTCTCTATTAGATTAAGTTCATAATTAATAATGATTTCAAGACTACTAGCTTTGGTAAAGAACAGTGTTACAAATAGCCAATTAGGAACCTGTTTAATATGTTTAATATAACCTGTTTTTGTATTGGTTAAGATCTCAATCACTTCTCTGTTCTGACGTGTGTGTTCGGTTCTCCTGCAGATATCCCCCTGCTGAAGGAAGCATGAAGCCTCCCAGCCTGCTATCAGCATCAGCAGCCGGATTCCTCTCTCTCTCACTGCTGACCAGGACATGACTGTTGCTGTCAACCTACTCTCTCCCCCCCCCCCTCCGATTCCCCCTCAGCAGCCAGCAGAGAAAAGACTAGAACTATTCCCCATTCCCCCACGCAACCTCTTCTGCCATTACTACCCATGCAGCGCAAAGCCAACAAACCAATACTCGCAGTGATGGAGCACCACTGGACCCAGCTACCGGATCAAAAGACAATCCGGACAAAATGAAGTGGTGCCAGCTCAGCATAAATCCTGTAGATCCTATGTCTATGTAAAACATACATACTGATTCAAGGTTGTGTACTTTAGGCTATGTTTGCACCACACACTTGCCTCCTCCCAGGGTGTAGGTCTCTATAAACAACAATGCTCACAGAGGCTTCATCGGAGAAGGCTCGAGCAATCGAGACACGTCGACTCTACTGCGGATACAAAAAAAACCAACTTGTGATGTTCGCTCCTGACGCTGTGGCGCTCACAATCGTCTTCCCGCTGTACTTGAAAAGTTGTGAGTGACGGCTGGGTTTTTGTGGCCCGCTTTGCGAATGCTGCATGTTGTTTTTTAGTTATTGCTGTCACAGCACGGTGGCACTCTGAATGAAGCATGAAGCCCTCCCTGTCTCTCCCTGTCTCTCTCTGTCTCCCTGTCTCTCCCTGTCTCTCTCTCTGTCGGTCTCTCTCTTTCTCTGTGTCTCTCTCTCCGTCTCTCTCTGTCTCTCTGTCTCTCTCTCTCTCTCTCTCTCTCTCTAGCTTTCTGAGTATCAGGGCAGCGTCTAGCGTGTGGATTAGTGGGACTGAGAACCACTTCACGAGAGCTAAAAGCAGGGTGCAGCGTTTTTACGAAGTAGCCTACCATATCACAACTATAAAAAAAAAAAAGGACCCTCTCCTTCTCTTCTCTTTTCTGTTTGCCAGCTGCACCCACTATCGGGAAGGTGCTCCTTCTGTCGCATGAGTGGGAATGATTGGTGTTTTGGTTCCAGGACCGTGCTGCACATCTTACTTGGAGGAGGAGGAGGAGACATCATTTCACTTTTTAGTCTGAAAGCTGAGGAGACGGTTGTCGTTCAATGTGGTGATCGGGCACATGACTAAACTTTAGGGTTGTGCGTGTCTAGTTTTCTTCCCTGTATTTATTGGTGTGTTGCTCAGTTTGCTTTGAGTTGCTGATTGCGTGTGTGTGTGTGTGTGTGTGTGTGTGTGTCAGTCAGACAGGAGAGCACATGTCCTCATATGGTTGGCCTCAATAGAGCCATTTCCTGACTTGCCTCTCTTCAGATCAGAGACTGGCTTCACAATGTCCCCGTCTTTCACCAAAGGAAAACGTCCCTCCCAGCATTGAATAAGTCACATGAACAAACCAGCGTCACTTAAGGCAACGAGTCCATCTACACAATGTGTGTATTATTCATCTACTCTCCGGCTAGAATATTTATCATTTTCTGCTGAATGGCTGGAAAACACAAATCCCCTCCAGAGGAACTGGCTCTCGTCTGAACCTGAAGACTCTCCACTTTAGTGCGTCATGGACACGACTGCAACTGGTTGCAGTGTAATGCTAAAGTTTGCTTATATAGCACCCCACCCCCGCCCTACACTCACTCACCCTCCTCATGCCAAGTGCAAACATTTTACGAGAGAATCATGGCGTGTTGTCTGAAATCATCCTCTGTTTTCATCTCCAGTTGAAACATTTCGGTGGTTGAGCTGGTAACCCTGGAAACAGCATGGCTCCGGAGGATCCTGAGAATTGCTTTTCAAGCTTCCGAAAAAAAAAACAGAATCGGCTCTTCTGATTTTAGTTTGGCGTTTGCGGCTGTCTGTCACTGTCAACGGCTACATTATTAATGCAAACAGAATGTTGCCTTAGACTTGTACATTTTTTTTTTTTTTTTGGTATAATCTTAAGCCTCCTCGCTGGTTGCTTTACAATATTGCAACGGTTTCTGTTTTCCCAAATGGCCTTACTCTGTTCTTTTCTATTCTATGCATAAAACTGTCTTTGTGTATTTATCAGTTTACTTTTGTTGTGGACACGACTGAGAGAATGTCCATTCTTCTTCTGTCCTCCCCGAGCTTTTACAGCGACTGTGATGATGATGATGATGATGATGATGAACCTATAAGCACCTATATTTCACTATTCTTTTGCTTCTACTTTGCTACAAGGCATTACAATATTATGGGATCGAAAAAAGAAGAAAACAAACTGAAATGACCTTTGCATTCAGAAGCACTGTTGTACGGTGTTGCGTCCCTGAAAAATGACAGGTTATAAAAGTACACATCTTGATTCTTAGTTTCAAATGCTTTCAGCTTTGATTTTTTTCCTCTGTACATGGCAGTGGGTGTGAAGATAGTAATTTAATATTTGTATAAAGTTTAATTTAATTTTACAGTGTGTGTATATAACTTTCTAATTAAAGCTTTCTTTTGAATGTGGAAGACGAGGTGTCATTATTTAAGCCAATGTCAGGCTTCATTCTAGGAAAATGTGTCTCTAACTGACGTAAAGTTCACATTTTCAGACTGAAATGAGGTCAGATGGTAACACATCGCCAGTAACTATCGTCCATGGCTTCCTTTGGATTAGGTCCCGGAAGATTTGAACCTCTGCACTTAAAATCCTGCTTCTGTTCAGTATCAGCTTGAATGAATACACTAGCCTACTTCAGTGTAATGTCTCTAAAGGTATTCCTGGTGTGCCTTCAGGTACAGTATATAGTAGTACATTAGTTACATTATAGTACCTCATTAAACGTTTACCAAATATATGTCCTGAGTAGGGTGGTACTACATCTGCTCTATCAATTCAAAATCAATCTTTTACTACTCGAAAGAGAAGCTTTCTTGGTCAACTGTGGTCGTAGTTTCATTTTGTTTTCATAACTGCTTCCTGGATTATGCTGCTGCGTTTGATTTGACTGCGTAATGTCCTGTCTGTGGAGCTTTAAAGCCATAGCACATTTTAAATGACTTCTGAGAACCAAGTATGCTTTAAACTATGGAAAAAGAAAAGGTGACTGGCTGAACTTGTGGTTGTTTATTATTTGTCCTGCTGTTGTACTGCTTGTGACTCCGGGTCCTTTTCATCTATAGCTGCTGTACATTATGTGATCCCTTCCTCCTCTCTGTACAATAACATTGGGTCTGAGTGACACCTAGTGGTCACAATTAGAAACGGCACTAATGGAAACTAGTATGGGAGATGAATGACTCTCTCCATCCTTTGTCATTTTTCGTGTTCGGGAATATATTGCGCATAGGCTGCATTTAACATTTAACCCAAAGTCTGATGGACACCCAAGAAAGCTATTGCTGCCCATCTTTGTTTACTATTATGTCACTCACTTGGGAGAAGAAACACATTTCATCAATTGAATTCAATAATTGTCCAACGCTCTCTGTTAAAAGATGACTTACTCTATTAAAGGTAAACATATGGAGTCCTTTTATGTTATGGAGAATGTGATCAATGTGGCGATCGAGGTGTTAGAGGTCCTTTGCAGTTGACTCAACTACTTTTATTGTTCTTTTCTATGTGAACTATGTCTTTGAGTTTGACACAAGGTAAAAACAGTTACATAAATATTGCAATAACTGTTAATTATTGTTATTGTATTACTTTATGATCATTGTTGTTGTTTACATTTCAAATGTCAGACATAAAAGGGAAGAACTCATTTTAATGTTGGACAATAATGTCTGTCCCTTTGATATTTCTCTGGATGAGAAAACATTTGCTTCTTTGTTATTTGAAGCTATTTGAAAAAGAATATTGAAGATATGCTGCGGGAAAAACAAAAAGTTAATTTCTTTGAATTGATCTTTAAGAATTCACCATTTCACTTGATCATATTGGGGGGGAATCACAATTTTAACACCGTGTTACACGAAACAACAATAACAAACAAAAGGGTACCCCGCACTGTAGGTGTTAACGTTAACTAACTCCAGAAGGTGGCGGTAATCTTGCAGAGAAGAAGCAGAAGACGAAGAAGAAGAAGAAGCAGAAGAAGAAGAAGAAGAAGGAGGACCTGCGTTTACGTGCCCCCTCCCTGAACAGCAGAGGCTCCATTTTGTTTGATTTTTGCGGTCACTGTCGACAGCCTGCGAGGAAAACACCACCAGCACCACTTCAAACGTATGTGTACACATTTTAAAATGCAGCGTAACATCGCCATGCAGTTATCGTTTTGTTAAAATTAACGTTATCTGTCGTGTGTGTGTGCGTGCCGTTAGCTAAAAGCAGCGCGTCACTTGGGTGCGTTAACGCCTGGTCGCGAGGCCCCACAGTTAGCTTGCTAACAGAAACTACACAGGTCAAGTAACGCAGCCGTTAAACGGCTGCATGTTTAACTACGTAATGTATCCTTCTCCGTGTTAGCTAACGTTACACCCGTTGAGAACGATGTATTTACGGTAACTTGTCTGTTTGCAGATAGCGTCACCAACGACATCAACAATGAGCGGATGTCGTATTTTCATCGGCCGTTTGAGTCCTTCGGCCAGAGAGAAGGATGTGGAGAGATTCTTCAAAGGATATGGCCGCATCCGAGACATCGACCTCAAGAGAGGCTTCGGGTTTGTGGTGAGTTACCGAAACTTCATGGAAATGGGTCGGTACCCCTTCAATGTCCGCCAGCTATACATTCAAAAGACGTAGCAAAATGATATTAATTTATTTTATCCCAGCCCAGCGCCAATCATTTGTGCGTTTAGCCACATTGGGTAATTTACCGCCTTTAGCCTTTATTTTTCTCCACATTCATCCGGATGACACACCCACACACTACATTATCTAAAGACTAAATCTGTCGGTCACGTGATAATTATAAGTATTCACGTGTCCTTTTGTACTCTTAGTTGTGGACTAGATCAAATGTACTTTTTACCCTCAATCTACATTTAATAAACTGTAATGAAAACAGGACTTTAGACATTTTTTTAGACAGCAAATTGTACCCCACTTGTATTTATATATTGCTTTGGTAGTCACTTGCAAATCGAGCCCAAATGCCCCCTGTTGGTGTCAATTTTCTTCCAATATTTCCATAACCCTTGATATGGATATTTTGATGGATGCTATTGTGCCACAAGATGATGCACACAGGAACGACCCACAGCTGTAAAGAATGAAGTGAGAAAGGCTGTACTGCCATGTTTAAAATAGTTTGTCAGTGTTCTCCTCACACATTGAAAAAGCACAACTTGTTGTAAATGTTGTATTCTGTTTGTTGTAGGAGTTTGACGACCCCAGAGATGCTGAAGATGCTGTTTATGAGCTTGATGGCAAAGAGCTGTGCAATGAAAGGTAGGAATTTGTGATAAAAGACAATAAAAATGTGGAAAAACTGAATTTGTATGAATTTTCTTTCTCTTCTCGTTGTTACCCGTTTTCCACGGTATTTTTATTTTTTAAAAATCTTTTCCTGTTATTTCAGGGTGACCATTGAGCACGCCCGCGTACGTCTGCGTGGCGGCCGTGGTAGAGGTGGTGGTGGTGGCGGCGGCGGCGGTGGTGGTGGCGGCGGCGGCGGCGGCAGTGCAGGAGGCCGCTTCTCTGATCGCTATGGCCGCGGCTCCCAGAACAGTCGGAGGTAAAGTAGTCACACCACCCATAGTTATAGTAACAGGTCACCGGCAGGCAGATACGTTTCACTGGATGTCATTCAAATGAGGAAGGAACATGTGTGCAAGTACAGCTAACTAAACAAAGTTTTTTTTTATTTTTTAAATAATTGTTGAGTAGCTAATGGAAGCCGTTATGCTCTGTTCCTCAGTCTGTATCTCAGCCCCACAATGTAGTCAATCAACTGATTTGAATCTTTTTCACATTTTCAGCCGAAACCCTCCTCCGATGCGCACTGAGAACCGCCTGATCGTAGAGAACTTGTCCTCTCGAGTCAGCTGGCAGGTTAGTAATGCAACATTATCATACACAAGTCTCTACAAGCTGCAACACCACACATGTTATTACCTCCAGCAGTCTGCCTCCAACAATACACACATGCAATTGTAGATTCCAATGTTGCTAAAAACCATAGAATCTCTGGAATCAAATTGATAATTTGCTTAACTTGCTAATATGTTTAATCAAACTATTATATTGTGATGAGGCCTAAATTGTTTAGAAATGTCCTCTATTAAATCTGCATCTCATGCAGCTATGTAATGATTAAAATAGCAGTAACAACAAGAACACACTTAATTTGTTCCTTTTTTTTTTTCAAAATTTTAACCAATTCTTCACCCCTTTATTTGCCAGCCTGACTGTTGTGTCATATGGAAGAGGTCGCTTATGGTGGCGTTAACCCCTTCTGGGTCCTTCTGTCTGGGTTGAGCCTCTGGCGTCAGCCAGTCTGTCCTACTCCTAGTTGACGCCTGCTGGTCATGTGAGCGATCGCTCCACACTAGAGGTGCTGGTCGGCCCCTTCGCTCGCTCGCAACGCCCCCTGTCGAAGGCAGGGGGACGACTGGTGTGTGGCTGAGAGCAAGAGAGAGGAAACAGAGAGTTGGCAGAGAGAAAGGAGAGGAAAGAGCGAGAGTCGATGGTGGTGCCGTATTGACCGATGGTTCGTTAATTTGAGGGGCTTCGGTCGATCGATATCCCCCCCTCCCTTCCCCCGCACATCGCGAGAGAGAGAGAGTGTGAATTCCTCCCAGGTGCCCATGGATATAATCTGGTTATGGTGGGCTCGGAGAGCCTTGCGGCCCACCCCAAGGGGTTTCGCTCTCAGGTAGTAGTTTCCTCTCTTCCACCCTGTTCACTCTCTTTACCGAGGCAGGGTGCCCGAGACGGGGCGGTCCCGGCATGGAGCCCTGTGCCCTCCTTGCCAGGGAAAATGGGGCTCTTGGTGCCAAAGGCTGCCCAAGTGGCGCCACTGCAGTTCAGTTCATGCAGATGGTGTTCATGTCTCTGTAGTTGTGATGAGTCCAAGAATCTCAAAGCATTTGCAAATACTTTAACCTGTACACTGATAATAGCGCTTGTGAAAATTGGTTGATATCTAAATTGGCAAACATTACATCTTTACTAATCTGTTGTATTTTCTTTTATAAAACACACATTATTGAATGATTATTTGGCCACCGAGGTTCTTGGACTCATCCTCCTTATCTGCAGTAGCCTGTGTAGTCCTCTCAGAAAATCTAACCATCTCTCTTTTTGGGTAAATCAGTCCTGTTATGTGTCTCTGACTGTGCTTGTGTCCCGAGCCTCTCCGTGTGTTGACTGATGTTTACATGTGTAGGATCTGAAAGATTTCATGAGACAAGCTGGAGAGGTGACATTTGCAGACGCACACCGGCCCAAGCTCAACGAAGGGTAAGACCGTGGTCTCTGTTGGCGTCGAGCCCCTCATGAATATCACAGCATGAGTCTCGTGTACCATATCACGCTTATCTAAGATTGTACTTAATGCAGTCTCATGTTGTTTCCACAGAGTTGTTGAGTTTGCTTCTGGCAGCGATCTGAAAAACGCCATGGACAAACTGTCTGGAAAGGAAATCAATGGCAGGAAAATCAAGCTCATTGAGGCAGCCAGGAAGAGGTGAGCTGCTTTCTCTTTCCACCATGACACACAGACGATGGCCTCCACTCTCCACTCATTTGTCCTTTTTACTCACAATGAGAACCCGCTAATGTGTGAAGAACATGGCTCAAACATGGTTTATTACAATAAATAGATTTAAAACATTACTACACATTGATGCTATATAAATGAATTGTGCAAACACCATGGCGAAAGAGATCCAGTAGTGCTGTGTGTTATGTAAATATATAATTATCTTAATGTTCTTCTTCTCTCTCGTTATTTCCCAGGTCGAGAAGTCGTTCCCGGTCTGAGAGCTCCTCTCGCTCGCGGTCCCGCTCTCGCGGTCGCTCTCCATCTCGCTCCCCCAGGCGTTCCCGCAGCCCCGCCCACAAGGCCCACAATCGCTCCCGCTCCCGTTCCCGCTCCCACAGCGGGTCCCCCGTCGGCGGCGCCTCCTCCCCGTCCTCCAAATCGAAGGAGGCCGCCAAACGGTCGTCCAAGACGAGCAAGTCCGCCACCCCGCCCTCCTCTCCACCCGCCCAGAGAGCCTCCGTGTCCCGCTCTCGTTCCCGCTCTCGCTCCCCTTCTACCGACAGCCAGCGCTAAACACTGCGTTTTAAGTTTAATGGGAATCAGCAGTAGAAACGACTTGATTCAGCAGGATCTGGAGCTCCCATGACCTCTCCTGAACACAGAGACAAGAGCTTTTCTCAAGTTTGTTTCTTTTCTCCTGTCTGGATTATCATAGTTATCCATGAAGCTTTTCACATTTAAAACACCGACACATTGTCAGACAGGAACAATTATATTCATTCATATATTTAATTGCAATTATAGGGCGTTAAAAATTAAATACCGTAAACGGAAGACATTTGTTTCACAGTGATGCTGTCCCCCGTCATCCTCCATATATACGTTTACACCCAGTTCATCCATCGAGGCTGCGGGTCCTCTTCTGCTGCACCGTCGTTTCTCCTCACACGTCCCGAGTGAACCAGCGTCAAGTTTCACTGTTATTGGGTCTGTACATTTAGCAATCTACACACACTCTACACACTAAAAACTTTGAAGAGGGAATCTGTATTTTTTTGGCAGTACTGCGATGCTTTTGATAAGTCGTGTGACCACTTTCTTTACTTTTTTTCCCGCGATTCGTTTGCTTGTTTTTGCTCGTCAGTTGGAGAACTTTTAATCAATTTCCGCATTTTTGTTTTTCGCCTCATTTTTTCTGTATTCTGACCTACTGTAGCTTGGACAGCTGGTGTGTGTGTGCGTGTGCGTGTGCGTGTGTGTGTGTGTGTGTGTGATATCTATACCTGAGGATGCCTGCATGTGATTTTCGTTTGATCAAAATTTAGAGTTGTAATATTGGCATTGGCAGTATCAAGAAACACTGCAGATGTGCACAGAGTTAAACAGCTGTACAGTAAATAAACTGTTAATGTGATGGATCTTACATCTTCTTGCCGTTGACTGTCTACTTTTATTTTGATGGGAGATGTAAAACTACTTTGAGGATAAGGTCAACACTTTAATTTCAACACTTAAAAATGTTGTTTAAAGAATGCAGTTTATTCTAGCATTGTAATTACATTTTTATTTTTTGGATTATGGTTTTGTGTACAGCATTGCTGACTTTTGTTTTACATATGTGTATAATGTAATTCCAAGAATGCGTGTAGGTACTGTGTCTGATGTTACTGTGGTTTAAATGAACTTGTAGACAAGAGTTTGAAAAAAAAAGCAACATTTTTGTACGTAAGGATTTTATTTTCAGTGAAAAATATGATGGACGTTTCTATGGTGGACTGAAACAATAAAACAATTTTAACTAAATCATTACTACTTTGTTCATCTGTGATTTTTATTGAAAAATATACAAAGAAATTCAGGTTCTACGGATAAAACTCACAATCAAAAGGGGGCTTATTACTGTTATTGAAAATAAGGGGGGGGGCTATATTGGTCACTGATTATTTTTTTTAAATGTCAGATGTTTATTTGTACATTTTGAGTTGTTTATTTATTATTCTCAAAAATACAACTTGCCTAATAATTGTGTACATTTGTTTCTAGAGTTGCAGGAGACACCTTTGGTCAGAAAGTTTTAAAACTTATTAAGATGCATCCATCATACAGTCTTCTCAGAGGCCTCTTTGTTATGGTCCTCAGTGATGGCTGGCTGGTATTTCTCTGTAGGTCAGGCAGACAAGCAGATTATTAATGCAAACTATTTTTTATTAGCTTTACGCTAATACAACAGACTCGGGTGCATTGATTCCGCATTTTAAATATATAAAAATTATAATTGTATCAAATATCAATAACTGGCAAGATACTAGACTGAACTAAATTGTGCTAGACGTTTCTGACATAATTCTTCTTACTGCACTACATAAACGTGGGAGTTTTTCCTGAAGGTAATATTTTGGATAGTTGAGGGTTAATGTTTTAATCTACTTAATGGATTGGCACCAAATGTACAGACAATGGTGTCCAGACAATGTTAGCACTGTCACAGTAACTACTTATGTTGGACGATATATTACTCCAGAAGTAATTAAAAAAATATATTATTTTGTAAAAAAGCAATGGACTTTTAATTAGTATGAATATTCAGACATTGGAATTGGAATGTGAAAAACTAAATTGAAATATCTTAAATAAATAAATGAATATAAATAAAAGAAAATGACACGACCAAAACAATGAATACAATGAACTCTCGGGTTCCTGCAACACAAATGTGGGATGTCTGCACAATGCCCAGATCCTACAGTGGTAGAGAAAGGCCTGCAGTTTGTTGGCTACATGTTGCAAGCTAAAATGATCGAGGTCACATACTGTATGATAGCCTGACTTTTTATCTAGCACCTTGAATAAGTCAACAGGTCTGTTTGTATAATGGTTTGGATTTAGACCAAATATCTGCAAAACTAATGACATAACCGTCTGCCTCAACTGCACTCTGTGGTTTGTATAATTAAACATGACTGTACTGTAGACTCTTCTTCTTAGATAATAATTGTTTCCCCTATTTCTTTTTTCTGGTATATATTCCTTGCCTCTTAATACAGTGGTTTAAGGACAGTACATCCCTTATAACTTCTTATTAGTAATAATAATACATTTTATTTGTGTTTTTATTAGCTTTAATTCACTGGTTTGAGGATTAACAGTTCTATTCCTAACCTCATTTGTTATTCTACATAACTATATTCCTCTATTTTTCTACATCAAGTGATGTGACTGTATTTTGTCCACCTCCATGAATACAGTGGTATGACTTCATCCTGCATCAGTCTGTTACTCATTCAGGTAAAATCTATTCATAGGGTGTTTTTTTTTAATCAACCAATTAATCCTTTAGTCTATAAAATCAGTGGTGCCATGGTGTCTGAAAAGAAAGTTTCTCTGAACTCAAGGTGACAATTGCTCAATTTATCAGACCAACTGTTCAAAACCCAAATATATTCTATTTACATTGTTTAAAAACAGAGGAATTCAGCAAATCCTCACATTGGGGATGCTGCAACCAGAATATAGAAATAACTTGGAATGAACCGAAACCACTTTGTGCGGTGCTCACATTACCCCTTTAAATGAACCCGTTAAAAGCCTGTGGTCAGTCTCACCTTTCTCTTTGAGTGTGAATCTTTGGTGACACCTGAAAAGCAGGATGAGTAGCCCCGCCTCCACCACCTGGAAGACCCCGTAGACCAAGGGGAACAGGAACAGAGGGCCGATCACCTCTGCGGGAAAGGCCAGTTTCAGAATGGTGGAGCACACCTGGATGTTCTGACAGCCTGTTTCCATCGAAACGGTCCTCCTCTCCCTGATTCATAAGTCATGGATACATAAAGGAAGGCTCTTTATTCTCTGACATAGTTAACACCACCCATCACAATATATTTCAACCAAATGACTCACGATTGGTTGAGTCTGAAGATCCAGGAGATGATGTATCCGATGGAGTAGCCTATGAAGGGCATGAGAGCGCTGGTGGCGATGAGGGGAGACAGCACCGTTAAGACTGCGCCTCCGACTGCAAAGATGGAAACGATGACGACCCCCGACAAAGCAATTACCATGAAAGTGAAGCCCACCTGAGAACAGCAGAACAGGTGACACATTCGATTTATTTGCCTTTAATTTGGTTTATATTAAAATCCTGTGTGACACACCGCTCCACAGACATCCACAGCTTTTGGAAACACTGTGTGACATGTTCCTTTATTAGGGCCCTGTCACACTATTGCGTATCGTAATAGCGTATGCGAGCGTATGAAAAATATCACTCATACGCCGGTATACGGTGACAGACGCTAGGGGTACGTTAGGCATAGGTTGTATACGTTTCAAGCACGGTCGCATACGGTCGCATACGCTGGCATACGGCGAGGCAGAAAAGCTTTTTTAAGCATGCTTAAAAATGTTGTGCGTGTGCGGACATATGGTTTATACGCTAAGCATACGCTCGGCATACGCTGAATACGCGAGAGTTACTTCAGAGGTACGTTACTCATAGGTGGAGTACGGTGGTCATACGCCGACACACGTCGGTCATACGGTGACACACGCTGGCATGAAGGTGTACCGTACAGCCAGCGCATTGACTGCGCATGAGTCACGTACCTCTAACGTATGTCTGACGTATCTGCAATGTATATAGACATCTCGGCGTATGCCTGACGAATGAGTAACGTATTTAACTTAAAACCAGTGTTTGATAGACGTATGGCCAGCGCACAGCCAGCGTTTTGAGAAAGTGTATATACGGATCCCATTTCGAGCTCTTCTTCAGTTCTTCGTGGACCTACAACGAGAGAGGATGGAGGTAGCTCTTCTCCAACACGCATGCGCAGTTCGTACGCTGGTCATACGCTGGTCATACTCTGGTCTTACACTGGCCATTCGCTGTCCATACGCTGGCGATACGCTACTCATACGCTTCTCATAGGTTCAATACGGTGAGTAGACGAAACATTCGGTATTTTCAAGGTGTTTTTGTGCGTATGAACGTTTTTCGGTAAATTTGCATACACAACTCATACGTTTTTCTCATACGCAATAGTGTGACAGGGCCTTTACCATGGACTTGAGCACTGTGGCTTATTTAACAAAAGCTCCAAATGTGTAAAATATTCAAATGAAATGATACATTTACGATGTTTTTGAGATATATGTCTTTAGTGTTCGCCAGTGGCGGGCCATGCATTTTATACATGGGCCTTCACTGCTGTCCTGCAGCTGAAACACCTCATTGTGACGCCACAGCTACGGTTATTATTTGTTTCGTGTAAAAATGAAGCTCAACACCTATAAATACACTAACTGCAGAGTGCAGATACATGAATACGCAGAGAGTGCGTCTCCTCTCTTCTCTGACTGCAGCTGGGACTGCTGCGCGAGGCTGCTGTGAGAGTGACCGCCTGTGAGTGCTTTGGGGGGGCTCACGGCAGCACCCGCTGCTCGTTCACGACAGTGTAGAACGGTACGTGCTTTAATGTCAAAACACCACAAAAGTCTCCAACAACACCAGAAAAAGTCGCTAGATTTGTCGCTAGTAGCTTTTGACAAACAAAGTCGCCATGAGGGTTCGGAAAGTCGCCAAGTTGGCAACACTGGCACCGGCTAAATATGTCCCCAGAGCAACATTGGACGTAACAATGGTTCCTATCACATATTAAACCAAACAAAAATCCATCTTCATAAAAACAAGTTGTACAAATAATAATATATAAACAAGCATATTAAAGCTACTGCAGATGTAAAAACAAAAGCAGTTAACTTACCAGAGCTGCTGTTCACTATGTAAAGACAAAGTCCATCCTCCTTTCTTTATTAATAAAAAAGTTTAATCTCACGGTTGTTCAGTACATCCGTGCGTTTTAGTTCCAGTAAGAAGTCCTTCTCGATTCATGGACGCCAGTGAAGACAGTCAAGCCTCCCCAGTTGTATTTCTTGAATATGTTTTAATGCGTTTGAGGGCTGAAAATGTCCGCTCGACAGAGGCAGCAGATATTGGGATTGTCACCGCCCAACATGTCACGCTAGCCCACTGACCAATCACGTACTTGTAGGCCAGTGTTGGGGTCTGCCTCTGATGTCCTGGCTGTCGCAGACCCTTACATGTGTCTTCAGACAAAGAAGCATCCATGTTTCTTTCAACAAGGTCCTGATCTGGGCGCTGATAGGGCCAGCCTTCAAGAAAGATATATTTAGTTATATTGTGTATTTCCTGCTGTAACTGTGTTTGCTTTACATCAGTCACTGCTAGTGGATTTGGAGTTTGATTTTATTATTATTTTATTTTAAGACCAAGACCACGGCGGCCGAACCTCGATTCGCCGACCAAGTTTCGGGGTGATAAGAAAACAATATTCGTATTTCACCGCAGTGATAAAGATCTGTTTTGTTTGGGGATTATTTTATTTTGTTCGGTTTTATTCTCTCTTCTTTAAATCGGCTCCGTGAGTAGGATTCAGAGTTTTGCGTGATAGATCAGCTGTTCTCACATCTTACGGCGGCGCTGAGTGCCGTGCTTTAGAGCTCGGTTTTCCTTTCTCCCTCTCTTTCCCTCTCTCTCTCTACTAACACGCACACCAGTGGCGGGTCGTGCATTTTATACCTGGGCCTTCACTGCTGTCCTGCAGCTGAAATACCACCTAATAACCTCATGATGGCGCCACAGCTATGGTTATTATTCGTTTCTAGGGCTATATAACGATATACATATTCGTATTAAACCGTTCGTACGAGGCTTACAAACCGAACAATACGTTTGAATAATACTAGTGCATTTGGAAAATGCAGAAGCTTAAATTGTAGGAAATATAATGTTTTCTGCGCTCCCGTAGGAGACAATGGGCTGTGTGACCTCTGAACCGGAACTAAAAAAACAAAAACAAAAAACAGCTGAGACTCCCCAAGTGTTCAGGGTGGCTACGCTAACTAGCTTAACGTGAAAACAACAGCAGCCGCATTCTGCTACACACCTAAGGGCTATTCAGATATTAGATGTAAAAAAACAAACGCAGTTGACTTACCGAATGCTGTTCCTCCTTTCTTTGTTGACAAAGAGTTTCATCCCAGTTAAATCCCAACTCACAAATCTTTAATCTTCCGTATTCAGCTTTTAAAAAACAAAGCTAGGTAAAAAATAATAATAATCTACACCAAGCAAAATGCTAAAGATTTCATAATTTCTTCCATATCTTTCAATTTGAAACCTAAGCCTCTGCTTAGGTTTCGTTTTCCAATAGTCACGTGCTCGCCCACTGACCAATCACAGCACATGCTACACCTCACTGCAGCGCTGTACCTGGAAACTGAGCTGTGTGTTAACCTCTTTAAACCTAGCCCTATTTTTAGGCCTCTGCTCGAAAATAGTTTACCCATACTCAAAGGGACTTATCTCTCTAACTACAAAGTCTATTTGAATAATTTCAATTGAATAATAACACTAACACGTGTGAGATGTGTTAATATGTGTACATATCAGTGTATATTTTACTGGTTAATGCTGAATGAACATAACACACAGCTCACATTGAAAATGTTCAGGTTCGCCTGAAAAGAATGCACTTTTATTTATTTGAAATGATGCAGATACACCCAAATCACCCCTCACAAGTCATAGCACAACAGGTCAGGAGTCTCTAAAAAAATGGCTTTGATAAAGTGAAGCAGGCCAGCGGTATCGATCGTTTTGTACAGGTCAGCCGAGGTCAGCCGGCGTCAATTCTGATTTTGGAAGCAGCATTTCAGCTGTTTTATTGTAATTTTATATACTATATAACTATATATTTCACTTCTTTTATCACTAATAGTGTTCAATCTATCTAATAAAGCAGTTTGGCATCATTTTGAGAGCCTGGGCCCAATATAAACCTGTAAAACAAGGGTTTTCCTTATCTGATTTCCATGTTCACAGACTTCATTTGAACCTTACAGAGCCTTCTGATTGGCGGATTTTCTTTGAGTTGATTGCAAAAATTTTAAGCCAATAAAAATCGAAAAACCATTGGCCGAAATGGCAAAGACAGCCTATCCTTAATACTAGCACATAGACACTCATTTTTTTCACAGAACGACAGGCAGAGACCAGCAGCACATGGCTGACAGGATTAATTTTGGACTTATGGCGATTTTCTTCGGAGAAAACATCTAAAGGTGCGATGCGTTTCAAATTGTTTGCTGTTTGGCTGTGTGTTGCTCTGTGGCTGATGGATTGATAACTTTTGAATGGTTTGAAGGAGAGTTATTTAGAAGCTATCGTCGGACTCAGGGTGGAATTAGCATGCTGTCTGATATGAGCTTTGTCTGTGAAGGTGCCGTAGTTTTTGGTTGGTATCGGTAACGGAGAACATAGCTCGCCGTGTCCCGGCGAAAAATAGGTGAAATTATGGTGAAATTATGGTAGTACTTGTAGTATATTGTAGTACTTTGTGTATATATATGTTTTTGAGTGAGTAAAATAGCATACATTGGACATTTTATCAGAATTTCTTCGTTACGTAGGTTTTTGATATATCATAAAATATAATTTAATGCGTTCTCAGAAGTGATTTGTACTACACGTGTGTACTCTGTCACCCCCCCACCCCGTAGTCCCAAATGGGGGGTTCTCGGGTTAAAGAAGTATGATGACGTAGTTGTAGGCCAGCTAGCAGGCTCTGACATGTCAAAGAATACGCACAACATGTCAAACTAAAGATCTGATTGGTTGAAGACTATGACAATCAACAATATCGTCCCCATTCACTTAAACTGCAAAGGGATTCACTTGTGAGTCTGCAGGCCTTCGGGCCTCTCTTCTTACCTAGAGACACAGAGGTGAAATCTGATTGGATAAAAGCTCTACTTAAAACAAGCTGCATTGGAAGCAGAGCAACTGAGGAAGACAGTAGCTGTGCAATGAGAATAATGGGAAAAAAAATTATAATACATGTAGTGTATTTATGAAAAATGATTAAATTATAAAATAGCTATAACTTTGTGATTCTGTCTAGGCCAGCAGAGAAGGCCTTGCTGGCCCTGACGGCCCACCACTGGTGTTCGCCAATGGGCTTGTGACTGAGTGCCACAGACAGGGTGCAGAAGTTTCCTCTGACCAACACTCCAAAAACCCAAAGATATTCAAATTACAGTGACATAAGTGAGAACATCAGCAAATCCACCATATTTTTGATCAATACATGACTAAAACAATAAATGAATGGTGGAAAATGTAGCCTATCATTATTATTACCCTCATGTGTATGCACTAACCCTTGTGATGGTCTTGGTGTACTGCGGCCTGTAGTGGTTGATGAGGATGCCGATGCCGCAGGGTATGAGGATCATGACCAGCGATATGGTGATGTCGGCGTAGGGTATGGCATTCTGCAGGTTGAAGCCCCGACAGTAGAGGGAGAGCAGCAGAGGCATCATGCCAATAGCCAGCAACGTGGAGCAGGACGTCATCAAAATGCTGACGGGAAACACACAGGGGGGGGGGATAACTTTCTTTGTCCCAACCTTGTGCAAACAGCAAGACTGCCAGGAAATGTGGTATAAATCTTTGTGGCCCCCAGAGGATGATTCCTTATTAGTTTGGACCCATGACCTTTTTGTTCAGGCCCACCAAGTGGGTTAAAATGCTCCGGAGCTTTTGAAAAGAACAGCTACTCCAGGGTCAAGAATGATTTGAAGCCAACATGGAAAAAAAAGTCCCTAAAAAAAACATCTGTAATTCCATTTAACAGTGAGTACAGTAGAGTTCAATAAAGTGGTGCAGGAATGAGTCCTACAGCGTTTTTGCAGTTCCCTCGTCTCGAAGTCAATGTGTTTTTGTTTAGATTGCTGACATAAGGTCTGAGGTTAACTCAGGCGTAAGAGATTTTAATGTTTTGCTCTACAAATTTTGAAGCTTTGTCTTACAAATTACTAGATTACGTTGTCTGGGGTCATGTACAGAATGCCACATACCATGACATAGACTGTTTCGAATTTATCGAGTTTTAAAATGGCTGCTACAAGTACAAATGTTTTTCATCAATCCAGTGGTCGTCAACACATTTAATAGTTTGCGGCTGTAAGCGCCGCCAGTGTTTGCACGCTAAGCAATGAGAGGTCGTACTTCAAATTCTTTGTCAACGTTTTGCAGCAAACTTGTGAGGTGTGAGGTGTTGTGCACATTAAAGCCTCCAGGGTGTGCATGTGAGGCTTTTGCAAGGTTTACAAAGTGTATTGTCCTGTAGCTGCTTAACAACTCCCCTTTACACTCTGTGAACACTGTAAAAAATTCTGATTTGTCTGATGGTTAGTTGAAAAAAAAAAGGCTCATTCACTGTCAGCAGACATTTATCACTGTCTGCAGGAATCTGTTTGATCATTAGTGCCTTCATTAATGCCTCAAGCCTTCCTTTCAGAACAGCTGTAGAACAGGTAAGATCCTCACACATCAGATATCAGAGCAGGAATTTCCTGAACAACACGCATCGTCCTCAATGAATAAGGTGTCTGATGGGGTGAATGGGCCAGCGGTTGACAGTAAAGGGATTTGGCATTACCTTATTGTTATATTATCACAGTTTTAGGATCAGGCTGGTGATGTCTTGCAGGTCATTCAGGTCATTCAACTCATTCAACGTGCCACTCGTTATTGAATCACAGGATTTGATCTGATTGACCCAGCATGAACTGCTGCAGCTCCATGAAACCAGACACTAGCACATGGACAAAGGTTGTTGTTGGTGTTTAACCCCACCTCTACCAGCTGCCACATGCTTACACATCAATGCATCAATACTTATAATCCAGTGATATGATATCATTTCAAATACTACTTGATACTACTGAGCCCACAAAAGGTTCAGGAGCCACCAACGTCACCTCAGTTTATATTGTTTTGGAGCATATTTGTTGGTCAGAACAATTATTCTACACCAAACAGGTTGTTGGCGTGCACCTGAGGTTCATGTCTCCCTGCAGAGCCAGGGCCATGATGTTGGAGACAATTCCTCCAGGACAGCAGCCACAGATCATAACCACCACAGCCGTGATTCCAGTCTGCTGGAACGCCTACGGAGAGAAACGATATCATGAATTCATACAGTGATCGGATGCCTGACTGTGTTGCCCGTGTCCGTTACTGAAAACAATGTGTAATAGTGATGCCTGGGCTGAAAATATGTGGAAGTAAAGAAAACAGCAATGCAAGAGAGGGGTTTTGTGCAGGCTGTTAGAAAAACGTATAATATCGAACAGATGAATGATAAGGCACTTGGACTAATACTTCATCGTCAATATTTTCATTGTTGGTTAATCTATCAATATTTTCTCAATTTCTCAATTAATCATTTAATCTACAAAATGTCCAGATAAATACCATCCCAATTTTCCAGTGCCCATAGTGACATTTTGTTTTGTTTGACCAGCAAACCTAAACATTTTACGATAGCGTAAGGTAATAAAACAGAGAGAGAGGGCAAATCTACATTGAGAGGCTGGACAGACAATTTATGATCAAAATGATAATTAAAAACGATTAAAACAATCAAAAAACATAACTAGGTGAGTACACATAATAACCATTTGCCATTTAATGTGAAAAAATAGATCAGATCAAATACATTTAACGGCATTAATATTGTTTAATGAACCCTAGGCCTTTTTTTAGGCTTCTGCTCAAAAATACTATACCCATACTCAAAAGGGCCTTACTCTCTAACTACAAGGTCTATTTGAATAATTTCAATTTATTAATAACACTCAAGGGGGTGAGCTTTGGTGAGAGGTGTAAATATTGTGTATATGTTACTGGTTAATAGCAAATGAAGATGGAGTACAGCTCCACTTTGAAAATGTCAGGTTTGCATGGTGAAAAAGCACTATTATTGATAATACTATATTAAATGAGGCTCCAGAAACCACCCAGCATCATAGCAAACAATGGCAGTAGTCATACACAAAAGAATTGGAGTGAATAGAGTGAAGTAGGCCAGAGCAAGAGACATAAACGTACGAGAGGTCACGAAAGGTCGTCATTTGAGAAACAGCCTCTCCAACTGTTCCATTGTACTTTTATAACTTAAATAACAATATATTTAACTTCCTTTATCCTTGTACATGCACAATCTATCACATACAGCAGTTTGGAATCATTTTTGAGAGCTAGAACCCTCTCCAAAGCCTCTCTGGGCCGCCGACCCACGGCAGAATGCGCTATAGCGTGTGTGTATTGCACCATTGCTGAGCCTGTGGTTGGTCAATTCAATACTATGACATATCTATACACGTGTTAGGATCTAGCCAATGCAGTGGAGGCAACGTTGTTTTTATTGACAGGATCGTTTTCCGGAAAATCCCGATTTACGCAGGCGGAGCTTGCGTAAAAGCCCGAGTCTACTTAATGTGAAACGTGGTCATCCGGGCTTATTTGACCCCCCTTCGTTCAGGAAATGCTTCTTCAGACAGTAGAACCGTAGAAGAAGACGTTTTTCACCGGTAGAAATGGATTAAGTGCTACTGTTTCGCCAACTTTCATCTCAAAGTGAGTCAAATTCTGAATTATTGTGTGGGATGACTGGCTGTTTATGTGCTCTCTTTTGCGGCTAACTTTTGAACCGTTTGCCGGAGAGTAAATCCGAGTGTAGCGATCGATTCAGCGTGGAATTCTAATGCTGGTGAGTAGCATCTTTGAGCATTGTAGCTTCTAGCTTGGTCTTCGGAGCAGTAAACGGAGTGCGTATCTCGCCGAGTTATGCCGAAAATAACACAATGTTTCAGGAGGTCTTGTCGTAGGTTCTGGAAGATCGTGTTTTATTGTGTTTAGTGTGTAAAGTGTTAGACATGGTTCTGTCCATCAGAAGTTCATCGTTAAGCCGGTATACAACATGTGTGTAGAATTATTATATTTGTTACTGAAAATTGCATTGTGCGGTACTGCTCGGCACTGCTCGGTACCGCTCGGCCCCCCACCGGATCCCCCTCGGGTCCAGAAGGTTAAATCAGTATAATAAGGTGCACTCATTTAGACGGCAGGAGGCCTCACACACTTCCTGTATTGTAAAATACAAATAAATGTTTAAACATTTTTTTATTAAAAAGGAACACCAACCTTAACCAGGCAAAATGCTATTAGAGGCATGACACCAAACTGTGTCAGGACTGCTATCGCCACCCCTTTAGGTTTCACTATGTGACGCTGGAAAGAAGGAAAAAGATGCTTTAGTACAGACATCTCAACATGATGGTAAAGCCTGTCTATAAATCATAGAAACACAGATGGACATCTATGAAGTCACCTTTATCTTGGACAACTCCATGGTGCATCCCAGCGAAACCATCGTGGTTAAAGCGACGATTAGCATGAGTATGTTGATGGTTGTATTCATCACCGGCGACATGGTGGCCTCGAAAACTGAGCTTTTGTTGGCAGCTGTCATGTTGAACAAGAAGCTTTGATTTTCCCACAAATCTGGATCAGAGAAGAGATGCGACGTGTCGTCCAGGGAGTCTTCCATGTCGGAGCAGCTTGTGAGATGTAATCTTAAAGCACAATGTGTTGGACACAAAGTTACACAGAGACGTAATAGATCCAGTGGCCACAATGATTTTTACATTTCTTCATGTTTTCACTTTCACCATTAAATTCATGCTTTTAAACACATTTATAAAAAGAGCCTACCAAATCAGTCACCAAACAAAGAATACAGTTTGAAAATTAACTTGTACAAAGGTTCATTTTCATTCGCACATTCTATGGCGCCCAGTGCTTTTCTGTAGTTTAAGCATTATCTTTCAGTTCAAAGTACACATTTTATGATCTTGAGAATCTTTCACCAGAAAGTAAATGTAGTTTAGCCGTACTGTCTGAAACATATAAGCTCCAACTATAAAGCAAGTCAAGTTTTTTCTCCGATGGCTAAGAACCTGTATTTCCAAATGTGTTCATATTTTGGTTGAATATCAAGAAGCTTACAAATCCAATACCCTATAAAGAGACATAACTTGATAGATATGTGTGATCTTCACATTATTAGAAATATATTTAATTCTCTTATAATTAATAAATGCTTACAATTACATTTTAGTGTGTTATAAACCATTTATTCAAAGTTTATATATAGATGTGTTGCTATCAAGTTGTTGTTACCCTGAGGAATGCAAAGCAGAGAAATAGTAAAACAAACTGAGGCTAACAATATTAAAAGTATTGAACAAATCTGGAAATAACTCCTGAAGCATGTTTCAATAAAAGGTTACACGATTTCATCAGTAATCTTAATTAATTTAAAATATCAACAACGTGCGTTCTGCTGTAGATATCCAGTTAAAGTGATCACGATAAGCCATTTCCAGAGATGTGTCATTTCAAACAGAATAAGAGATGCAAACATTTCTCAATTTACTTTTACAATATGCTTGTTTTATATTTTTACTTTCCAACCAAAAACACATATTTCTGCAACAAGTCACTTAAATCTGGCGTTTGCTTTCTTCCTCCCCGTCGTTTGTGCTTTGATGCCAAGAGAACCAACTACATCCTCCCGACTGGCATGCTCTCATGCTGTGTGCAGGTAAATTGCCTTCACAGTATTTTTCTCATCTACTTTGCACCCATAAAAACACACACACACACACACACACACACACACACACACACACACACACACACACACACACACACACACACACACGTATGAAAAGATAAGACCCCACAGCTTCATAAATGTGTCACTCAACTGCATACTGACTTCTCGACTGTTCCGAAGGTGAGAATTGCACACCTATTCTTGGAGATCAGTTTGAACAAAATAAAAGGAAACGCCTCCTGAGAGGATTCACCAGACAAACAAACACTTATCCCTGCTAGAAGTGTAAAACTGACAGATTTGTTCAGAGCTATATTTCATATATTGTGTTGTTACCTGTTGGGCCAGATGTTCCTCTTCTCTACTGCTCTCTCTGGAACAGAATCTACTCAGCCTGTGTTTGTTCTCCGTTCTGTTGGTCACAAATGACACATGGAGGCTACTGGTTGCAAGGGCGTAGGTTTGGTCTCAGCATTGGTAGGGACACTGCCAGCACAGCCCCCCCCCCCCCCCCCCCCCCATATGAGAAAAACTTAGTTGATATCATGTTGAACAGGCAAACTTTATTAAAATATATTAATATTTGTGTAACTTGGAACTGATTTAAACAGTAATAAAACCTTAGTTTAAATACAAAACAGTATTCTGCACCAAATAAATAATAATAATAATAAATAATTAAATAAAAAACGTTCTGCTAAAATGCCAATATACAGTAACAGTATATTCTATATCCAAAATATATATAAAAAATGTTCCCAGTTGTGCAGCCCAAAAAGACATTTTTTTTTAAATGAATCTATTCTGAAGCACTTAATAGGTTATAAATAAAGTGCTTTCCTCCTTTATGCAATTATTAGTAGTGCTGGGCAATGATTACAATTTTTAATCGGGATTAATCGCATGGATTTTTTGCTATTAATCGCATTGTTATGGCAACGTTCAATAATGAATTCAAAAGTAGTGTATTGCGCACTTTTATTTTAAAAGTACTGCTATATGAACAAACGGGCAATAACATTTGGTTTGCAAACACTTTAAACAAATAAGGTGCTTTTTTAACTTTTTAACACTGTGCTCAGTGTGTGAAACGTTCCACTGCTGTGCAACAGGAATAAAATGTTTCAGCACGTTTCAGCAAAAATGTCTGTCTTCATGACAGTCAGAGCATGTGAATGCTGCTCTACTGTTCATCAATATAATGCTGTAACTCCGAGGTGATGGTTACCCAGCGATCAAAGAATAAAGACACTTTACGCACAATTTAGGTGTATTTTCCCTTTAACTCACGAGATGCAGGTAGCATGTTTTATACTTAATGTGAATATAATTCATACTTTGTATATATACATAACATACATCTTATTCTGAAAACCGGATGTTCTTCTGAAGAAGCCGGATGTTGTCTCACGTTAATCTTTCCGCTAACTTTCAAAATCCTTCGCTCGCTCCCGATCTGTACCATTTGAATGCGTTTACCGTGAATTTCAGCATATAGGTGCACTAAAATGTAAGTGTCTGCTGAGTTGACCACGGAGATCTGAGTGTCTGCTGACTTTACTGCAGCGATGTCCAGTAGTCTCCATTCCTCCACCGCTGCCAGTGAGCAACGGACTTTCAAAATAAAAGAAAACGCGCTATAAAATAATTGTCGGCGTTTGAATGCGTTAACCCGACAATAACACGCTAACTTGCCCAGCACTAATAATAATACGAATGAGTTTGCAAATATATTGTGCAAAATATTTTTTTCTAACAGGCAATGAAAATTAACAAAATATTGGTGGGGACAATTGTGTCTTTCCCAAACTTTGGTCGTGACTAGTCCCTATGACCCTATGCAAACCTACGCCCTTGGTTTGTGTCCCCCGTCATCCTCCATATATACGTTTACACCCAGTTCATCCATCGAGGCTGAGGGTCCTCTTCTGCTGCACCGTCATTTCTCCTCACACGTCCCGAGTGAACCAGCGTCAAGTTTCACTGTTATTGGGTCTGTACATTTAGCAATCTACACACACTCTACACACTAACAACTTTGAAGAGGGAATCTGTATTTTTTTGGCAGTATTGAGATGCTTTTGATAAGTCGTGTGACCACTTTCTTTACTTTTCTTTCTCCGCGATTCGCTTGCTTGTTTTTGCTCGTCAATTGGAGAACTTTTAAACAATTTAGACATTTTTGTTCTTCGCCTCATTTTTTCTGTATTCTGACCTACTGTATCTTGGACAGCTAGTGTGTGTGTGTGTGTGTGTGTGTGTGTGTGTGTGTGTGTGTGTGTGTGTGTGTGTGTGTGTGTGTGTGTGTGTGTGTGTGTGTGTGTGTGTGTGTGTGTGTGTAATATCTATACCCGAGGATGCCTGCATGTGACTTTTGTTTGATCAAAATTTAGAGTTGTAATATTGGCATTGGCAGTATCAAAATTAAAGTTCAACACTTTAATTTCAACACTTAAAAATGTTGTTTAAAGAATGCAGTTTATTCTAGCATTGTAATTACATTTTTATTTTTTGGATTAGGGTTTTGTGTACAGCATTACTGACTTTTGTTTTACCTATGTGTATAATGTAATTCCAAGAATGCGTGTAAGGCAAGGCAAGTTTATTTGTATAGCACATTTCAACAACAAGGTAATTCAAAGTGCTTCACATAAAACCATTAAAAGCATCAAAACATAAGGCAAAAGAAAAGGAGATTTAAAAACAATTAAGAACATTCATTGAAACATTAAAAACAGTCATTAAAACACAAAAAAGCAGTGTAAGAAATAAAATACAGTAGTAGTAAAATGCAGAAATGCAGGAAATTGATTAATCATACAGTCTCCTCAGAGGCCTCTTTGTTATGGTCCTCAGTGATGGCTGGCTGGTATTTATCTGTAGGTCAGGCAGACAAGCAGATTATTAATGCAAACTATTTTCATTAGCTTTACGCTAATACAACAGACTCGGGAGCATTAAGTCCGCATTCTAAATATATACAAATTATAATTGTATCAAATATCAATAACTGGCAAGATACTAGACTGAACTAAATTGTGCTAGACGTTTCTGACATAATTCCTCTTACTGCACTACATAAACGTGGGAGTTTTTCTTGAAGGTAATATTTTGGATAGTTGAGGGTGAATGTTTTAATCTACTTAATGGATTGTCACCAAATGTACAGACAATGTTAGCACTGTCACAGTAACTACTTATGTTGGACGATATATTATTCCAGAAGTAATTGCAATAAACAATATTATTGTCATTTTAAGACCATTTCATGCCACTGATATAATGATAATATAATAGCATAATAATTTAAAAAGCAATGGACTTTTAATAAGTACGAATATTCAGACATTGGAATTGGAATGTGAAAAACAAAATCGAAATATCTTAAGTATAAATAAAAGAAAATGACACGATCAAAACAATGAATACAATGAACTCTCGGGTTCCTGCAACACAAATGTGGGATGTCTGCACAATGCCCAGATCCTACAGTGGTAGAGAAAGGCCTGCAGTTTGTTGGCTACATGTTGCAAGCTAAAATGATCGAGGTCACATACTGTATGATAGCCTGACTTTTTATCTAGCACCTTGAATAAGTCAACAGGTCTGTTTGTATAATAGTTTGGATTTAGACCAAATATCTGCAAAACTAATGACATACCCGTCTGCCTCAACTGCACTCTGTGGTTTGTATAATTAAACATGACTGTACTGTAGACTCTTCTTCTTAGATAAGAATTGTTTCCCCTATTTCTTTTTTCTGGTATATATTCCTTGCCTCTTAATATAGTGGTTTAAGGACAGTACATCCCTTATAACTTCTTATTAGTAATAATAATACATTTTATTTGTGTATTTCATCAGTCTGTGTTACTCACTCAGGTAAAATCTATTCATAGGGTGTTTTTTTTTAATCAACCAATTAATCCTTTAGTCTATAAAATCAGTGGTGCCAAGGTCTCTGAAAAGAAAGTTTATCAGAACTCAAGGTGACAATTGCTCGATTTATCAGACCAACTGTTCAAAACCCAAATATATTCTATTTACATTGTTTAAAAACAGAGAAATTCAGCAAATCCTCACATTGGGGATGCTGCAACCAGAATATAGAAATAACTTGGAATGAACCGAAACCACTTTGTGTGGTGCTCACATTACCCCTTTAAATGAACCCGTTAAAAGCCTGTGGTCAGTCTCACCTTTCTCTTTGAGTGTGAATCTTTGGTGACACCTGAACAGCAGGATGAGTAGCCCCGCCTCCACCACCTGGAAGAACCCGTAGACCAAGGGGAACAGGAACAGAGGGCCGATCACCTCTGCGGGAAAGGCCAGTTTCAGAATGGTGGAGCACACCTGGACGTTCTGACAGCCTGTTTCCATCGAAACGGTCCTCCTCTCCCTGATTCATAAGTCATGGATACATAAAGGAAGGCTCTTTATTCTCTGACATAGTTAACACCACCCATCACAATATATTTCAACCAAATGACTCACGATTGGTTGAGTCTGAAGATCCAGGAGATGATGTATCCGATGGAGTAGCCTATGAAGGGCATGAGAGCGCTGGTGGCCATGAGGGGAGGAGACAGCACCGTTAAGACTGTGCCTCCGACTGCAAAGATGGAAAGGATGATGACCCCCGACGCCACAATTACCATGAAAGTGAGGCCCACCTGAGAACAGCAGAACAGGAGACACATTCGATTTAATTTGGTTTCTATTAAAATCCTGTGTGACACACCGCTCCACAGACATCCACAGCTTTTGGAAACACTGTGTGACATGTTCCTTTATTACCATGGACTTGAGCACTGTGGCTTATTTAACAAAAGCTCCAAATGTGTATTTATTTGCCGCTGAAAATAGTGCCGAAAAATACACTGTTTACATCTGAGTAAAATTTGCTAAATACTATACAGCTGTTTAAGGAAATTACTGAGCCTTTATTGAAAATGAAATGATACATTTACGATCTGTTTTTGAGATATGTCTTTAGTGTTCGCCAATGGGCTTGTGACTGAGTGCCACAGACAGGGTGCAGACGTTTCCTCTGACCAACACTCCAAAAACCCAAAGATTTTCAAATTACAGTGACATAAGTGAGAATATCAGCAAATCCACCATATTTTTGATCAATAAATGACTAAAACAATAAATGAATGGTGGAAAATGTAGCCTATCATTGTTATTACCCTCATGTGTATGCACTAACCCTTGCGATGGTCTTGGTGTACTGCGGCCTGTAGTGGTTGATGAGGATGCCGACGCTGCAGGGTATGAGGATTATGACCAGCGATATGGTGATGTCGGCGTAGGGTACGGCGTTCTGCAGGTTGAAGCCCCGACAGTAGAGGGAGAGCAGCAGAGGCATCATGCCAAAAGCCAGCAACGTGGAGCAGGACGTCATCAAAATGCTGAGGGGAAACACACAGGGGGGGATAACTTTCTTTGTCCCAACCTTGTGCAAACAGCAAGACTGCCAGGAAATGTGGTATACATCTTTGATTCCTTATTAGTTTGGTGACCCATGACCTTTTTGTTTAGGCCCAGACATTTATCACTGTCTGCAGGAATCTGTTTGATCATTAGTGCCTTCATTAATGCCTCAAGCCTTCCTTTCAGAACAGCTGTAGAACAGGTAAGATCCTCACACATCAGATATCAGAGCACGAATTTCCTGAACAACACGCGTCGTCCTCAATGAATAAGGTGTCTGATGGGGTGAATGGCCCAGCGGTTGACAGTAAAGGGGTTTGGCATCACCTTAGTGTGATAATATCACAGTTTTCAGATCAGGCTGGTGATGTCTTGCCGGTCATTCAACTCATTCAACGTGCCACTCGTTATTGAATCACAGGATTTGATCTGATTGACCCAGCATGAACTGCTGCAGCTCCATGAAACCAGACACTAGCACATGGACAAAGGTTGTTGTTGGTGTTTAACCCCACCTCTACCAGCTGCCACATGCTTACACATCAATGCATCAATACTTATAATCCACTAATATGATATCATTGGATTGAGTATTTTTACACTGCGGTATTGCTACTTTTACTTAATACTTGATGTACTACTGAGCCCACAAAAGGTTCAGGAGCCACCGACGTCACCTCAGTTTGTTTTGGAGCATATTTGTTAGTCAGAACAATTATTCTACACCAAACAGGTTGTTGGCGTGTACCTGAGGTCTATATCTCCCTGCAGAGCCAGAGCCATGATGTTGGAGAAGACTCCTCCAGGACAGCAGCCACAGATCATAACCACCACAGCCGTGATTCCAGTCTGCTGGAACGCCTACGGAGTGAAACGATATCATGAATTCATACAGTGATCGGATGCCTGACTGTGTTGCCCGTGTCCGTTACTGAAAACAATGTGTAATAGTGATGCCTGGGCTGAAAATATGTGGAAGTAAAGAAAACAGCAATGCAAGAGAGGGGTTTTGTGCAGGCTGTTAGAAAAACGTATAATATCGAACAGATGAATGATAAGTAACTTGGACTAATACTTCATCGTCAAATATTTTCATTGTTGGTTAATCTATCAATATTTTCTCAATTTCTCAATTAATCATTTAGTCTACAAAATGTCCAGATGAATACCATCCCAATTTTCCAGTGCCCATAGTGACATTTTGTTTTGTTTGACCAGCAAACCTAAACATTTTACGATAGCGTAAGATAATAAAACAGAGAGGGCAAATCTACATTGAGAGGCTGGACAGACAATTTATGATCAAAATGATCATTAAAAACGATTAAAACAAACAAAAAACAGAACTAGGTGAGTACACATAATAACCATTTGCCATTTAATGTGAAAGAATAGATCAGAACAAATACATTTAACGGCATTAATATTGTTTAAATCAGTATAATAAGGTGCACTCATTTAGACTGCAGGAGGCCTCACACACTTCCTGTATTGTAAAATACAAATAAAAGTAAATAAATGTTTAAACATTTTTTATTAAAAAGGAACACCAACCTTAACCAGGCAAAATGCTATTAGAGGCATGACACCAAACTGTGCCAGCACTGCTATCGCCACCCCTTTAGGTTTCACTATGTGACGCTGGAAAGTAGGAAAAAGATGCTTTAGTACAGACATCTCAACATGATGGTAAAGCCTGTCTATAAATCATAGAAACACAGATGGACATCTATGAAGTCACCTTTATCTTGGACAACTCCATGGTGCATCCCAGCGAAACCATCGTGGTTAAAGCGACGATTAGCATGAGTATGTTGATGGTTGTATTCATCACCGGCGACACGGTGGCCTCGAAAACAGAGCTTTTGTTGGCAGCTGTCATGTTGAACAAGAAGCTTTGATTTTCCCACAAATCTGGATCAGAGAAGAGATCCGACGTGTCGTCCAGGGAGTTTTCCATGTCGGAGCAGCTTGTGAGATGTAATCTTAAAGCACAATGTGTTGGACACAAAGTTACACAGAGACGTAATAGATCCAGTGGCCACAATGATTTTTACATTTCTTCATAGTTTTCACTTTCACCATTAAATTCATGCTGTAGATATCCAATTAAAGTGATCACGATAAGCCATTTCCAGATATGTGTAATTTCAAACAGAATAAGAGACGCAAACACTTCTCAATTTACTTTTACAATATGCTTGTTTTATATTTTTACTTTCCAACCAAAAACACATATTTCTGCAACAAGTCACTTCCTCCCTGTCGTTTGTGCTTTGATGCCAAGAGAACCAACCACATCCTCCTGACTGGCATGCTCTCATGCTGTGTGCAGGCAAATTGCCTTCACAGTATTTTTCTCATCTATTTTGCACCCATAAAAAAACAAAACACACAAACACACACATATGAAAAGATAAGACCCCACAGCTTCATAACTGTGTCACTCAACTGCAAACTGACTTCTCGACTGTTCCCTGCTAGAAGTGTAAAACTGACAGATTTGTTCAGAGCTATATTTCATATATTGCAGTGATTCTCAACCCGTTTTCACAAAATGTATTTGTTTGTTTCAGAGAATTAACCTCCATGCAATGAGATTTCCACGATGTAGGAGGGGGTGTTGTGAGGGATTAAAGGAGGTGGAGCAGGGATTGACATCTACTAAAATTTCACATCCACATGTAGTGAATCTCTCGAAGGGATCTACGGTGTAGTGGAAATACTGCATGGACTGCAAGGTCTGTTTGACCTGTTGGTGAATAATGCTGACGAGTCATAAAGAGTTGAATGTGTAAATAAGTCTCTACCCCAGTGACAAATAAACCCAGCGCCTGTCATCCTTCGATGCAACAATGGGATAAAGAATAGTTTGAGTAAACTGGTAAAACTGGTTCTAACACATAAACAGTAGCGTTCTTGAAGTCAGGAATACTTCTTTCGAATCTAAAAACACCAAATCCCAAGAGATCCAATTCAATTAATTAATTAAAATCTCCCATACATACAAAATGACATCTATGTCAAGTTCATCACCACATCCCAACAGCAATTTCCTACAAAGATTTCACAAAAATCAATCAGTTTTTCAATAGGTTTAACTTACACACAAGTAAGTATTTGAAATAATGTAGCAAAAGTCCTTTTCACAACTCTCCTTTTATTTCCTGAGAATTTACTGTTTTACTGTAAATATATAGATGAAGTATTGTAATTTACACCTCATCAAAGCCTTCGGTCATACGATTACAAAACGGTGATGGTGACGGCTGTGGAGATATTTTATATCTTCTGTATATACATGTTAGGATTGATAACATTGTACGTAGTATTACAGCAGCTTATGTGCATTCTCAACACAACTTATAAGTATATTTTCAATTTGTTGTAATGTGAGCTTTGTGTGAGAAGGGTACCCTGGTCAATCATATGTGTTTGGTTGACCCAGGGGTCAGCCATGATAAATATTGAGACTTAGGTCTGGGATGCCAGGGTTCTCCATTTCTCTATCTGACCTTTAGGTTCAAACATATGGTTTAGATTAGTTAACGTCCAATATATGGATGGGGAGCCAGACAATAATGTATGTGTCTCACTCCCACCTTTGTGTAGACAGAGGGGTATATGAACTGTCTAACTTTTTAGTTAAGTTGAAGAAATCCTACAGTCTAGCAAGCTGTAATTTTCCTCCCATGATTCATGTCCAATAAAGAATTCTGAAAGGTTGATCTTCGACTCCAACCTCATCTGTGACCAGTCTTTTCAAAGAAAATCAACTACAACAATTTGGCGACGAGGATGGGATGCAAAACGTCAGAAAGCAGTCATCCTGACCAGCTCATAGGATCAAAGGTAAGGGGAGCCTTTTTCATAAAAATCCCTATTAGTTAGAAGATCTGTGTCAGGTATGATTGTTGACTGAATACTGCATCAAAAAGAATATATAAAATGTATTTATTTTAATAATTGAAAGACGGTCCAGACGGTAAATTGAAGGTGAAAGAAAATTGTTGGGCAGGCATATTAAGGTCTGCCTGAGAAACAAAGTAAAAATAAATAAAAATACAAGAAAAGAATAGAACTACAAGAAATAGGAATTATCCTGCGTGATAAACCTAAAAACACATTTGATTCGGCGTGATCGTATAGTGTGTGCATAGGAAATAGGAACCCAACGTGGTAGCCTCCCAGAAAGCAGTCGACTCTGGAGCGGATCCGCCCTCAGGTCGGCAGATCCGCCGTACTGTCGCACTCAGTTCGGCCATGCGCACTGGATACGGGCCGCCCCCGGATCACGCACCGTCAAACAGCGGACTCACTGCGGACACCAGGCGGATCCGCACATCAAACACGCCTTTTTCCTCAGTTCAAATACCGCAGGCAGGTAACAGGCAGCCTACCATTAGGACCCACGCAACATGGGGCCAACAAAAGGGGGTGGGACGTTCACCTTTCCTCCTGAACTCAGACAAACCTGAGAGAGTAGCTGATCTACCTCGAGGCCAGCCGTACTATTGTGTAAATAGAAGAAATAGGAATTATCCGGCGTGATAGGTTTACACAATAGTACCACGCTGGGTCAAATGTGTTACATTTGACCCGGCGTGGTACTATTGTGTAAATACACATTTGACCCAGCGTGGTACTATTGTGTAAATAAAAGAAATAGGAATTATCCGGCGTGATAAACCTAAAAACACATTTGATCTGGCGTGGTACTATTGTGTAAATAGAAGAAATAGGAATTATCTGGCGTGATAAACCATAAAACACATTTGACCTGGCGTGGTACTATTGTGAAAATGAAAATAAATAGGAATTATCCGGCGTGATAAACCATAAAACACATTTGACCTGGCGTGGTACTATTGTGAAAATAAAAGAAATAGGAATTATCCGGCGTGATAAACCTTAAAACACATTTGACCCGGCGTGGTTCTATTGTGTAAATAGAAGAAATAGGAATTATCTGGCGTGATAAACCTTAAAACACATTTGACCCGGCGTGGTACTATTGTGTAAATAAAAGAAATAGGAATTATCCGGCGTGATAAACCTTAAAACACATTTGACCCAGCGTGGTACTATTGTATGTGCATAAGAAATAGGAATTTACCTGGCGTGGTAGCCTCCCAGATAGCAGTCGACTCTGGGGCGGATTCGCCCTCAGGTCGGCAGATCCGCCGTACTGTCGGACTCAGTTCGGCCATGCGCACTGGATATGGGCCACGCCCGGATCGTGCACCATCAAACAGCAGACTCGCTGCGGACACCAGTCGGATCGGGACATCGAACACGCCTTTTTCCTCAGTTAAAATACTGCAGGCAGGTAACAGGCAGCCTACCATTAGGACCCACGCAACATGGGGGCAACAAAAGGGGGTGGGACGTTCACCTTTTCTCCTAAACTCAGATAAACCTGAGAGAGCAGCTGATCTACCTCGAGGCCAGCCGTACTATTGTGTAAATTGAAGAAATAGGAATTATCCGGCGTGATAAACCGTAAAACACATTTGACCCGGCGTGGTACTATTGTGTAAATAGAAGAAATAGGAATTATCCGGCGTGATAAACCTAAAAATACATTTTATCTGGCGTGGTACTATTGTGTAAATAGAAGAAATAGGAATTATCCGGCGTGATAGGTTTACACAATAGTACCACGTTGAGGACGGCAGTTACGGGACTGCGGTTGGAGGAGGTCCCGTTTGGCGAAACTGGCACTACGCTCCTGTGTGACGTCTCCACAGGCCAGCGACGGCCGGTTGTTCCCGACGAATGGAGACAACAGGTTTTCAATGCTATTCATGGACTGTCACACCCTGGCAAGAGGGCGTCTCAGAAGTTGGTGGCAGCCAAGGTCGTCTGGCACCGGCTGAAAAAGGATATACGGAAGTGGGCCGGGACTTGTGTGGTGTGCCAGCGCTCCAAGGTGCACCGTCACATAAAGACCCCTTTAGCACAGTTCTCGGTTCCAGAAAGGAGGTTCGATCACGTGAATGTGGACTTGGTAGGACCTTTGCCCCCATCCCGTGGTTTCACACATCTCCTCACAATGGTAGACCGAACCACTCGTTGGCCAGAAGCTGTCCCGTTGTCATCAACAACGGCGGAGGAGGTGGCTCGGGCGTTTATTCAGGCTTGGGTCGCCAGGTTCGGAGCCCCAGCTGATGTTTCCTCGGACCGAGGCCCACAGTTTACATCAGAGCTGTGGAATGCAGTTGCAGGAAGCCTAGGGGTGAAGCTCCATCGCACTACTGCCTACCACCCGCAGGCTAATGGTCTAATAGGTCGATGAAAGCTGCTCTCCGGGCCAGCCTCAAAGACAGCAGTTGGGTGGACAGGCTTCCGTGGGTCATGTTGGGGCTTAGGACAGCCCCCAAGGACGATCTGCAAGCTTCATTGGCTGAGCTGGTTTATGGACAGCCACTGCGGGTCCCGGGGGAGTTCATCCCCAAAGTCACAGACCCTTGGTCTGCAACCCAGCAGCGGGAAACGCTCCTGGAAAAAGCCAGGCTGTTCAAACCGGTGCCCACGTCACAGCACGGCCTTCCACAGTCATACGTCCCGTCCAGCCTCAGGTCAGCGGAGTATGTGTTCGTTAGCCAGGACGGCCACCGTGGACCCTTTCAACCCCCCTACGTCGGGCCGTTTCGGGTGCTGGAGACCGGAGACAAAACCTGTAAGGTCGACAAGGGCGGCAGGCTGGAATACGTGTCGGTTGACCGCCTTAAACCAGCACATCTGGACCTGGACGGCGGGGGCGGCCTCGTGCCCTCCCACCACAACACGACAAGACCCGGAGGGTTCCTTCAACGGTGGCCCTGCCTCCTGCCCCAGAGACACGGAGTCGGGCTGGTCGGTTGATTCGGGCCCCGAGACATTAATGGTTTTGGGACTAATCTCTGGAGTTGGTGAATTCTGGGGGGACGCATGTAGGGGATGGAAAGGACCGTATTCACGGGGCCCCTTTAAGGAAAGGGGTGTAACCCTGGTGACAGGGGGGGTTAAAGGGTGGCAGGAAGTGAATGTGTGTTAAGTGTGTATGGATGGAAATAAACGGCCACAAGGTGCAGCCAAAGGGAATACTCGCCTCCTCGTTTGTTTCCACGCTCCTACAGGTTCATATATTCATGTTTTTATTTTAAACATGTGCAAGGTACAGTGAGTAGGGTGGCCGTGCCACTGCCATTGATAAACATACCTTTTCAACTGATACCAATGCCATTATCAACATTGTCTGTCAATTGCATGATAATCATGCATACAAGCTATTCAAATTGATGTTTTCATTTTAAACATAAATGTGGAAATGAAAATGAGCGATGGCCTATTAGTGCCACTGCCATGCATAAACATACCTGTTATCTTGCATACAATACTGAACCAGTAAAATAATGGACAGATTCATGTTTGGGGGGAAAAAAAGAATTTCGCGGACCCCGTGCAGTACCTCCGCGGACTCACTGTTGAAGACCTCTGATTTAGTCTATAAAATGTCCAGATAAATACCATCCCAATTTTCCAGTGCCCATAGTGACATTTTGTTTTGTTTGACCAGCAAACCTAAACATTTTACGATAGCGTAAGATAATAAAACAGAGAGAGAGGGCAAATCTAATTTGAGAGACTGGACAGACAATTTATGATCAAAATGATAATTAAAAATGATTAAAACAATCAAAAAACATAACTACGCGAGTACACATAATAACCATTTGCCATTTAATATGAAAAAATAGATCAGAACAAATACATTTAACGGCATTGATTTTGTTTAAATCAGTATAATAAGGTGCACTCATCTAGACGGCAGGAGGTCTCACACACTTCCTGTATTGTAAAATACAAATAAATGTTTAAACATTTTTTTATTACAAAGGAACACCAACCTTAACCAGGCAAAATGCTATTAGAGGCATGACATCATACTGTGCCAGTACTGCTATCACCACCCCTTTAGATTTCACTTTGTGACGCTGGAAAGTAGGAAAAAGATGCTTTAGTACAGACATCTCAACATGATGGTAAAGCCTGTCTATAAATCATAGAAACACAGATGGACATCTATGAAGTCACCTTTATCTTGGACAACTCCATGGTGCAGCCCAGCGAAACCATAGTGATGAAAACGACAATTAGCGTAAATATGTTGATGGTTCATCACCGGCGACACGGTGGCCTCTAAAACAGAGCTTTTTTTGGCAGCCGTCATGTTGATCCGACGTGTCGTCCAGGGAGTCTTCCATGTCGGAGCAGCTTGTGAGATGTAATCTTAAAGCACAATGTGTTGGACACAAAGTTACACAGAGACGTAATAGATCCAGTGGCCACAATGACTTTTACATTTCTTCATAGTTTTCACTTTCACCATTAAATTCATGCTTTTAAACACATTTATAAAAAGAGCCTACCAAATCAGTCACCAAACAAAGGCTACAGTTTGAAAATGAACTTATACAAAAGTTAATTTTCAGTTGCACTTTCTATGGCGCCCATGTCTATAATGCATTACGAACATACCTACAACGCGAGTGAGTGCTTATAACTATTATACTGTGCTATAAGCACATTATAACACATGATATTACAATGCATTATAGATATAGACGTCATAGAAAGTGCTGCCAAATCTCTTAAACTATTCAGAAAGCAGTGCTTTTCTGCAGTGCGAGCATTATCTTTCAGTTTAAAGTACACATTTTATTATCTTGAGAATCTTTCACCAGAAAGTAAATGTAGTTTAGCCGTACTGTCTGAAACATATAAGCTCCAACTATAAAGCAAGTCAAAATTTTTCTCCGATGGCTAAGACCCTGTATTTCCAAATGTGTTCATATTTTGGTTAAATATCAAGAAGCTTACACATCCAATACCCTATAAAGAGACATAACTTGATAGATATGTGTGATCTTCACATTATTAGAAATATATTTAATTATCTTATAATTAATAAATGCTTACAACTACATTTTAGTGTGTTATAAACCATTTATTCAAAGTTTATATACAGATGTGTTGCTATCAAGTTGTTGTTACCCTGAGGAATGCAAAGCAGAGAAATAGTAAAACAAACTGAGGCTAACAATATTAAAAGTATTGAAGAAATCTGGAAAGAACTCCTGAAGCATGTTTCAATAAAAGGTTACACGATTTCATCAGTAATCTTAATTAATTTCAAATATCAACAACGTGTGTTCTGCTGTAGATATCCAGTTAAAGTGATCACGATAAGCCATTTCCAGATATGTGTCATTTCAAACCGTGAGGGGTGATCCAAACCGTGAGGGGTGATCCGAACCGTGAGGGGTGATCCGAACGGATCACGGATCAATCCGTGATGCGTTACACCACTAATGATAAGCCATTTCCAGATATGTGTCATTTCAAACAGAATAAGAGATGTAAACATTTCTCAATTTACTTTTACAATATGCTTGTTTTATATTTTTTACTTTCCAACCAAAAACACATATTTCTGCAACAAGTCACTTAAATCTGGCGTTTGCTTTCTTCCTCCCCGTCGTTTGTGCTTCGATGCCAAGAGAACCAACCACATCCTCCCGACTGGCATACTCTCATGCTGTGTGCAGGCAAATTGCCTTCACAGTATTTTTCTCATCTATTTTGCACCCATAAAAAACACACACACACACACACGTATGAAAAGATAAGACCCCACAGCTTCATAAATGTGTCACTCAACTGCAAACTGACTTCTCGACTGTTCTGAAGGTGAGCATTGCACACCTATTCTTGGAGATCAGTTTGAACAAAATAAAAGAAAATGCCTCCTGAGAGGATTCACCAGACAAACAAACACTTATCCCTGCTAGAAGTGTAAAACTGACAGATTTGTTCAGAGCTATATTTCATATATTGTGTTGTTACCTGTTGGGCCAGATGTTCCTCTACTCTACTGCTCTCTCTGGAACAGAATCTACTCAGTCTGTGTTTGTTCTCTTTTCTGTAGGTCACAAATGACACATGGATGCTACTGGTTGTACAGAGGTGCCATCTAGTGCAACTATTGATTTCTGCAGCTTGAGCGTTGCATGAGAGGTTTACAGCAATCACTCCTCATCTGATGAATACCGTAAACGGAAGACATTTGTTTCACAGTGATGCTGTTTGTGTCCCCTGTCATCCTCCATATATACGTTTACACCCAGTTCATCCATCGAGGCTGCGGGTCCTCTTCTGCTGCACCGTCATTTCTCCTCACACGTCCCGAGTGAACCAGCGTCAAGTTTCACTGTTATTGGGTCTGTACATTTAGCAATCTACACACACTCTACACACTAAAAACTTTGAAGAGGGAATCTGTATTTTTTTGGCAGTATTGAGATGCTTTTGATAAGTCGTGTGACAACTTTCTTTACTTTTCTTTATCCGCGATTCGCTTGCTTGTTTTTGCTCGTCAATTGGAGAACTTTTAAACAATTTAGACATTTTTGTTCTTCGCCTCATTTTTTCTGTATTCTGACCTACTGTAGCTTGGACAGCTAGTGTGTGTGTGTGTGTGTGTGTGTGTGTGTGTGTGTGTGTGTGTATGTGTGTGTGTGTGTGTGTGTGTGTGTGTGTGTGTGTGTGTGTGTGTGTGTGTGTTCAACACTTTCATTTCAACACTTAAAAATGTTGTTTAAAGAATGCAGTTCATTGTAATTACATTTTTATTTTTTGGATTAGGGTTTTCTGTACAGCATTGCTGACTTTTGTTTTACCTATGTGTATAAAGTAATTCCAAGAATGCGTGTAAGGCAAGGCAAGTTTATTTGTATAGCACATTTCAACAACAAGGTAATTCAAAGTGCTTCACATAAAACCATTAAAAGCATCAAAACATAAGGCAAAAGAAAAGAAGATTTAAAAACAATTAAGAACATTCATTGAAACATTAAAAACAGTCATTAAAACACTAAAAAGCAGTGTAAGAAATAAAATACAGTAGTAGTAAATTGCAGAAATGCAGGAAATTGATTAATCATACAGTCTCCTCAGAGGCCTCTTTGTTATGGTCCTCAGTGATGGCTGGCTGGTATTTCTCTGTAGGTCAGGCAGACAAGCAGATTATTAATGCAAACTATTTTCATTAGCTTTACGCTAATACAACAGACTCGGGAGCATTAAGTCCGCATTCTAAATATATACAAATTATAATTGTATCAAATATCAATAACTGGCAAGATACTAGACTGAACTAAATTGTGCGAGACGTTTCTGACATAATTCCTCTTACTGCACTACATAAACGTGGGAGTTTTTCTTGAAGGTAATATTATGGATAGTTGAGGGTGAATGTTTTAATCTACTTAATGGATTGGCACCAAATGTACAGACAATGTTAGCACTGTCACAGTAACTACTTATGTTGGACGATATATTATTCCAGAAGTAATTGCAATAAACAATATTATTGTCATTTTAAGACCATTTCATGCCACTGATATAATGATAATATAATAGCATAATAATTTAAAAAGCAATGGACTTTTAATACTAATTAAAGTACGAATATTCAGACATTGGAATTGGAATGTGAAAAACTAAATCGAAATATCTTAAATATAAATAAAAGAAAATGACACGACCAAAACAATGAATACAATGAACTCTCGGGTTCCTGCAACACAAATGTGGGATGTCTGCACAATGCCCAGATCCTACAGTGGTAGAGAAAGGCCTGCAGTTTGTTGGCTAGATGTTGCAAGCTAAAATGATCGAGGTCACATACTGTATGATAGCCTGACTTTTTATCTAGCACCTTGAATAAGTCAACAGGTCTGTTTGTATAATAGTTTGGATTTAGACCAAATATCTGCAAAACTAATGACATAACCGTCTGCTTCAACTGCACTCTGTGGTTTGTATAATTAAACATGACTGTACTCTAGACTCTTTTTCTTAGATAAGAATTGTTTCCCCTATTTATTTTTTCTGGTATATATTCCTTGCCTCTTAATACAGTGGTTTAAGGACAGTACATCCCTTATAACTTCTTATTAGTAATAATAATACATTTTATTTGTGTATTTAATCAGTCTGTGTTACTCACTCAGGTAAAATCTATTCATAGGGTGTTTTTTTTAATCAACCAATTAATCCTTTAGTCTATAAAAGCAGTGGTGCCAAGGTGTCTGAAAAGAAAGTTTCTCAGAACTCAAGGTGACAATTGCTCGATTTATCAGACCAACTGTTCAAAACCCAAATATATTCTATTTACATTGTTTAAAAACAGAGAGAAATTCAGCAAATCCTCACATTGGGGATGCTGCAACCAGAATATAGAAATAACTTGGAATGAACCGAAACCACTTTGTGTGGTGCTCACATTACCCCTTTAAATGAACCCGTTAAAAGCCTGTGGTCAGTCTCACCTTTCTCTTTGAGTGTGAATCTTTGGTGACACCTGAACATCAGGATGAGTAGCCCCGCCTCCACCATCTGGAAGACCCCGTAGACCATGGGGAACAGGAACAGAGGGCCGATCACCTCCACGGGAAAGGCCAGTTTCAGAATGGTGGAGCACACCTGGACGTTCTGACAGCCTGTTTCCATCGAAACGGTCCTCCTCTCCCTGATTCATAAGTCATGGATACATAAAGGAAGGCTCTTTATTCTCTGACATAGTTAACACCACCCATCACAATATATTTCAACCAAATGACTCACGATTAGTTGAGTCTGAAGATCCAGGAGATGATGTATCCGATGGAGTAGCCTATGAAGGGCATGAGAGCGCTGCTGGCGATGAGGGGAGGAGACAGCACCATTAAGACTGCGCCTCCGACTGCAAAGATGGAAAGGATGATGACCCCCAACAAAGCAATTACCATGAAAGTGAGGCCCACCTGAGAACAGCAGAACAGGAGACACATTCGATTTATTTTCCTTTAATTTGGTTTCTATTAAAATCCTGTGTGACACACCGCTCCACAGACATCCACAGCTTTTGGAAACACTGTGTGACATGTTCCTTTAGTACCATGGACTTATTTAACAAAATGTGTAAAATATGACAATGAAATGATACATTTACGATGTTTTTGAGATACAGTATATGTCTTTAGTGCTCGCCAATGGGCTTGTGACTGAGTGTCACACTGTTGGGTCAGAAAATCTAAATGAATATCATATGTGTGCTTTGGTGTCCTCATAAGAAGGATCCTGACCTGCCTATGGTGAACTTGCTTTGACATTAGACTCAGCGACTGATAAATCTATCAAAGTGTCGAAGGCCTGCTGAGGGAGGGAGCTCCCTCGGCACCAGGTCCTAAATCGGAATGACAACAAGGATTGTGGAGGCGCTGAAGATGTTGTGAGAACGTCCTGATTGCGAGGAGACGACCTTAGTGCCAGGGCAGACGCTTAAGTGAAGTAACTGATACACTTCACTGAAGCGGGGCGTGAACGCAATTTATGTGCGTCACCTCGGGTGACGAAGATCTCAACTTGAAACAACCCATGTACCAATCATTGTGACTGTTTTACTACCCGTGACCAATCATATGCAGTTGTTTTGCAGTATATATGCAAGTGGCTCAGAGTTAGACCTCTGAGCAATCCTGACATGTTGTATGTATGTGATCAGCCTTGCTCCTTCTTGTGCGCAAAGAATAAATGTCCTGTGATTAATGATTTTCAACCGGTCTTGAGTGAATTTTTCTATCACACACACAGGGTGCAGAAGTTGTATGTTTATGCACTAACCCTTGCGATGGTCTTGGTGTACTGCGGCCTGTAGTGGTTGATGAGGATGCCGACGCTGCAGGGTATGAGGATCATGACCAGCGATTTGGTGATGTCGACGTAGGGTACGGCGTTCTGCAGGTTGAAGCCCCGACAGTAGAGGGAGAGCAGCAGAGGCATCATGCAAAAAGCCAGCAACGTGGAGCAGGATGTCATCAAAATGCTGAGGGGAAACACACAGGGGGGGGATAACTTTCTTTGTCCCAACCTTGTGCAAACAGCAAGACTGCCAGGAAATGTGGTATAAATCCTTATTAGTTTGGTGACCCATGACCTTTTTGTTTAGGCCCACCAAGTGGGTTAAAATGCTCCCTTGACCAACACTTGAGAAAACAATGTCACCAACACGCTGATCTGGAGCTTTTGATAAGAACAGCGACTCCAGGGTCAAGGATGAACTTTGAACCTCAGATTTGAAGCCAACATGGAAAAAAAAGTCCCTAAAAAAAACATCTGTAATTCCATTTAACAGTGAGTACAGTAGAGTTCAATAAAGTGCTGCAGGAATGAGTCCTAAAACCTGGAGATGAATCAGCGTTTTTGCAGTTACCTCGTCTCAAAGTCAATGTGTTTTTGTTTAGATTGCTGACATAAGGTCTGAGGTTAACTCAGGCGTAAGAGATTTTAATGTTTTGCTCTACAAATTTTGAAGCTTTGTCTTACAAATTACTAGATTACGTTGTCTGTGGTCATGTACAGAATGCCACATACCATGACATAGACTGTTTCAAGTTTATTGAGTTTTAAAATGGCTGCTGCAAATATAAGTGTTTTTCATCAATCCAGTGGTCGTCAACACATTTAATAGTTTGCGGCTGTAAGCGCCGCCAGTGTTTGCACGCGAAGCAATGAGAGGTCGTACTTCAAATTCTTTGTCATCGTTTTGCAGCAAACTTGACAGTGTGTTGCCAAATATGTGAGGTGTTGTGCACATTAAAGCCTCCAGGGTGTGCATGTGAGGCTTTTGCAAGGTTTACAAAGTGTATTGTCCTGTAGCTGCTTAACAACATGCACTGTAAAAAAAAAGAAAGAAAGAAGCCTGTTGAGAAATACCCTGTAACAATATGTTGATTCTGATTTGTCTGATGGTTAGTTGAAACAAAATAAGGCTCATTCACTGTCAGCAGACATTTATCACTGTCTGCAGGATTCTGTTTAATCATTGGTGCCTTCATTAATGCCTCAAGCCTTCCTTTCAGAACAGCTGTAGAACAGGTAAGATCCTCACACATCAGATATCAGAGCACGAATTTCCTGAACAACACGCGTCGTCTTCAATGAATAAGGTGTCTGATGGGGTGAATGGCCCAGCGGTTGACAGTAAAGGGGTTTGGCATCACCTTAGTGTGATAATATCACAGTTTTAGGATCAGGCTGGTGATGTGTGATGGTCATTTTTTACGTAATATATATTTCTACTTACTTAGTATATATTTCTACTCAGTATATTGTATTCATGCATAAGTCATTTTGCTCTGAACTTTGTTGAACTTCACCGTGTCTCTGTTGTGCAGAAGAAGAGTTCTCCCTTGCCTGTTCACAATAACTAACTGTGTTGTATGAGAATGTTCCAGCACCAAAGCCTTTGGGCCGCTTGTTTTGGTTGCTGACCGTTTGTTTTCCATTATTGTTCCTATTTTAGTCTCAGACTTTTGGTCTGAGACTGAAATGTCTGTAACATTGGCCATCGGCCCCCACCATTGCTCATTCTGTATAAGGAAAGCTTGTTCACTTTTTTTTCTTGGTTCTTCCTCACTGAGACTGTACGCATTCTGTTGTAATGATTGAACCTTCTCTGCGCAGAGAATAAATACTTAAAAGACAACCTGGTTTTTGGTATTATGTTTTTCAGCATTAACAGACTCACGCAAAGCGGGTATAGGAATTTTTTCCACCACAGATGTCTTGCAGGTCATTCAAGTCATTCAACGTGCCACTCGTTATTAAATCACAGGATTTGATCTGATTGACCCAGCATGAACTGCTGCAGCTACATGAAACCAGGCACTAGCACATGGACACAGGTTGTTGTTGGTGTTTAACCCCACCTCTACCAGCTGCCACATGCTTACAATGCATCAATGCATCAATACTTAAAATTCAGTGATGTGATGTCATTGGATTGCAGTGGCGGGCCGTGCATTTTATACCCAGGCCTTCACTGCTGTCATGCAGCTGAATAACCACCTTATAACCACATGATGGCGCCACAGCTATTATTCGTTTCTAAGGCTGTAACTATGTATGTACTCGTATTAAACCGTTCCGTACGAGGCTTATAATACGTTTGAATAATGCTAGAGCATTTGGAAAATGCAGCAGCTTAAATTCAGGAAAATATAATGTTTTCTGTGCTCATGTAGGACAGTGGTTCTCAGCTGGTCTGGCTGTGGGACCCACCATCATCCCTTAACGACAAGCAGCGGCTGATCCGTCTCTTTAGGAGACCGTCTTATGATTTTACTTTCACAACCCAAACGTTAAACGTACTGCTCTGCTATCTCTTTCCTCGTCTCAGCCCCCTGTGTCACAGTGTGTGGTACTCTGCTGTTAAGTTTCATTTTACGATAGTCACATGCTCGCCCACTGACCAATCACAGCACACCCTGCACTTCGTGGCAGAGCTGCACATGGACATGTAATGATGACGTAGGTGTAGGCCGGCAAGTATGGGGGTAGCGGCTGCTGACACTCAAAGAATACGCCCAACATGTCAAACTAAAGATCTGATTGGTTGAACACTATGACAATCAACAATATCGTCCCCATTCACTTAAACGGCACATGGAAGCACTTTTGAGGCTGCAGGCCTGGGGCCTCTCTTCTACCGAGAGACACAGAGGTGAAATCTGATTGGATAAAAGCTCTACTTAAAACAAGCTGCACTGGAAGCAGAGCAACTGAGGAAGACAGTAGCTGTGCAATGAGAAAATAAGATAATGGGAAAAATATTTTTATAAATTATAATACATAAAATAAAATATATATATATATATATATATTTTTTGTGATTCTGTTGAGGCCAGCAGAGAAGGCTTTGCAGGCCCTGACGGCCCGCCACTGTTGGATTGAGTATTTTTACACTGCGGTATTGCTACTTTTACTTAATACTTGATGTACTACTGAGCCCACAAAAGGTTCAGGAGCCACCGACGTCACCTCAGTTTATATTGTTTTGGAGCATATTTGTTGGTCAGAACAATTATTCTACACCAAACAGGTTGTTGGCGTGTACCTGAGGTTTATGTCTCCCTGCAGAGCCAGGGCCATGATGTTGGAGAGGACTCCTCCAGGACAGCAGCCACAGATCATAACCACCACAGCCGTGATTCCAGTCTGCTGGAATGCCTACGGAGTGAAACGATATCATGAATTCATACAGTGATCGGATGCCTGACTGTGTTGCCCGTGTCCGTTACTGAAAACAATGTGTAATAGTGATGCCTGGGCTGAAAATATGTGGAAGTAAAGAAAACAGCAATGCAAGAGAGGGGTTTTGTGCAGGCTGTTAGAAAAACATATATTATTGAACAGATGAATGATAAGTAACTTGGACTAATACTTCATCGTCAAATATTTTCATTGTTGGTTAATCTATCAATATTTTCTCAATTAATCATTTAGTCTACAAAATGTCCAGATAAATACCATCCCAATTTTCCAGTGCCCATAGTGACATTTTGTTTTGTTTGACCAGCAAACCTAAACATTTTACGATAGCGTAAGATAATTAAACAGAGAGGGCAAATCTACATTGAGAGGCTGGACAGACAATTTATGATCAAAATGATCATTAAAAACGATTAAAACAAACAAAAAACAGAACTAGGTGAGTACACATAATAACCATTTGCCATTTAATGTGAAAGAATAGATCAGAACAAATACATTTAACGGCATTAATATTGTTTAAATCAGTATAATAAGGTGCACTCATTTAGACTGCAGGAGGCCTCACACACTTCCTGTATTGTAAAATACAAATAAAAGTAAATAAATGTTTAAACATTTTTTATTAAAAAGGAACACCAACCTTAACCAGGCAAAATGCTATTAGAGGCATGACACCAAACTGTGTCAGGACTGCTATCGCCACCCCTTTAGGTTTCACTATGTGACGCTGGAAAGAAGGAAAAATATGCTTTAGTACAGACATCTCAACATGATGGTAAAGCCTGTCTATAAATCATAGAAACACAGATGGACATCTATGAAGTCACCTTCATTTTGGACAACTCCATGGTGCATCCCAGCGAAACCATGGTGAGGATAACGATGATTAGCATGAGTATGTTGATGGTTCTATTCATCACCGGCGACATGGTGGCCTTGAAAACAGAGCTTTTGTTGGCAGCTGTCATGTTGAACAAGAAGCTTTGATTTTCCCACAAATCTGGATCAGAGAAGAGATCCGACGTGTCGTCCAGGGAGTTTTCCATGTCGGAGCAGCTTGTGAGATGTAATCTTAAAGCACAATGTGTTGGACACAAAGTTACACAGAGACGTAATAGATCCAGTGGCCACAATGATTTTTACATTTCTTCATGTTTTCACTTTCACCATTAAATTCATGCTGTAGATATCCAATTAAAGTGATCACGATAAGCCATTTCCAGATATGTCATTTCAAACAGAATAAGAAAACACTTCTCAATTTACTTTTACAATATGCTTGTTTTATATTTTTACTTTCCAACCAAAAACACATATTTCTGCAACAAGTCACTTAAATCTGGCTTTTGCATTCTTCCTCCCCGTCGTTTGTGCTTCGATGCCAAGAGAACCAACCACATCCTCCCGACTGGCATGCTCTCATGCTGTGTGCAGGCAAATTGCCTTCACAGTATTTTTCTCATCTATTTTGCACCCATAAAAAAAAAAAACACACAAAACACACACATATGAAAAGATAAGACCCCACAGCTTCATAAATGTGTCACTCAAATGCAAACTGACTTCTCGACTGTTCCGAAGGAGAGAATTGCACACCTAGTCTTGGAGATCAGTTTGAACAAAATGAAAGAAAACGCCTCCTGAGAGGATTCACCAGACAAACAAACACTTATCCCTGCTAGAAGTGTAAAACTGACAGATTTGTTCAGAGCTATATTTCATATATTGTGTTGTTGTGTTGTGTTCTGTTGGGCCAGATGTTCCTCTACTCTTCTCTACATTCTAAATTATTTCACCGTAAATTAACGGTAACTTACTGGCAGCAGGGACACCAGTAATCTACTGTTTGTTACGGCGCACTACCGTAATTTACTTTTACGGTATCTTACCGTATACTGGATTACGGTATGTGATAGTAGGATAACTGGGTTTTACCGTGATTTTACGGTATATACCAGAATGTTACCGTTCATTTACAAAGGGTAATACAACCCGCTACTTTTGCATTCAATTCCTAACAAAAGAATCACAATAGACATTCAATACATAGTTGTTGCAGTTTATTACATGTTCTCAAATAATAAAGGGACATTTGTATTACATCACAAAACTCACAATGTACTGCATGTTTAGAAGAAAACTAATAAACCAATAAAATCGTTAATGACCAGCTTAACTGAACTCATTAGCATCAACAGTGTAACATGGAATTAAAATAGCATCAACAGTGTAACACTGAATTCAAATTGTATCAAGAACAGTGTAATAGAACTGCATCCAGTCTAGCTTGTTAACAAGTCTTATAAACATGTATAGTTCTTTGAACTGCATGAACTCACACATGAATGAAAACAAAGAGAGAGAGAGAGAACACCTTAAAAGAGGACTTGACTGCAGCGTCTGGCTGGTATCCTCAATCTCTAATGACGAGTGACTGTAAAACAAACAAAATAAAAAATTTGAAACTCAATGTTCTGAATTTCAGAAAAATTCTATGACATCCAGGATAAACACACTTAAAAGAAGCTTTGGGTGTGCAACTGTGGGATTGCATGTGTCTCACATGTGTTAACATATCAGTGCAAGTCTTTACAAAAAGCTAATACAACAATAGCATACAGTTTAAATCAACAGACTTGTCTATGTGATGAGCTGATCACGTTAGGTGAAGAAATGAAGCTAAGACAATGGACCACAATGGACTAACGTTCAACACTAAAATGAGTTTGATCTGGTTTTAATGTTGCTCCTGGAATAACACACACGTAACGTTACTGTTAGCGTTACCTCAACTGTTCATCGTCTTGAACACACGTTGGTTATTTCTGGTCTGCTCTCCCTTTTGAAAATCGTCCCGTGTGCGGTTCTACAGTCGGTACAATAATAGCGCAAGTAAACACAAGTTAGGTTACTAACGTTACATCTTAACACTGTAATCGGTGATTAACTTTATTTATGTTAACTTAACTTACTGTGCTGTTAGCTAGCTAACCTTTCTAAGGCTACTTGAGCTCGAGCAAGCTAACGTCACAGAGCTAGCTCCACTAATATTAGCAACCTAATGTAATGAAACAGACAAGTGAAACATTATCTGAGCTGTTAACAGTCCAATAATCATGAAGACAAAACAATACTGGAGACTTTGAATTTCAGATGATAAGCGTAAGTTACCTTAGCTCCTCGGTTTATCTCCACATGGCTGTTGCTATAAGGATGAACTGAAGCTGTTGTGTCCAAAGTCATGTTCACGAGCAGTCGGTCACGTCTTGTCACTCAAGAATGACTTTTAGACAATGAGCAGTTTGAATAATAAAAATATTCTATCGTCATTACAGACACATTAACCCACAATAGACAGTACGATGTAGATGGATTGAGATTCACTGAACTTGAATAGAGAAGCGTGTATCCACCTCTTCACAAAAAACACTGTATCATGCTGTTAAATTACGGTAGTATGCTGTTATTGTTAATTAATAACTGTTAATTTACGGCATTAATTGTTAATTTACATGCAAAGGATGAACATTTAACTGTATGTTAGTTATTATGAAATACTTTAAGATACCGTTGAAAATCCACCGTCAATTTACAGTAATTTGTGCTCTCTCTGGAACAGAATCTACTCAGTCTGTGTTTGCGCTCACTTTTCTGTTGGTCACAAATGACACATGGAGGCTACTGGTTGTACAAAGGAGTATTACAAAAGAGAGGTTTACAGCATTCACTCCTCACATCTGATACAACTGAAAAATATATCTGCTTTAAGCAGATAAAAAGGTGTATTGTGTTGTGAGACACAATGTGACTTAATAGTCAAGGCCAAAGAAATGTATTGTTTTAAAAAATATATATAAATTCAATATATTGTTTAGCTTGTCACAAAATGTATTTGTTTGTTTCAGAGAATTAACCTCCATGCAATGAGATTGCCAGGATGTAGGAGGGGGTGTTGTGACGGATTAAAGGAGGTGGAGCAGAGATTGACATATACTAAAATTTCACATCCACATGTAGTGAATCTCTCGAAGGGATCTACGGTGTTGTGGAAATACTGCATGGACTGCAAGGTCTGTTTGACCTGTTGGTGAATAATGCTGACGAGTCATAAAGAGTTGAATGTGTAAATAAGTCTCTACCCCAGTGACAAATAAACCCAGCGCCTGTCATCCTTTGATCCAACAATGGTATAAAGAATAGTTTGAGTAAACTGGTAAAACTGGTTCTAACACACAAACAGTAGCGTTCTTGAAGGCAGGAATACTTCTTTTGAATCTAAAAACACCAAACCCCAAGAGATCCAATTCAATTAATTAAGTTCTCCCATACATACAAAATGACATATATGTGAAGTTCGTCACCACATCCCAACAGCAATTTCCTACAAAGATTACACAAAAATCAATATGACTAGAGGTTTAACTTACACACAAGTAAGTATTTGAAATAATGTAGCAAAAGTCCTTTTCACAACTCTCCTTTTATTTCCTGAGAATTTACTGTTTTACTATAAATATATAGATGAAGTATTGTAATTTACACCTCATCAAAGACTTCGGTCATACGATTACAAAACGGTGATGGTGACGGCTGTGGAGATATTTTATATCTCCTGTATATACATGTTAGGATTGATAACATTGTACATAGTATTATAGCAGCTTATGTGCATTCTCAACATAACTTATGAGTATATTTTCAATTTGTTGTAATGTGAGCTTTGTGTGACAAGGCTGGTTGAACATATGTGTTTGGTTGACCCAGGGATCAGCCCTGATAAATATTGAGACTGATAAATATTGAGACTCCATTTCTCTATCTGACCTGTAGGTTCAAACATATGGTTTAGATTAGTTAACGTCCAATATATGGATGGGGAGCCAGACATTGTATGTGTCTCACTGACTTCCAAATGAGCTCATAGGATCAAAGGTAAGAGGAGCCTTTTCATAAAAATCCCTATTAGTTGGAAGATATGTGTCAGGTATGATTGTTGACTGAATACTGCATCAAAAAGAATATATTAAATTGATTTATTTGAATAATTGAAAGACGGTCCAGACGGTAAATCGAAGGTGAAAGAAAATTGTTGGGCAGGCCTATTTAGGTCTGCCTGAGAAACAAAGTAAAAATAAATAAAAATACAAGAAAAGAATAAAACAAGAAATAGGAATTATCCGGCGTGATAAACCTTAAAACAAATTTGACCCAGCGTGGTACTATTGTGTAAATGAAAGAAATAGGAATTATCCGGCGTGATAAACCTTAGAACACATTTGACCCAGCGTGGTACTATTGTGTAAATAGAAGAAATAGGAATTATCCAGCGTGATAAACCTAAAAACACATTTGATCCGGCGTGGTACTATTGTGTAAATAGAAGAAATAGGAATTATCCGGCGTGATGAACCTTAAAACACATTTGACCCGGCGTGGTACTATTATGGAAATAAAAGAAATAGGAATTATCCGGCGTGATAAACCTTAAAACACATTTGACCTGGCGTGGTACTATTGTGTAAATAGAAGAAATAGGAATTATCCAGCGTGATACACCTTAAAACACATTTGACCCGGCGTGGTACTATTGTGTAAATAAAAGAAATAGGAATTATCCGGCGTGATAAACCTAAAAACACATTTGATCCGGCATGATCGTATTGTGTAAATAAAAGAAATAGGAATTTACCCAGCGTGCTAGCCTCCCAGATAGCAGTCGACTCTGTGGCGTATCCGCCCTCAGGTCGGCAGAACCGCCGTACTGTTGCACTCAGTTCGGCCATGCGCACTGGATACGGGCCACGCCCTGATCGCGCACCGTCAAACAGCGGACTCGCTGTGGACACCAGGCGGATCCGAACATCGAACACGCCTTTTTCCTCAGTTAAAATACTGCAGGCAGGTAACAGGCAGCCTACCATTAGGACCCACGCAACATGGGGGCAACAAAAGGGGGTGGGACGTTCACCTTTCCTCCTAAACTCAGATAAACCCGAGAAAGCAGCTGATCTACCTTGAGGCCAGCCGTACTATTGTGTAAATAGAAGAAATAGGAATTATCCAGCGTGATAAACCTTAAAACACATTTGACCCGGCGTGGTACTATTGTGTAAATAGAAGAAATAGGAATTATCCAGCGTGATACACCTTAAAACACATTTGACCCGGCGTGGTACTATTGTGTAAATGAAAGAAATAGGAATTATCCGGCGTGATAAACCTTAAAACACATTTGACCCGGCGTGGTACTATTGTGTAAATAAAAGAAATAGGAATTATCCGGCGTGATAAACCTAAAAACACATTTGATCCGGCATGATCGTATTGTGTAAATAAAAGAAATAGGAATTTACCCAGCGTGCTAGCCTCCCAGATAGCAGTCGACTCTGGGGCGTATCCGCCCTCAGGTCGGCAGAACCGCCGTACTGTTGCACTCAGTTCGGCCATGCGCACTGGATACGGGCCACGCCCGGATCGCGCACGGTCAAACAGCGGACTCGCTGTGGACACCAGGCGGATCCGAACATCGAACACGCCTTTTTCCTCAGTTAAAATACTGCAGGCAGGTAACAGGCAGCCTACCATTAGGACCCACGCAACATGGGGGCAACAAAAGGAGGTGGGACGTTCACCTTTCCTCCTAAACTCAGATGTGTAAATAGAAGAAATAGGAATTATCCAGCGTGATAAACCTTAAAACACATTTGACCCGGCGTGGTACTATTGTGTAAATAAAAGAAATAGGAATTATCCGGCGTGATAAACCTTAAAACACATTTGACCCGGCGTGGTACTATTGTGTAAATAAAAGAAATAGGAATTATCCGGCGTGATAAACCTTAAAACACATTTGACCCGGCGTGGTACTATTGTGTAAATAAAAGACATAGGAATTATCCGGCGTGATAAACCTTAAAACACATTTGACCCGGCGTGGTACTATTGTGTAAATAGAAGAAATAGGAATTATCCGGCGTGATAAACCTCAAAACACATTTGATCCAGGGTTATCGGATTGTGTGTGCATAAGAAATAGGAATTTACCCAGCGTGCTAGCCTCCCAGATAGCAGTCGACTCTGTGGCGGATCCGCCCTCAGGTCGGCAGATCCGCCGTACTGTTGCACTCAGTTCGGCCATGCGCACTGGATACAGACCAACCCCGGATGGCGCACCGTCAAACAGCAGACTCGCTGCGGACACCAGGCGGATCCGAACATCGAACACAACATTTTTCCCCGTTCAAATACTGCAGGCAGGTAACAGGCAGCCTACCACTAGGACCCACGCAACAGGGGGCATACAATACAATGGGGTGGGAGGTTCACCTGGGCCTTTCCTCCTGAACTCAGACAAACCTGAGAGAGCAGCTGACCTACCTCGAGGCAAGCCTTTGTTTGGTGTTTCCTGTGTCCGTTACTGAAAACAATATGTCATTTATTTATTTATTGGTTTATTTGATACGGGACAGTGCACATTAATAAAAACATTTCTGTAAATGCGCCAGAGTTAGCCAAGAGGCTATTTTTCATCTGTAGTCCCAAGAGGAAGATGTTTACAAAATAAACCTAAAAACAGAAGATAAGATAAAATGTAAAAGGTTAAATAAAATTGACGATTTACAATGCGTGCACAAACAATGAAAAAAGTGAGAATAAAACTCTTATACATTGTCAAGGACTAACAAGACATGCAACACAGAGGCTCTCAAAGTCAACACACACAACGCAAATAAAATAAGGGATGACTATGTTAAAATAGAAACATGGACTAAAGACATGCTGCAGTTGTTAGACACTAAAAAACATCCATGTCAGAGGCACAAAACATAAAAGCATGCAGAGTATGTGAAATACATAAATCAGTCAGACACTAAACAACAATAAAGACATGCATGCAGGTAGATGAGGGTCGACCGGCAATTTCAAGACAGACAGACAGGTGACAACAGACAGATCGAGGGAAGTTCAACACAGACAGAGGTGCAGTTACATTCTAGTGCTGACAGAGCTGGGTACTAACTAACCATTTCTTAAATTGAGATTTAAATGAACTGTATGTTTGTAGTTCTCTAATGGTCACTGGGATGGAGTTCCATTGTAGTGCACCTTGTACTGAAAATGCAGAATGACTGAAAGCACTTTTCCTGAGTGGGATAATGCAATCCCCTCTTGCTGCACCTCTTGTGAGCCGATATGCAGTTGTTCTTGTGATTACAAATTGTTTGAGCGGAGGAGAGGTCAAGCCATGTATAATCTTGTACATGAGACAGACATTCACATATTTAATCATGTTCTCTCAACTAAACAAGTTATAATTTTTAGTATAGGGCAATGATGAGAACGAACAGATTTTTTATCAAGGATTTTGAGTGTTCGTTTATACAATGACTGTAGTGGTTTCAGAGTTGAGGTGCTATCCTGTGACCAGGTTGTTAAACAGTAAGTGATATGGGAAACAACCATAGAAAGCATGTATGTCTTAGCTGCCTCTGTTCACATGTAGTTTTGTGTGAACCTGAAATTTGATAGATTAAATTTGACCCGGTTACAGACCTTTTTCACCTGAGATTTGAATGATAATTTGGAATCAAAAAGTACTCCGAGATACTTGTAGTCAGGTACAACCCGTAGCCTCTCCTCAGATACAAAAACATCCGGCTCGACACTACCAGAGTTTGTTTTGGTAAAAAACATACAAACTGTTTGGATACCTTTAGTTGTAAACAGCATTGCTTTAACCATGCAGTTACATGAACCATGGAGTTAGTGAGTTAATTTGCAACTTGTCCCATTTTGCTACCATGCATGTAAATTACAGTGTCATCTGCATACATTTGGATGTTGGTGTCAGGGCATGCTGATGGCAGATCATTGATATATAAAGAGAACAGCAGTGGGCCCAGGACAGATCCTTGTGGGACGCCTGTGGACAAGTGGAGGGCGGTAGATTGATAGTTCTGTATTTGGACATACTGTGATCTATTTAGCAAATAAGATTCAATCCATTTAAGTGTACTTGTGGAGAAATTGTAGTTGTGCAAGTTGGACAAAAGAATGCTATGGTTAACAGTGTCAAATGCCTTCTTCAGATCAAGAAATACAACTCCAACAACACCCCCTTTGTCCAATAGAAATTAGATTTTTTTCTGTGAAGAAACAGGTGGCTGTCTCAGTAGAATAATTGGCTCTGAAGCCGAATTGCATTGAGTGAAGGGCAAAATAACTGGTATTCAAATGGTAGATAATTTGCTCAGCTACCAACTTCTCTGCAACTTTTGATATTGTTGGCAGGATACTGATGGGTCTGTAATTACAGGTAGAAAAAGGATATCCATCTTTGAATACTGGAACAACAGCAGCCGACTTCCAAACACATAACAAAACATGCTCTGAAAAACATCTAAATTGAGAGGATGTACAGACAATTTATGATCAAAATGATAATTAAAAACGATTAAAACAATCAAAAAACATAACTAGGCGAGTACACATAATAACCATTTGCCATTTAATTTGAAAAATTGATCAGAACAAATACATTTAACGGCATTAATATTGTTTAAATCAGTATAATAAGGTGCACAGATTTAGACGGCAGGAGGCCTCACACACTTCCTGTATTGTAAAATACAAATAAAAGTAAATAAATGTTTAAACATTTTTTCATGAAAAAGGAATACCAACCTTAACCAAGCAAAATGCTATTAGAGGCATGACACCATACTTTGCCAGCACTGCTATCGCCACCCCTTTAGGTTTCACTATGTGACGCTGGAAAGAAGGAAAAAGATGCTTTAGTACAGACATCTCAACATGATGGTAAAGCCTGTCTATAAATCATAGAAACACAGATGGACATCTATGAAGTCACCTTTTACATTTCTTCATAGTTTTCACTTTCGCCATTAAATTCATGCTTTTCAACACATTTATAAAAAGAGCCTATCAAATCAGTCACCAAACAAAGGCTACAGTTTGAAAATTAACTTTTAGAAAAGTAAATTTTCAGTCGCACTTTCTATGGCGCCCATGTCTATAATGCATTATGAACATACCTACAACGCGAGTGAGTGCTTATAACTATTATACTGTGCTATAAGCACATTATAACACATGATATTACAATGCATTATAGATATAGACGTCATAGAAAGTGCTGCCAAATCTCTTAAACTATTCAGAAAGCAGTGCTTTTCTGCAGTGCGAGCATTATCGTTCAGTTTAAAGTACACATTTTATGATCTTGAGAATCTTTCACCAGACAGTAATGTAGTTTAGCCGTACAGTCTGAAACATATAAGCTCCAACTATAAAGGAAGTCAAGTTTTTTCACCGATGGCTAAGAACCTGTATTTCCAAATGTGTTCATATTTTGGTTGAATATCAAGAAGCTTACAAATCCAATACCCTATAAAGAGACATAACTTGATAGATATGTGTGATCTTCACATTATTAGAAATATATTTAATTATCTTATAATTAATAAATGCTTACAACTACATTTTAGTGTGTTATAAACCATTTATTCAAAGTTTATATACAGATGTGTATGTATATGAGGTATGTTGATACCCTCGTCCTTTGATCAATATTGAAAGAAAGAAACAGCCAGTGAGCTAGCTTCCACTGTTTCAACTGAACTGAACTGCTAGGCAACAACTTGGGTCTGTGTTTACTTCCTGTCAACACAGGTTATGTCATTCAAATACACTGAAATAATGTTCACCATTACTGTGACATTATTTTCAAAAAGATGAGAATATCTCCATTGTCTGGGGAGAGGGTAGACCTTTATGTGGTGACTGGGATATTGCTATTGGGCCTGCCTAGCTTCCACTCTGATACTTCTGTCAGCACCTGCCTGTGTGTGTCTGTGTGACTCTCACAGAGGGGGCGTGTCTACAGCACATGTCTGTGTGACTCTCACAGAGGGGGCGTGTCTGCAGCACCGGACTATGAATCTCCACTCCGCCGTGGTGAAAGCGGTCACAGTCTTTTCCTTTTCATAGAGGCCTGGAACAAGCTTGATACTGAAGTGGGTGCGTGAGTGGATTTCGTAGCGTGGCTCAAGCATTTTAACCAGATTTTGAAATCCTTTGTTTTCCACAACGGAGTGTCCCCCGTCGCTGACAGACGGGATGGTGGCTCTTCATATGTGTGGACATGCCAATGTATTGCTGTTGTCGTATGTCTTTCTCTTTAAATAATGCCTACATACCGTAACGGTTTTGTCCACCACCCTTATCCATCATTATAAGTTACAGGGAAGACAAAATGCTCCCAAACTTGCGACTTAAATGATGCCGGGGTTCCTCCACTTTCCTCCGCTCGCCATGACTTTCACTGTTAAATGCTTCTAACACGCTCCGTTCACGTGAACACACTACTGCTTTATATCTGTTCACTGACACTTTGCATTGATATTCGGGGACTTGTTACTTGAAAAGGAACAGCAGCAGTAAAACTTTATTACACACTATGATGATTACACTGTAAAAAAATAAAAAATAACTCAAACTCAATTGATCCGTGGTTCACGAGTGATCCGAACCGTGAGGGGTGATCCGAACCGTGAGGGGTGATCCGAACGGATCACGGATCAATCCGTGATGCGTTACACCACTAATGATAAGTCATTTCCAGATATGTGTCATTTCAAACAGAATAAGAGATGTAAACACTTCTCAATTTACTTTTACAATATGCTTGTTTTATATTTTTACCTTCCAACCAAAAACACATATTTCTGCAGCAAGTCACTTAAATCTGGCGTTTGCTTTCTTCCTCCCCGTCGTTTGTGCTTCGATGCCAAGAGAACCAACCACATCCTCCCGACTGGCATTGTGACGACCCCTCCCTTCCACTATGGGTCTGTGTCCTGTTTTCTCCTCAGTTGTCTTCCAGGATGTTAATCGCCCACTGACACCTGAGCTTTGGGTTGGTTCCAGCTATAAAGGCTGCCCCTCTTCTTTGGCTGTGGCTCCTCTTCGCGCCTCTCCTCTCTGCCTCCTGTTTGGAGGACCTGGATGCTGCTTTGTTTTGATTGTTTATTTAGTTAGGGGTACTTTCAATAAATGTCTATTTATTACTTTTAAACTCGCCTTGTCTCCCTCATGTTGCGGCCTTTTGAGCCGGGTCGTGACAGCATGCTCTAATGCTGTGTGCAGGTAAATTGCCTTCACAGTATTTTTCTCATCTATTTTGCACCCATAAAAAAACCACACACACATGAAAAGATAAGACCCCACAGCTTCATAAATGTGTCACTCAACTGCAAACTGAGAGGAATCAGAATCAGCTTTATTGGCCATGTATGCGTACGCATACACTTAACAAACACTTATCCCTACTAGAAGTGTAAAACTGACAGATTTGTTCAGAGCTATATTTCATATATTGTGTTGCTACCTGTTGGGCCAGATGTTCCTCTACTCTTCTCTACTGCTCTCTCTGGAACAGAATCTACTCAGTCTGTGTTTGTTCTCTTTTCTGTAGGTCACAAATGACACATGGATGCTACTGGTTGTACAGAGGTGCCATCTAGTGCAACTATTGATTTCTGCAGCTTGAGCGTTGCATGAGAGGTTTACAGCAATCACTCCTCAGATCTGATGAATACCGTAAACGGAAGACATTTGTTTCACAGTGATGCTGTTTGTGTCCCCTGTCATCCTCCATATATACGTTTACACCCAGTTCATCCATCGAGGCTGCGGGTCCTCTTCTGCTGCACCGTCATTTCTCCTCACACGTCCCGAGTGAACCAGCGTCAAGTTTCACTGTTATTGGGTCTGTACATTTAGCAATCTACACACACTCTACACACTAAAAACTTTGAAGAGGGAATCTGTATTTTTTTGGCAGTATTGCGATGCTTTTGATAAGTCGTGTGACCACTTTCTTTACTTTTCTTTCTCCGCGATTCGCTTGCTTGTTTTTGCTCGTCAATTGGAGAACTTTAAAAACGTTGTTTAAAGAATGCAGTTTATTCTAGCATTGTAATTACATTTTTATTTTTTGGTGTACAGCATTGCTGACTTTTGTTTTACCTGTGTATAGTGTAATTCCAAGAATGCGTGTAAGGCAAGTTTATTTGTACAGCACATTTCAACAAGGTAATTCAAAGTGCTTCACATAAAACCATTAAAAGCATCAAAACATAAGGCAAAAGAAAAGGAGATTTAAAAACAATTAAGAACATTCATTGAAACATTAAAAACGGTCATTAAAACACTAAAAAGCAGTGTAAGAAATAAAATACAGTAGTAGTAAAATGCAGAAATGCAGGAAATTGATTAATCATACAGTCTCCTCAGAGGCCTCTTTGTTATGGTCCTCAGTGATGGCTGGCTGGTATTTCTCTGTAGGTCAGGCAGACAAGCAGATTATTAATGCAAACTATTTTTTATTAGCTTTACGCTAATACAACAGACTCAGGTGCATTGATTCCGCATTGTATCAAATATCAATAACTGGCAAGATACTAGACTGAACTAAATTGTGCTAGACGTTTCTGACATAATTCCTCTTACTGCACTACATAAACGTGGGAGTTTTTCCTGAAGGTAATATTTTGGATAGTTGAGGGTGAATGTTTTAATCTACTTAATGGATTGGCACCAAATGTACAGACAATGGTGTCCAGACAATGTTAGCACTGTCACAGTAACTACTTATGTTGGACGATATATTATTCCAGAAGTAATTGCAATAAACAATATTATTGTCATTTTAAGACCATTTCATGCCACTGATATAATGATAATATAATAGCATAATAATTTTAAAAGCAATGGACTTTTAATAAGTACGAATATTCAGACATTGGAATTGGAATGTGAAAATCGAAATATCTTAAATAAATATAAATAAAAGAAAATGACACGACCAAAACAATGAATACAATGAACTCTCGGGTTCCTGCAACACAAATGTGGGATGTCTGCACAATGCCCAGATCCTACAGTGGTAGAGAAAGGCCTGCAGTTTGTTGGCTAGATGTTGCAAGCTAAAATGATCGAGGTCACATACTGTATGATAGCCTGACTTTTTATCTAGCACCTTGAATAAGTCAACAGGTCTGTTTGTATAATAGTTTGGATTTAGACCAAATATCTGCAAAACTAATGACATAACCGTCTGCTTCAACTGCACTCTGTGGTTTGTATAATTAAACATGACTGTACTCTAGACTCTTTTTCTTAGATAAGAATTGTTTCCCCTATTTATTTTTTCTGGTATATATTCCTTGCCTCTTAATACAGTGGTTTAAGGACAGTACATCCCTTATAACTTCTTATTAGTAATAATAATACATTTTATTTGTGTATTTAATCAGTCTTTGTTACTCACTCAGGTAAAATCTATTCATAGGGTGTTTTTTTTAATCAACCAATTAATCCTTTAGTCTATAAAAGCAGTGGTGCCAAGGTGTCTGAAAAGAAAGTTTCTCAGAACTCAAGGTGACAATTGCTCGATTTATCAGACCAACTGTTCAAAACCCAAATATATTCTATTTACATTGTTTAAAAACAGAGAGAAATTCAGCAAATCCTCACATTGGGGATGCTGCAACCAGAATATAGAAATAACTTGGAATGAACCGAAACCACTTTGTGTGGTGCTCACATTACCCCTTTAAATGAACCCGTTAAAAGCCTGTGGTCAGTCTCACCTTTCTCTTTGAGTGTGAATCTTTGGTGACACCTGAACAGCAGGATGAGTAGCCCCGCCTCCACCATCTGGAAGACCCCGTAGACCAAGGGGAACAGGAACAGAGGGCCGATCACCTCCACGGGAAAGGCCAGTTTCAGAATGGTGGAGCACACCTGAATGTTCTGACAGCCTGTTTCCATCGAAACGGTCCTCCTCTCCCTGATTCATAAGTCATGGATACATAAAGGAAGGCTCTTTATTCTCTGACATAGTTAACACCACCCATCACAATATATTTCAACCAAATGACTCACGATTGGTTGAGTCTGAAGATCCAGGAGATGATGTATCCGATGGAGTAGCCTATGAAGGGCATGAGAGCGCTGCTGGCGATGAGGGGAGGAGACAGCACCTTTAAGACTGTGCCTCCGACTGCAAAGATGGAAAGGATGATGACCCCCGACGCCACAATTACCATGAAAGTGAAGCCCACCTGAGAACAGCAGAACAGGAGACACATTCGATTTATTTGCCTTTAATTTGGTTTCTATTAAAATCCTGTGTGACACACCGCTCCACAGACATCCACAGCTTTTGGAAACACTGTGTGACATGTTCCTTTATTACCATGGACTTGAGCACTGTGGCTTATTTAACAAAAGCTCCAAATGTGTATTCATTTGCCGCTGAAAATAGTGCCGAAAAATACACTGTTTACGTCTGAGTAAAATTTGGTAAATACTATACAGCTGTTTAAGGAAATTACTGAGCCTTTATTGAAAATGAAATGATACATTTACGATCTGTTTTTGAGATATGTCTTTAGTGCTCGCCAATGGGCTTGTGACTGAGTGCCACAGACAGGGTGCAGACGTTTCCTCTTTCAAATTACAGTGACATAAGTGAGAATATCAGCAAATCCACCATATTTTTGATCAATAAATGACTAAAACAATAAATGAATGGTGGAAAATGTAGTCTATCATTATTATTACCCTCATGTGTATGCACTAACCCTTGCGATGGTCTTGGTGTACTGCGGCCTGTAGTGGTTGATGAGGATGCCGACGCCGCAGGGTATGAGGATTATGACCAGCGATATGGTGATGTCGGCGTAGGGTACGGCGTTCTGCAGGTTGAAGCCCCGACAGTAGAGGGAGAGCAGCAGAGGCATCATGCCAAAAGCCAGCAACGTGGAGCAGGACGTCATCAAAATGCTGAGGGGAAACACACAGGGGGGGGGATAACTTTCTTTGTCCCAACCTTGTGCAAAATAAGGTCTGAGGTTAACTCAGGCGAAAGAGATTTTAATGTTTTGCTCTACAAATTTTGAGGCTTTGTCTTACAAATCACTAGATTACGTTGTCTGGGGTCATGTACAGAATGCCACATACCATGACATAGACTGTTTCGAATTTATTGAGTTTTAAAATGGCTGCTACAAATACAAGTGTTTTTCATCAATCCAGTGGTCGTCAACACATTTAATAGTTTGCGGCTGTAAGCGCCGCCAGTGTTTGCACGGGAAGCAATGAGAGGTCGTACTTCAAATTCTTTGTCATCGTTTTGCAGCAAACTTGACAGTGTGTTGCCAAATATGTGAGGTGTTGTGCACATTAAAGCCTCCAGGGTGTGCATGTGAGGCTTTTGCAAGGTTTACAAAGTGTATTGTCCTGTAGCTGCTTAACAACATGCCGCAGTCCCCTTTACACTCTATAAACACTGTAAAAAAAAAAAGAAGCCTGTTGAGAAATACAATGTAACAATATGTTGATTCTGATTTGTCTGATGGTTAGTTGAAACAAAATAAGTCTCATTCACTGTCAGCAGACATTTATCACTGTCTGCAGGAATCTATTTGATCATTAGTGCCTTCATTAATGCCTCAAGCCTTCCTTTCAGAACAGCTGTAGAACAGGTAAGATCCTCACACATCAGATATCAGAGCACGAAATTCCTGAACAACACGCGTCGTCCTCAATGAATAAGGTGTCTGATGGGGTGAATGGCCCAGCGGTTGACAGTAAAGGGGTTTGGCATCACCTTAGTGTGATAATATCACAGTTTTAGGATCAGGCTGGTGATGTCTTGCCGGTCATTCAACTCATTCAACGTGCCACTCGTTAGTAAATCACAGGATTTGCTCTGATTGACCCAGCATGAACTGCTGCAGCTCCATGAAACCAGACACTAGCACATGGACAAAGGTTGTTGTTGGTGTTTAACCCCACCTCTACCAGCTGCCACATGCTTACACATCAATGCATCAATACTTATAATCCAGTGATATGATATCATTGGATTGAGTATTTTTACACTGCGGTATTGCTACTTTTACTTAATACTTGATGTACTACTGAGCCCACAAAAGGTTCAGGAGCCACCGACGTCACCTCAGTTTATATTGTTTTGGAGCATATTTGTTGGTCAGAACAATTATTCTACACCAAACAGGTTGTTGGCGTGTACCTGAGGTTTATGTCTCCGTGCAGAGCCAGAGCCATGATGTTGGAGAAGACTCCTCCAGGACAGCAGCCACAGATCATAACCACCACAGCCGTGATTCCAGTCTGCTGGAACGCCTACGGAGTGAAACGATATCATGAATTCATACAGTGATCGGATGCCTGACTGTGTTGCCCGTGTCCGTTACTGAAAACAATGTGTAATAGTGATGCCTGGGCTGAAAATATGTGGAAGTAAAGAAAACAGCAATGCAAGAGAGGGGTTTTGTGCAGGCTGTTAGAAAAATGTATAATATCAAACAGATGAATGATAAGTAACTTGGACTAATACTTCATCGTCAAATATTTTCATTGTTGGTTAATCTATCAATATTTTCTCAATTAATCATTTAGTCTACAAAATGTCCAGATAAATACCATCCCAATTTTCCAGTGCCCATAGTGACATTTTGTTTTGTTTGACCAGCAAACCTAAACATTTTACGATAGCGTAAGATAATTAAACAGAGAGGGCAAATCTACATTGAGAGGCTGGACAGACAATTTATGATCAAAATGATCATTAAAAACGATTAAAACAAACAAAAAACAGAACTAGGTGAGTACACATAATAACCATTTGCCATTTAATGTGAAAGAATAGATCAGAACAAATACATTTAACGGCATTAATATTGTTTAAATCAGTATAATAAGGTGCACTCATTTAGACTGCAGGAGGCCTCACACACTTCCTGTATTGTAAAATACAAATAAAAGTAAATAAATGTTTAAACATTTTTTATTAAAAAGGAACACCAACCTTAACCAGGCAAAATGCTATTAGAGGCATGACACCAAACTGTGTCAGGACTGCTATCGCCACCCCTTTAGGTTTCACTATGTGACGCTGGAAAGAAGGAAAAAGATGCTTTAGTGCAGACATCTCAACATGATGGTAAAGCCTGTCTATAAATCATAGAAACACAGATGGACATCTATGAAGTCACCTTCATTTTGGACAAATCCATGGTGCATCCCAGCGAAACCATCGTGGTTAAAGCGACGATTAGCATGAGTATGTTGATGGTTGTATTCATCACCGGCGACACGGTGGCCTCGAAAACAGAGCTTTTGTTGGCAGCTGTCATGTTGAACAAGAAGCTTTGATTTTCCCACAAATCTGGATCAGAGAAGAGATCCGACGTGTCGCCCAGGGAGTTTTCCATGTCGGAGCAGCTTGTGAGATGTAATCTTAAAGCACAATGTGTTGGACACAAAGTTACACAGAGACGTAATAGATCCAGTGGCCACAATGATTTTTACATTTCTTCATAGTTTTCACTTTCACCATTAAATTCATGCTGTAGATATCCAATTAAAGTGATCACGATAAGCCATTTCCAGATATGTGTAATTTCAAACAGAATAAGAGACGCAAACACTTCTCAATTTACTTTTACAATATGCTTGTTTTATATTTTTACTTTCCAACCAAAAACACATATTTCTGCAACAAGTCACTTCCTCCCCGTCGTTTGTGCTTCGATGGCAAGAGATAGATAGATAGCAGAGCAGGACTATTGTAGTGTGAGATGTGAAAGTCAAATCATAGGACGATCTCCAAAAGACAAAAATGGCCAGAGAGACTAGAGTCATTAGACTCTGACTGGACATACTCGTATAGGTCCCAATAATCATGAAGACAAAACAATACTGGAGACTTTGAATTTCGGATGATAAGCGTAAGTTACCTCGGCTCCTCGGTTTATCTCCACATGGCTGTTGCTCATAAGGATGAACTGAAGCTATTGTGTCCAAAGTCATGTTCACGAGCAGTTGGTCACGTCTTGTCACTCAAAAATGACTTTTAGGCAATGAGCAGTTTGAATAATAAAAATATTCTATCGTCATTACAGACACATTAACCCACAATAGACAGTACGATGTAGATGGATTGAGATTCACTGAACTTGAATAGAGAAGCGTGTATTCACCTCTTCACAAAAAATACTGTATCATGCTGTTAAATTACGGTAGTATGCTGTTATTGTTACTTTACGGCATTAACTGTTAATTTACATGCAAAGGATGAACATTTAACTGTATGTTACAGTTATTATGACATACTGTAAGATACCGTTGACAATCCACCATAAATTTACAGTAATTTGTGCTCTCTCTGGAACAGAATCTACTCAGTCTGTGTTTGCGCTCTCTTTTCTGTAGGTCACAAATGACACATGGAGGCTACTGGTTGTACAGAGGTGCCATCTAGTTCAACTGTTGATTTCTGCAGCTTGAGTATTACATGAGAGGTTTAGCATTCACTCCTCACATCTGATACAACTGAATTGGGGATAAAAGCACATACAACTTGAAAAATATATCTGCTTTTAGCAGATCAAAAGGCGTATTGTGTTGTGGGACACAATGTGACTTAATAGCCAAGGCCAAAGAAACATATTGTTTTAAAAAATATATATATATATTCAATATATTGTTTAGCTTGTCACAAAATGTATTTGTTTGTTTCAGAGAATTAACCTCCATGCAATAAGATTTCCAGGATGTAGGAGGGGGTGTTCTGAGGGATTAAAGGAGGTAGAGCAGGGATTGACATCTACTAAAAATTCACATCCACATGTAGTGAATCTCTCGAAGGGATCTACGGTGTAGTGGAAATACTGCATGGACTGCAAGGTCTGTTTGACCTGTTGGTGAATAATGCTGACGAGTCATAAATAGTTGAATGTGTAAATAAGTCTCTACCCCAGTGAGAAATAAACCCAGCGCCTGTCATCCTTCGATGCAACAATGGGATAAAGAATAGTTTGAGTAAACTGGTAAAACTGGTTCTAACACATAAACAGTAGCGTTCTTGAAGGCAGGAATACTTATTTCGAATCTAAAAACACCAAATCCCAAGAGATCCAATTCAATTAATTAATTAAAATCTCCCATACATACAAAATGACATCTATGTCAAGTTCATCACCACATCCCAACAGCAATTTCCTACAAAGATTTCACAAAAATCAATATGAAAATAGGTTTAACTTACACACAAGTAAGTATTTGAAATAATGTAGCAAAAGTCCTTTTCACAACTCTCCTTTTATTTCCTGAGAATTTACTGTTTTACTGTCAATATATAGATGAAGTATTGTAATTTACACCTCATCAAAGCCTTCGGTCATACGATTACAAAACGGTGATGGTGACGGCTGTGGAGATATTTTATATCTCCTGTATATACATGTTAGGATTGATAACATTGTACGTAGTATTATAGCAGCTTATGTGCATTCTCAACACAACTTATAAGTATATTTTCAATTTGTTGTAATGTGAGCTTTGTGTGACCAGGCGTACCCTGGTTGATCATATGTGTTTGGTTGACCCAGGGGTCAGCCATGATAAATATTGAGACATAGGTCTGGGATGCCAGGGTTCTCCATTTCTCTATCTGACCTTTAGGTTCAAACATATGGTTTAGATTAGTTAACGTCCAATATATGGATGGGGAGCTAGACAATAATGTACGTGTCTCACTCTACCTTTGTGTAGACGGAGGGGTATATGAACTGTCTAACTTTTTAGTTAAGTTGAAGAAATCCTACAGTCTAGCAAGCTGTAATTTTCCTCCCATGATTCATGTCCAATAAATAATTCTGAAAAGTTGATCTTCGACTCCAACCTCATCTGTGACCAGTCTTTTCAAAGAAAATCAACTACCACAATTTGGCGACGAGGATGGGATGCAAAGCGTCAGAAAGCAGTCATCCTGACCAGCTCATAGGATCAAAGGTAAAGGGAGCCTTTTTCATAAAAATCCCTATTAGTTGGAAGATCCGTGTCAGGTATGATTGTTGACTGAATACTGCATCAAAAAGAATATATAAAATTGATTTATTTTAATAATTGAAAGACGGTCCAGTAGGGTTGTCACGATACCAAAATTATGACTTCGATACGATACCTGCTATAAATATCATGATACCCGATACTTACGATACGATACTAGAATTCGATACAATACCACAAATACGATATGATACCACAAATACGATACGATACTGGTATATTTATCTATAATAGTAATAAATCTCGTAGACCCGCCTCTTTGGGGCAGTTTCTCCAGCGCCCCAGCCAGCTGAGACGTGCACATGCAGAGAGGACGTGCAGACAGGCAGAGAGGATGTACAGGAAAAGCATTTACTGCAGATATCATATTTCACACATATTACTGGGTGATTCCATATTTCAAAAACACAAATATTGACAATTTGTATAGTTTATTATTTTGATTTTTATTATTTTTTATTATTTGTAGCTCAAGGGGGGGGCGCCCTATCGCCCTCTATGGACCAGCCGCCACTGGTCCCCACCAATATTTTGTTACTTTTCATTGCCTGTTAGAAAAACAAATTTTGCAGAATATATTTGCAAACTCATTCGTATTATTATTAGTGCTGGGCAAGTTAGCGTGTTATTGTCGCGTTAACGCATTCATTAATTAACGCCGACAATTATTTTATAGCGCATTTTTTTTTATTTTGAAAGTCCGTTGCTCACTGGCAGCGGTGGAGGAATGGAGACTACTGGACATCGCTGCAGTAAAGTCAGCAGACACTCAGATCTCCGTGGTCAACTCAGCAGACACTTACATTTTAGTGCACCTATATGCTGAAATTCACGGTAAACGCATTCAAATGGTACAGATCGGGAGCGAGCGAAGGATTTTGCAGTCAATGCATGCAGGCAGCATGACAGGGAGCGGAACAGTGAGTGCGCTCTGATCGCGCGCTTTTTTAATGAAGAATCGATACGAAAAATATGCAAAATCGTATCGTTTTTAACGTACGGGTACCGCGGTACCTTTTTAGTATCGATACACCGTGCAACATTACGGTGCAGACGGTAAATCGAAGGTGAAAGAAAATTGTTGGGCAGGCCTATTTAGGTCTGCCTGAGAAACAAAGTAAAAATAAATAAAAATGCAAGAAAAGAATAAAATTACAAGAAATAGGAATTATCCGGCGTGATGAACCTTAAAACAAATTTGACCCAGCGTGGTACTATTGTGTAAATAGAAGAAATAGGAATTATCCGGCGTGATAAACCTTAAAACACATTTGACCCGGCGTGGTACTATTGTGTAAATAAAAGAAATAGGAATTATCCAGCGTGATAAACCTAAAAACACATTTGATTCGGCGTGATCGTATAGTGTGTGCATAGGAAATAGGAACCCAATGTGGTAGCCTCCCAGAAAGCAGTCGACTCTGGGGCGGATCCGCCCTCAGGTCGGCAGATCCGCCGTACTGTCGCACTCAGTTCGGCCATGCGCACTGGATACGGGCCGCCCCCGGATCACGCACTGTCAAACAGCGGACTCGCTGCGGACACCAGGCGGATCCGCACATCGAACACGCCTTTTTCCTCAGTTCAAATACTGCAGGCAGGTAAAGGCCCTGTCACACTATTGCGTATGAGAAAAACGTATGAGTTGCGTATGCAAATTCCCCCAAAAAACTTTCATACGCACATAAAACCCTTGAAAATACAGAATGTTTCGTATACTTACCGTATTGAACCTATGATAAGTGTATGAGTAGCGTATCACCAGCGAATGGCCAGCGTAAGACCAGCGTATCACCAGCGTATGACCAGGGACGAACTGCGCATGCGCAGTGTACTGCTATCACGTGACAAAGTGGCGATAAGCATATTTCCTATAATGCCTGGATGTGGTGAATTGCCAAATCGATCAGATGATACTGGTGTTGGAGAAGAGCTATCTCCATCCTCTCGTTGTAGGTCCACGAAGAACTGAAGAAGAGCTCGAAATGGGAGTATATATATATATACACTTTCTCAATACGCTAGCTGTACGGTACACATTCATGCCAGGTATGGACAGCGAATGGCCAGCGTACTCCACCTATGAGTAACGTCTGACGTTACTCTCGCGTATTCAGCGTATGCCGATCGTATGCTTAGCGTATAAACCATACGTCTGCACACGCACAACTTTTTTAAGCATGCTTAAAAAAACTTTTATGCCTCACCGTATGCCAGCGTATGCCAGCGTATGCCACCGTATGCGACCGTATGCGACCATGCTTGAAACGTATACAACCTATGCCTAACGTACCCCTAGCGTCTGTCACCGTATACCGCCGTATGAGTGATATTTTTCATACATCCGCATACGCTAGTACGATACGCAATAGTGTGACACCAGCTTATCAGGCAGCCTACCATTAGGACCCACGCAACATGGGGCCAACAAAAGGGGGTGGGACATTCACCTTTCCTCCTGAACTCAGACAAACCTGAGAGAGCAGCTGATCTACCTCGAGGCCAGCCCTACTATTGTGTAAATAGAAGAAATAGGAATTATCCGGCATGATAGGTTTACACAATAGTACCACGCTGGGTCAAATGCGTTTCAAGTTCAAACACATTTGACCCGGCGTGGTACTATTGTGTAAATACACATTTGACCCAGCGTGGTACTATTGTGTAAATAAAAGAAATAGGAATTATCCGGCGTGATAAACCTAAAAACACATTTGACCCGGCATGGTACTATTGTGTAAATAAAAGAAATAGGAATTATCCGGCATGATAAACCTAAAAACACACTTGATCCGGCGTGGTACTATTGTGTAAATAGAAGAAATAGGAATTATCCGGCATGATAAACCTAAAAACACACTTGATCCGGCGTGGTACTATTGTGTAAATAGAAGAAATAGGAATTATCCGGCATGATAAGCCTAAAAACACATTTGACCCGGCGTGGTACTATTGTGAAAATAAAATAAATAGGAATTATCCTGCGTGATGAACCTTAAAAGACATTTGACCCGGCGTGGTACTATTGTGTAAATAAAAGAAATAGGAATTATCCGGCGTGATAAACCTTAAAAGACATTTGACCCGGCGTGGTACTATTGTATGTGCATAAGAAATAGGAATTTACCTGGTGTGGTAGCCTCCCAGATAGCAGTCGAATCTCAGGTTGCCCTCAGGTCGGCAGATCCGCTGTACTGTCGCACTCAGTTCGGCGATGCGCACTGAATATGGGCCACGCCCGGATCGTGCACCATCAAACAGCGGACTCGCTGCGGACACCAGGCGGATCCGCACATCGAACACGCCTTTTTCCTCAGTTAAAATACTGCAGGCAGGTAACAGGCAGCCTACCATTAGGACCCACGCAACATGGGGGCAACAAAAGGGGGTGGGACGTTCACCTTTCCTCCTAAACTCAGATAAACCTGAGAGAGCAGCTGATCTACCTCGAGGCCAGCAGTACTATTGTGTTAATAGAAGAAATAGGAATTATCCGGCGTGATAAACCGTAAAACACATTTGTCCCGGCGTGGTACTATTGTGTAAATAAAAGAAATAGGAATTATCCGGCGTGATAAACCTAAAAACACATTTGATCCGGCGTGGTACTATTGTGTAAATAGAAGAAATAGGAATTATCCGGCGTGATAGGTTTACACAATAGTACCACGTTGAGGACGGCAGTTACGGAGGTCCCGTTTGGCGAAACTGGCACTACGCTCCTGTGTGACGTCTCCACAGGCCAGCCACGGCCGGTTGTTCCCGACGAATGGAGACAACAGGTTTTCAATGCTATTCATGGACTGTCACACCCTGGCAAGAGGGCGTCTCAGAAGTTGGTGGCAGCAAAGTTCGTCTGGCACGGGCTGAAAAAGTATATACGGAAGTGGGCCGGGACTTGTGTGGTGTGCCAGCGCTCCGAGGTGCACCGTCACATAAAGACCCCTTTAGCACAGTTCTCGGTTCCAGAAAGGAGGTTCGATCACGTGAATGTGGACTTGGTAGGACCTTTGCCCCCATCCCGTGGTTTCACACATCTCCTCACAATGGTAGACCGAACCACTCGTTGGCCAGAAGCTGTCCCGTTGTCATCAATAACGGCAGGGGAGGTGGCTCGGGCGTTTATTCAGGCTTGGGTCGCCAGGTTCGGAGCCCCAGCTGACATTTCCTCGGACCGAGGCCCACAGTTTACATCAGAGCTGTGGAATGCAGTTGCAGGAAGCCTAGGGGTGAAGCTCCATCGCACTACTGCCTACCACCCGCAGGCTAATGGTTTATGCGAGCAGTTCCACCGGTCGATGAAAGCTGCTCTCCGGGCCAGCCTCAAAGACAGCAGTTGGGTGGACAGGCTTCCGTGGGTCATGTTGGGGCTTAGGACAGCCCCCAAGGACGATCTGCAAGCTTCATCGGCTGAGCTGGTTTATGGACAGCCACTGCGGGTCCCGGGGGAGTTCATCCCCAAAGTCACAGACCCTTGGTCTGCAACCCAGCAGCGGGAAACGCTCCTGGAAAAAGCCAGGCTGTTCAAACTGGTGCCCACGTCGCAGCACGGCCTTCCACAGTCATACGTCCCGTCCAGCCTCAGGTCAGCGGAGTATGTGTTCGTTTGCCAGGACGGCCACCGTGGACCCTTTCAACCCCCCTACGTCGGGCCGTTTCGGGTGCTGGAGACCGGAGACAAAACCTGTAAGGTCAACAAGGGTGGCAGGCTGGAATACGTATCGGTTGACCGCCTTAAACCAGCACATCTGGACCTGGACCAACCGGTAAGGTTGGCTGAACCCCCACGGCGGGGGTGGCCTCGTGCCCTCCCACCACCCGGAGGGTTCCTTCAACGGTGGTCCTGCCTCCTGCCCCAGAGACACGGAGTCGGGCTGGTCGGTTGATTCGGGCCCCGAGACATTAATGGTTTTGGGACTAATCTCTGGAGTTGGTGAATTCTGGGGGGACGCATGTAGGGGATGGAAAGGACCGTATTCACGGGGCCCCTTTAAGGAAAGGGGTGTAACCCTGGTGACAGGGGGGGGTTAAAGGATGGCAGGAAGTGAATGTGTGTTAGGTGTGTATGGATGGAAATAAACGGCAACAACGTGCAGCCAAAGGGAATACTCGCCTCCTCATTTGTTTCCACGCTCTTACAGGTTCATATATTAATGTTTTTATTTTAAACATGTGCAAGGTACAGTGAGTAGGGTGGCCGTGCCACTGCCATTGATAAACATACCTTTTCAACTGATACCAATGCCATTTTCAACATTGTCTGTCAATTGCATGATAATCATGCATACAAGCTATTCAAATTGACGTTTTCATTTTAAACATAAATGTGGAAATGAAAATGAGTGATGGCCTATTAGTGCCACTGCCATGCATAAGCATACCTGTTATCTTGCATACAATACTGAACCAGTAAAATAATGGACAGATTCATGTTTGGGGGAAAAAAAAGAATTTCGCGGACCCACTGTTGAAGACCTCTGATTTAGTCTATAAAATGTCCAGATAAATACCATCCCAATTTTCCAGTTCCCATAGTGACATTTTGTTTTGTTTGACCAGCAAATCTAAACATTTTACGATAGCGTAAGATAATAAAACAGAGAGAGAGGGCAAATCTAAATTGAGAGGCTGGACAGACAATTTATGATCAAAATGATAATTAAAAACGATTAAATCAATCAAAAAACATAACTACGCGAGTACACATAATGACCATTTGCTATTTAATATGAAAAAATAGATCAGAACAAATACATTTAACGGCATTCATATTGTTTAAATCAGTATAATAAGGTGCACTCATCTAGACGGCAGGAGGCCTCACACACTTCCTGTATTGTAAAATACAAATAAATGTTTAAACATTTTTTACAAAGGAACACCAACCTTAACCAGGCAAAATGCTATTAGAGGCATGACACCAAACTGTGCCAGTACTGCTATCACCACCCCTTTAGGTTTCACTATGTGACGCTGGAAAGTAGGAAAAATATGCTTTAGTACAGACATCTCAACATGATGGTAAAGCCTGTCTATAAATCATAGAAACACAGATGGACATCTATGAAGTCACCTTTATCTTGGACAACTCCATGGTGCAGCCCAGCGAAACCATAGTGATGAAAACGACGATTAGCGTAAATATGTTGATGGTTCATCACCGGCGACACGGTGGCTTCGAAAACAGAGCTTTTGTTGGCAGCCGTCATGTTGAACAAGAAGCTTTGATTTTCCCACAAATCTGGATCAGAGAAGAGATGCGACGTGTCGTCCAGGGAGTCTTCCATGTCGGAGCAGCTTGTGAGATGTAATCTTAAAGCACAATGTGTTGGACACAAAGTTACACAGAGACGTAATAGATCCAGTGGCCACAATGACTTTTACATTTCTTCATAGTTTTCACTTTCACCATTAAATTCATGCTTTTAAACACATTTATAAAAAGAGCCTACCAAATCAGTCACCAAACAAAGGCTACAGTTTGAAAATGAACTTATACAAAAGTTCATTTTCAGTCGCACTTTCTATGGCGCCCATGTCTATAATGCATTACGAACATACCTACAACGCGAGTGAGTGCTTATAACTATTATACTGTGCTATAAGCACATTATAACACATGATGTTACAATGCATTATAGATATAGACGTCATAGAAAGTGCTGCCAAATCTCTTAAACTATTCAGAAAGCAGTGCTTTTCTGCAGTGCGAGCATTATCTTTGAGTTCAAAGTACACATTTTATGATCTTGAGAATCTTTCACCAGAAAGTAAATGTAGTTTAGCCGTACAGTCTGAAACATATAAGCTCCAATTATAAAACAAGTCAAGTTTTTTCACCAATGGCTAAGAACCTGTATTTCCAAATGTGTTCATATTTTGGTTGAATATCAAGAAGCTTACAAATCCAATACCCTATAAAGAGACATAACTTGATAGATATGTGTGATCTTCACATTATTAGAAATATATTTAATTATCTTATAATTAATAAATGCTTACAACTACATTTAGTGTGTTATAAACCATTTATTCAAAGTTTATATATAGATGTGTTGCTATCAAGTTGTTGTTACCCTGAGGAATGCAAAGCAGAGAAATAGTAAAACAAACTGAGGCTAACAATATTAAAAGTATTGAAGAAATCTGGAAAGAACTCCTGAAGCATGTTTCAATAAAAGGTTACACGATTTCATCAGTAATCTTAATTAATTTCAAATATCAACAACGTGCGTTCTGCTGTAGATATCCAGTTAAAGTGATCACGATAAGCCATTTCCAGATATGTGTCATTTCAAACAGAATAAGAGATGCAAACATTTCTCAATTTACTTTTACAATATGCTTGTTTTATATTTTTACTTTCCAACCAAAAACACATATTTCTGCAACAAGTCACTTAAATCTGGCGTTTGCTTTCTTCGTCCCCGTCGTTTGTGCTTCGATGCCAAGAGAACCAACCACATCCTCCCGACTGGCATACTCTCATGCTGTGTGCAGGCAAATTGCCTTCACAGTATTTTTCTCATCTATTTTGCACCCATAAAAACACACACACACACACATGAAAAGATAAGACCCCACAGCTTCATAAATGTGTCACTCAACTGCAAACTGACTTCTCGATTGTTCCGAAGGTGAGAATTGCACACCTATTCTTGGAGATCAGTTTGAACAAAATAAAATAAATCGCCTCCTGAGAGGATTCACCAGACAAACAAGCAAACAAACACTTATCCCTGCTAGAAGCGTAAAACTGACAGATTTGTTCAGAGCTATATTTCATATATTGTGTTACCTGTTGGGCCAGATGTTCCTCTTCTCTACTGCTCTCTCTGGAACAGAATCTACTCAGTCTGTGTTTGCTTTCTCTTTTCTGTTGGTCACAAATGACACATGGAGGCTACTGGTTGTACAGAGGTGCCATCTAGTGCAACTGTTGATTTCTGCAGCTTGAGCGTTATATGAGAGAAGTTTACAGCATTCACTCCTCAGATCTGATACAACTGAATTGGGGAAAAAAGCACATCAAACTTGACAAATATATCTGCTTTTAGCAGATCAAAAGGTGTATTGTGTTGTGGGACACAATGTGACTTAATAGCCAAGGCCAAAGAAATGTATTGTTTTAAAAAATATATATAAATTCAATATATTGTTTAGCTTGTCACAAAATGTATTTGTTTGTTTCAGAGAATTAACCTCCATGCAATGAGATTGCCAGGATGTAGGAGGGGGTGTTCTGAGGGATTAAAGGTGGTGGAGCAGGGATTGACATCTACTAAAATTTCACATCCACATGTAGTGAATCTCTCGAAGGGATCTACGGTGTTGTGGAAATACTGCATGGACTGCAAGGTAAGTAAGTAAGTAGTAAGTAAGTAAGATTTATTAATAAAGCGCTTTTTACAGACATAAGTCACAAAGTGCTTAACAGGGGCAGAATTACAAACAAACAACATAATGTGACCATACAAGGGCCAATAAAAGGTCTGTTTGACCTGTTGGTGAATAATCCTGACGAGTCATAAAGAGTTGAATGTGTAAATAAGTCTCCACCCCATTGACAAATGAACCCAGCGCCTGTCATCCTTCGATGCAACAATGGGATAAAGAATAGTTTGAGTAAACTGGTCAAACTGGTTCTAACACATAAACAGTAGCGTTCTTGAAGGCAGGAATACTTCTTTCGAATCTAAAAACACCAAACCCCAAGAGATCCAATTCAATTAATTAAGATCTCCCATACATACAAAATGACATTTATGTCAAGTTCATCACCACATCCCAACAGCAATTTCCTCCAAAGATTACACAAATATCAATATGAAAAGAGGTTTAACTTACACACAAGTAAGAATTTGAAATAATGTAGCAAAAGTACTTTTCACAACTCTCCTTTTATTTCCTGAGAATTTACTGTTTTACTGTAAATATATAGATGAAGTATTGTAGTTTACACCTCATCAAAGCCTTCGGTCATACAATTACAAAACGGTGATGGTGACGGCACTTAAACTCATCGGTTTGTATTTCTATGCAAGCGAAACGGATACTTTTATTAAACACTTGGAAGTTAAATTCTTGTGAATTTGTTTGCCTGGACTGCATGTGTTGTAATTGACAGAACTGTATTTGAAACTAGATTATATGCTCACCCAAGGCACTTTATGTGCAGAGAGAAAGTATTCTATACCCTTAATCTGATGGTATATCTGCCAGTGCACCCCCTAGCCTCCCCTTCCCTCCCTTTCATAAGTCATGCTCTGACAACAATGGCAAGAACAAAAACAAATCTCTAATGGTGACTGCATACTGGGGCCCTTCCTAGTGTAGTCTGAAATATGATGAAAGGGGACAAAAGGAGGGCATTTTAATGGTCATAGGGGGAGGGGAAGAAGGCTCTACCTGGACTGATCAGCCTCGCTATCTATAATTACAGCCCAGTGCTTAACATACCTGGGTTTTTACAATTTCCCCCCCCTCCTGCCCCGGCCACAGCTAATCATTGTCTGAGCTCCCTGCAGCTTGAATATTATTGACTGAAATGGCGCTAAAACACTTCATAACTCAGCTCAGGCCTTGGGAGGGGTAATAGCATTAAGGGTGCGGCAAGACGGCCAACATGAAAAATCTTGGTCTCTGTTTTGCTTTGCCTCATTACCATATTTTTTCTGTTACATTACCCATCCCTAGAGGTAATTCCAAATGCGATTTGTAGAGCACAAATACAGCTAGATGCTTTCTCGCTCTCATCATGTGGAGATGGAGAGGCTTCACTGCAGCGGATGCATTATTAAAAGCCTGGCCTTATTGTGTTGTCGTCCTTTACATACACTATACTGCTCCAGACCACGTTTCTGGGTGACCCCGTTTGGCTCTGCTGCTGCAGGACATGCAGTCTATGAAATGGTAGATGGGGTGAAAAATTGGCAGAGGGGGGGGGGGGGGACTAGATATAGAGGTAAGACAGAAAGGGGAGGGGGGCGATCCTTCCTATAAGATGGAAGAAGAGATGGTAGGATCAAGGTCAGTGCAGGTCTAAAGCCCTGTGTCTGCATGGAGGGCAGGGTGTCGCCTGCAGCTGCTGTGGTCTCTTGACCTGCTGGGGGAATAGATGAGGCTGCTCCCGGCTTTTTTTATTTTTTTTTACTACACATTTACTGATCCACTGTTTCAGCGCAAAAATAATCCACAGTGTAAGCTCCTTATCTACAGCACAATTCTGTGAGAAGGGAAGCACCAGAGCAGATTATTCGCAATGTGTCCTGAGACCAGTCCCCGAACTAAATAAGGCATTTTTTTTCTCCACTATTACATGGAAATAAAATCATCTTAAAGGCACGTGTTGTGTAAAAGTTCTGCATCACAAGCCGAAATGTCCGATTTTTAGGGCAAGAACCCTAGGGGATCATTTTATCTATTAATTGTTTGGTCAATGAAACATCAGCAAAAATAAATAGTAAATAGTAATAGTAAAATAATATATATATATCGAGAATCCCAGAGTGCTGGTTTTGTCCACCCCCCTAAAAAATTACTTAAATAATTGATACATTTTCAATTTATTTGCAAATTGTTTTTCTGTTGCTGAGTTTATCAATTAATTGATTGTTTTACTTTAACAAATGTTATTGTAGCAGTACAGCTCTATGGATTTGGACTGTGATTGAAAAATAAAGAAAAATGAAAGAAATATCAGTAAATAGACCTGAATTATAGGTGGTAAGAGAAAGAAAACACATGATTAGTGCATATTTGCAGGCTGTTGTATCTGGACATGAGTGTATGTGTGTGTGTGTGTGTGTGTGTGTGTGTGTGTGTGTGTGTGTGTGTGTGTGTGTGTGTGTGTGTGTGTGTGTGTGTGTGTGTGTGTGTGTGTGTGTGTGTGTGTGTGTGTGTGTGTGTGTGTGTGTGTGTGTGTGTGTGTGTGTGTGTGTATTTCTTGAGTGCATTCTTAAAATCCACGTGTCTCAGCCATGGCCTTATTTAGCTTCTCCGGGATAGAAATATGTCTGTAACGACAATTCCCACAATGCCCCTGAAGGGAAAGACGCTGTGACGTCGCATGCAAGCTAAATGACTCCTGGATATTGTAGTTTATGAATAAACATTGCTTTCTCTTTTGATAATATCAAAGAACGTACTAATGTTAAAACCACTCATCGCTTAATGAATCACTCTTTTCAAATGAATCGACTTTAAAAATCACTAAGAAATGGCATATTTTTTTAAAGATAGACGGAAAAAACAGCCCAAGAAACTACATTTCCCACGCACCCCCGGGATGTTGCGCATCCGCGCTGCGCAGTGGTACCTGAGTGTGTGGAGTGTAGTCACGTGGAGAGTCCACCACGGTTCTGTCCAAACAGAACGTGAGCGTTTAGCAGTCTGTCTGTTAGAGCGCCGGTCGGTGCTAAACTGATTCATGTTGTTTTTTTAGCCACGCGTCCCTTTAAACTATCCCATTTTATCGAAGAATGAGTGATAACGATGATATCGAAGTCGATAGTGACGTGAGTATGGCCACTTTTAGCTTTTTACGGATGTTATGTAGCTAGCTGGCGATGTAGCTGAACTAGCTCAGCTAGCGTTAGCTCCCAGTAAGCCTGCTAGCTCCTCTGTCTTCATAAGTGTGTGTTTTTATCGGGCTTCTTGTTAATTGAAACGCAACACTAGCCTTTCTCGCTTCAGAGCGTTATAAACCTGTTAAATTTAACTTTCTAGTGACTTCAGCGAGGCAGTGAGATTTGCTGGACAAATTTGGCTACAATTGTACTTTTTGTTCTGTTTCTTTGCAGGAAGACTCACCGAGATATCACTGTGTGGTGCGTAATGCTGGGGGATTTTTTTTTCTTCCAATCTTGAGAAATGTTTCACTGTTGTAAAGTTGATTTATCCATCACATTCTGCTTATTTTGTCCGGTATTTAATCGACCGATAAGGTTATTCTGTTGAGGTTGATGTCGCTCAAACGTACTTATTTCTACCTTGTGGCACAACTACATTTTAATATTCGTGCACGTAATCTTCCGTGGCATTGAACTATAGTGCATTTATATAATTACGTGTAGCGATTGTTCCTCGGTAGAGCATTGCAGGGTGTCCCCCATCATGCCTGTCCGCGGCCATAGGGAGACTGTGACACGACGTCTATATTTAGACCAAAGCTTTATCCCGCTACAAAGCCTTTATTGTTGCATGTTTATTATTTTCCTGGTATAATACAAATCTCTATGTGAGCGGTGGCAGTCGGTTAGTCTCTCCGAGTCGTTTTCCCCCCGCGGTGCTTCACCTCACACCACGGGGGTGGGTGGGGGGTTCCGCTCGTGATCTTTTTTTTTTTTTTTGTGCAAATTACACATCTAGGTCATCTCCGTAAAGAGAGAGACCGTTTTGCATCCGTGCCGCATTCACGATGAGGGTGATGATGAAGAGAGGGTGCTTGTTGCGTGTAGCCGTGCCTGCATCTCGGACGAGCCTCCGTGTCAGGAAGGAGGTGCTGCGGGATGTTTTCCTGTGTTGCAGCCAGTGATTAGAGCCATCTTCTCTCTACAGGCCCACTAAAGGGGCTGGCAGCCTAAATGAATGACGTATAGCTGCATCGCATACTGGCGCGAGAGGAAAAAAACACCACCACCACCTCCACCACCCTGCTGCACGACTCCACTGATGCACACAGGCTGCACAACACGACGACTTACCTCCAGTCAGATTACCAGCATTAGAGTGCAGAAAAGCATTCAGGGATCAATAGGATTACATTTTAGTATATACATTAGCGATATTAAGATAGAAATAGTTTTTGTTTTTTTCTTCTGCCAGTGATCGTGGTTGCTTTTGCGTCATCACAGAGCCATGTGAGGAACTCTAAACCTGATTTCAGTTCACTTAGTATCATTTGATTTGATTACAGAAGCTGTAAAATATGTTTGTCCTGATGGCTGTTTCTGTCACTCAGACTCAGACAGTTGCCTCAATCTCTGCATGTCTCGCATAAGGAGCTTTAAAATCAGCAGGTATATAAATAGAGCTGAATTATTTTGGGAAATATTTAATAGCTTCAAAGGCAGCCAGCTTAAACTTTATCTTGCTACAGCTTGTTAAGACACCGTCAAGTCGGCTGTGTGCGGTATAATTTAAATTTCAGCTCTTGAAATTTCAAAATGGCACTTTTTTTCAAATTTGCGATTTGGATAAAAAATGATGCATCATTCAGCCAAGCATTGAAATCAAATCTGTGAGCACTAACGGTGTGGCAGATATTATACGTTTCCTACACGGTGGGTTTGTGAGATAAGATACCGACTTTATGTCCTGTAAAGCTAAAACATGAAGTCGACTGACAGAAAATGAACAGGCAACTGTTTATATAATCGTTTAAATACAAAACCATCTACAATTCACAGGTTTACAAATTCTCAAATGTGAGAGTTGACGTTGCTGTAAGTTTAATATCCTGAGGCTTCCTAACTGTTGGTTGAACAAAACAAGATTTTTGTTTTATGTCACAGTGGATTCTCAGGACTTGTGATGGACATTTTACACTAAAATATTCAAATAATCTAATCAAAAATGAAACCAGCTGTTGTTGCAGCTCTATTTGGAGTCTAGCTTCACAGAACATGCTGTTGATTTTATTTTTTTATTATTTTTGCACCAGTGGTGTCATTCGCCCTGCTGCAGCTTCTGCTTTATTGGTGTTTACCACGGTTTTTAAGTGAAGGAAGGTTTTCCACCTACTCCACCCGGCTTTCATGCAGAACGTGTGAGCCGGGCATCAGTACCCAGGAAGCTCTTCCACCCGCCACCCGGAGCAGTTATGTGAAGTGTCGTGGTCAGGTATGAATAGAACGGAGGGAGCCGCTCGGCCGGCTAAAGCTATCGGTTTTATGATGGCTGATAATGGGTGCTCTTAGGTAATTAGACACCTGTTTTTCGTGCTGTCTGATGTCCTTAACAACTCCCGTAGTTTATACCAGGTAGCTAAGAAGGCACCACAACATGTAGTACAATTACCTGCAGTTATGAAGGTAATTTGATATCAATGAACATGTTTGTTCTTCATCCTAAAGTGAGATGCTCATAAAACTCTCATGCAATGAAACAGAAGCTACATCAGTCTGCAATATGTGTGTAAGGCTGGAAGTAGTTCAGAAGGGAAATTTGTAAAGTTTGCTTATGCTGATGATGTATCGCTCTAACTTCTCAGCGTGTATTTAGTCAGATATTTTTCTTTAATATAATGAAGTTCCTCCTGTCTGGTTAGTATATTCGTCCATCAGAAAATGTAGCTTATGTATTGATATTTTGGTGTATAATTAAATATACCATGATCAAGCATTTTATCCATATAACGCAATTTTTAATTGGAGGTGATAAGCCGCCCAGATCCGGATGCATCTAGTCTTGTAATCCATTCGGTCTTAGATGACGGCCTAGATGACGGCCTACATAACAGCCACGCCTATCACACACGTATATATGTGTGTCATCTGCTGTGTGAACCCTCTTCCATGAACATCTCATGTTGAAACACTGCGTCAAGAATGGTTGAATTCTGTAAAAAAAAGTAACATTTTAAATGGCAAGTGGCTGTCTCTTTGTAGAACATTGTTATTCTAGATTATTGGGTGATTCACCGAGAAAATATTCAAAGAAGTGATATTCAGAAGAGGTTTATTAGGTGTTCACGTTAAATCACCCGGGGCACTTAAATGTCCATGATTGCAAAGTAATTGCACACAGAGCAGCTCCAGAGGGGAGTGCTTAAATACATTCTTGGATCTTAATTACGAAGATTAATGATATAAAGTACCGCGCTCGATGTAAGAAGTGTGTTTTAAGAGTCAAAACAAGTCTTAGGTTTCAGCTGATCACATGCTCAAATGCGTCTTTAGTGTTTAGTGTGTGTCACAGAATGTGATCAGCACTACTTGAAAATGTAATGCTAGAAGCAAAGTCTAAAGTGTATTCTGTATATTATAATTTAGTGTCTTCAGTTGCTCTTTAGATACCACGCCACGTGTTCTTTCTAACCCTTAAACTGACACCATGCACATCACAATGGCAGCCAGACTTGTAATTGCACATGCCATCAATACCAGTCATGTGTTTGTTTGTGCCGGGGTTAATGGAGGGAGTGGAGCATCGTCCGCTCTGTGGCTTTGTGTATGATACGAGGGGGAGGAGGAGGCGGCGGCGGCGGCACGTGGTTCTAGTGGACTTGTCTCTCCTGGATGGTTTGTGGCTCTTGTGCAACAGGCCTCAGGAGCAGCTGTCACCATGCCAGCCTGACTAATCACAAGCTGGGAGTTGTCAGTTACATGCAGTGAATTTTGATAACGCTGGTTTTTATTACGGTTTCAGTTTCAGATGCGTGTCATCTAGTTTGATAGTTTGTTTTCTAGCATTACATTGCTCAATAGGAGCTTGTATTTGTTACAGATGTTTGGTAGCTGAGTCGCATGTAACACGCTGGCCTTCCCACCAAACACATGACACACTGCAGGCTTGTCTTAACCTGCGTGTTGTCTCACTTGTGGCGACTTTGTTTTTTGTTGTCGTGATCGTTGGAGTCAGAGGAAGCCAGGTCACGTGACTTCTCCTGTGTCATGACCACACCACCGTGCCGTTTCATTGCTGGTATTCAAAATTGGGCCTTGCTTTGTTGGCGTATGAAGCGAGATGATCGGTCGCGCTTGTGCCAGCTTTGATTGGGCGTCGGACTTGATGTCTCTCCGCCTGGTGACAGCGTGGATTAGGCCAGAATCAGACGTGATTGGAGGCCACGATGGTTTGGCCTAAAAACAGGTCGAACGACAGGCAGCAAACTGATCTCCCGGCTGCCTCTGGTCATGTGATCACGGCAGCCATCTTATGCCTTTACAGTCTAATTACAATACAAATGTGTGTGGTGGAAATGTTGAGCCTGTTAGGCGCTGTTATATGAGCCTTTGCGTGTTAATTGGGGATGTTTAAAATGAGGATTGGGTTATTTAACTTGGACGTGAAAAAAATGTGGTTTGATGTGAAACAGCCTGAAATCGTATATGATTAATTTGGCTGTGGTAATATGATTAAAGCGGTGTAATGTAGAGCATACTGGAGAATCCCGCACATCAACCAAGATCTTCTTCTTGGGAGCCTTTAATCTTGGACTCCAAAACTACTGTTTAAATCATTCAATGTAGTCTTTCAGGATGTGCTGTTCTCGTCCGCCCTTCTCACTCCTTCTAATGACTCGAGTGTCTTGACTCTGGCCCGGACATGAATCTAAACGGCCACTCCTGTGAGCTCCTGCAGAGAAGGAGGGACAGAAATGCAGTGTGTGGGGGGGGTCAAATAGAAGGAGGGGGGTGGAGGCTCAGGAGGGGGTCAGAAGACAAAAAGGCAACAGATTACAGCAACTTGTTGTGATGAAAGTTGAGTGATATTTGGTGCACATACAGTCAGGCCAAGGAGCATGTGATTAGTTAGTGGATTTTGTTTTTACCGTGAACTCTTGCACTTAATGTGAATGAAAAAAATGGTGGCATATTAATTACACAATTGTCTGTCATTACATGTATTTTGAGCCAGTTCCAGATGTGAGATTGTTGGATTAATCTCTCAATATTTCATTGTTGTTGTCGTGTGCAGTCTTGTTGGAGAGTGCAGATTATTTGCCAGCTAGTTTCTGAAACTTTAGGATTTCCCCTTCGTCAGTTTTCAATCAATCTTAAAATAATGTTTCTTTTTAATAAGAACATTTAAAAATGATAACATCAAATATACGGCAGGTCCGTTTGTTGACCTCTTATATTAATCGGGTAATATCCTCCGAAGACATTGATTGATCAATAATCTGCATCATCTTGGTGAATTGAGACACTTCACCTGTTGTAACAGTGCACTTTATGTATTTGTTTTTTAAATTTAAATTTAATCCATTTACTCACTACAACCAGCTTATACACGGTAGTTATTTCCCTCCTCTGTTGTGTAGTGGACTGCGAGGTCTCCACCAAATAACAGCATCCATCAACTACTAACACAAGAACTCATGTTATTAGAGTGTTTCAAAACCTCAATCTTAACATTAATGTAAAAATACAATGCAGAATGCAACCAAGAGTCATTACATTAAGGATGAGCTTTTGTTTATGATAAACTAGAATAAATTAGAGTTAGATCTGTATGTTCTACCGTCATGTGTCATCGTAAAATTTTCTTTTTTTCTGATAGTAAATATAAAATCTTTGGGTTTTGAACTGATGGTCGGACAGAACAAGCAATTATAAAGATGTCACTTTGGGCTTCAGACATTCCTCAGTATTTCTGTTGGATTAAGCAATAATGAAAACGACCCGTAGCTGGGTCCCTGATGACATCTTTTGTGACGTTTGCCTCTTGACACTGAGTGAAAACTACAGAGCCAGTTGTTGTTGTGGCAGCAGAGCCGTTTGTGTAGGTGGACCTGTGACACCCCGCTGTCCTCTACCCACACTGCTCTGCTGTCCGTCTAAAGGCCGTGTGGCTCTTGTCATTGCAGGCAGACAAACGGGCGCACCACAATGCCCTGGAGCGCAAACGTAGGGACCACATCAAAGACAGCTTTCACAGCCTCCGGGACTCTGTCCCCGCCCTGCAGGGAGAGAAGGTTGGGAAAGCTCAGCCTGCCAGTCCTCCAGGCACACGATGTTCCGGCTCTCATGTAAGGAAACTTTGAACCTTTGACACGTTTTATTAAATAGTGAAGTATCACCTGTTGCTGTGGGAACTGTACTGCAAATGTTATTCATGGATGAGTGCATTTCTGTCGTCATTTTAATGTTTCATGTTTTTTTCCCCTGTTGGATTAATACAGAGATGCAGATGTCTTTACTTCCTTCATAGTGCGTGTGTGTGTGTGTGTGTGTGTGTGTGTGTGTGTGTGTGTGTGTGTGTGTGTGTGTGTGTGTGTGTGTGTGTGTGTGTGTGTGTGTGTGTGTGTGTGTGTGTGTGTGTGTGTGTGTGTGTGTGTGTGTGTGTGTGTGTGTGTGTGTGTGTGTGTGTGTGTGTGTGTGTGTGTGTGTGTGTGTGTGTGTGTGTGTGTGTGTGAGAGAGAAATGGTTGAAGGGACTGGGAGGAGGAAAGATGGTGGACGAGTGCAGACTGGCTGCAGCAAGACAGTCTGAATACTTGGACCAGTGTCAGGAAGTCCTTAGGAGGACGTGTTGTTGCTCTCTTCCTGTTTTGACATTGAGAGCGTTTTGGAGAGCTAGTTCAGTAACTGGGCACAGTGTGTTATTTTCCCCTGAAAGACCAGCTCATGACTCTGACTCAGTGTGGGGGGGGGGGGGGGTTAAGAGATGACGTGAGGGATGTTTGCTGATCATTTGTAGGAAGTGTTGGGTTACAGCTGCTTCGGCGCTTGACCCCCACCGCTCCTCCCAGGACCACACTGCTATAACAGCTCTAGTGTAGTTTAGGAAACAGACTGAGGAGAGAATATTAGGGCTGGGTACCAACGCGCAATACTTACACAGACTCAAACGTGTCTGTAGCGGTGAGTTTAAAAGAAGGCTGGAGTTCCATGTCTGGTCAGAGCCCAGAAGCTCCGCCCCCTCTCCTGCACAGAGCTCTGTTCGTTTTTTGTAATTAAAAGGTTATTAATGTTGAAATTGACAAGGCGCTCCCTTTGGTCCCCAGCAATGCACCCACTAAGTGTGACGGAGATTGGATCAAAGGTTTTTAGGATATGGGAAGTCTTTCCTTCCTCCCTAATTAGAATTTATTCGGGCAACATTCTTCTTGTCTTGTGATGCGTTATAATATAATAGCTAGAGCTGACACCACTAACCAGTTAAATCAACTAATTGTCAATCATTTTTGACTATATTAATTAATTAATTAAATTCACCTTTCTAGTGGTCAAACTGAATATATTTTTGGTTTTTGGACTGTTGGTTGAACAACACCAGCGACTAGAATATGTCAACTCAGCCTTTTGGGAAACTGTAAACCGTTTTTTACCATTTTCTGGTATTTTATAGAGCGATTCATTGAGAAAGTAATCTGCAGATTAACGTCTCTGCTCTTCTTATATTGGGAAAGTTGACGCTTTGTTAAAATATATCTCTATGACAGGAGGTGGACTTTGTTTTAGAAGATAAAACACTATCGATACAGATGGTACCCAGCCCTAATGAGCACTGCTGCTGATATTAAGTCAACGAATGTCCAACACAAATTGCTCATGGACACGAGGGCAGCTTTATAGCACATTGGCATTAATAGAAAATGAGAAGTGATCTGCAGCTAGTTAACCGGCTGCAGGAGTGCTTTAGTGTGACGTGTTGCATTCCTTCTCCAGTTGTTCCAGTCTGCAGCTTTACGATAGGAGCATGAATGTTTATGAAAGATGTGTGATGAGAACTGTGTATACATGTTGTCACTGCATCGATTTTGGCGTGTGTCACTAACGGCAGTCTGCCAAACAGGCGTCTCGAGCTCAGATCCTAGACAAAGCGACAGAGTACATCCAATACATGAGGCGAAAAAATCACACGCACCAGCAGGACATCGACGACCTGAAGAGGCAGAACGCTCTGCTGGAGCAGCAAGGTAACCAAGTCTCTCTGTCCTTCACTTTAGGTTTAGACTGATAATACCTCACGTTTTGTTTGCAGAACATCTAGCGCTAGTGTGTGGCAGGTGTGAGGATTCAATATTTGTTGCCTGCCGGTAGTGGCAGGGACTCCGATGACCTCATCGGAAGAGGTTTTTGAGTTTTAGCAAATCAAATGTGACCCTCCTCCAGCCGGCGAGAGTGGAGAGCGAGGAGGGAATAGAAATGCTTCACTGTTTGTTTTAGTTTGTTGTCGTGATTGTAGTGATAAACGAGCATGTGGGTGGCTGGTTTTGCGAACTTGAGTCACAATCTCAACATCCAAGTTGTTTGTGCCGCCACAACATGAGACAAAGCTGAAGTTTAGCCCCTCCTTAGTCTAGCAGAGCTTCTAGAACTGGTTTTATCTTAAACGTTGACAGATCTGATGGCTGAGATCCATGCAGGACTGAATTAAAGCCTAACCAGCCTGGACTATTGTTTTTATTTTAATGTTGTAGTTGAATGCTAATTATTAACGAGTACAGCAGTAGATGTGCATTAAGCCGAGGGACATGTGTAAGGTAAATAAATAATAGAAACCAACTATAAGATGGGGCACGACTTAAAAGCTCAATTTAACCACACGTGTTAGACGGTACTGTTGATTTTGGTGAGTAGTAGTTTGTGTCGGTGGACGTGAAGAGAAAATCTCCACGGAGGTTTCTGCCCACTCAGCAGAAGTGCGTTAAACACAAATGGATGGTGCAACATGCCTAATATCCATTTTGGATTCCCTGAATATTTTTAAATCCTTCCTTCTTGTCTTCCTCCCCGTTGGTTCTTGTGTGTTCCTGCAGTCCGCGCTCTGGAGAAGGTGAAAGGCTCCGCCCAGCTCCAGGCCAGCTACTCCTCGTCTGACAGCAGCCTGTACACCAACCCCAAAGGCAGCGCCGTGTCGGCGTTCGACGGAGGCTCCGACTCGAGCTCCGAGTCGGAGGCCGAGGAGCCGCCCAACAGGAAGAAGCTGCGCGTGGAGGCCAGCTAGAGGGGGCGGGGCAGTTAAACACCTGGTCACGGCCGGAGGAGGCGGGGCACAACGGAGGGTGATGAGAGGCTCTCGAGGCTCATCTACCACTCCTCCCTCCCCTCTCATGCCATCAACAACCGCCTCCAGCCTCCCTCCCCGTCCTCCTCGTCCTCCTCATGTGGGTGGGCTCACACCGGAGACTCATGACCCCGCTAACCTCCCGACACCGCCGCCACAATTGTCTCCCGTTCCACCCGATCTCTAAGAACAGGAAGGAGGAAGATGACCGCTTCAACCCACGTAGAGAGCTTCAGGTTTTTCTTTCCCTCCCACCCCTCTCTTCTCCTCCTCTTTCCTTTGGTTCTCCATCATTGGTATTTCCCCCCCGACAACATCTACAATCCCAAACCCAAAAAGAGGCAGCTTGGCTACTTAAGGACGTGATGTGTTTTTTTGTACCCTCAATAAAGTCCCTCCTCCTCCCCAGGTTGTTTTTTTAGGGGGAAAGGGTGCTCCAAGCACTGCTATATTATATATTTTGGGTTTTATTTTTTGTTAATTTTGTTCTTGATTAAAAAAATCAGTTTAGAATTCACACACACACACACCTAGATAAATCATCCCAGAGAAGTTTACCTTTTTAAAATACTAAAGTCAAACATTTGTAGCTTACTTTTTTTCCACTAAAGAATGTGAAGACGCTTTGAAGCAAACGTTAAAGTGATACCCACCTCAGGCCCACTGGATCGCAGATGTTTTCTGCCTGACACGTTGTGATCACAAGATTAAAAAAAAAGAAAACATGACTCCTTTGTTGAAATTGATGTTTTGAAGGAGAATATTCCTAAACTTGTACCGTATTTTGTCCTCTAGCTTGAAGTAGTGAATGACTTTAGGTGGCTGAATACATTAGGCATCTCGTTTTATATATTATAAAGAGCATTGATTGGATGTTTTCAAGTTCTAAAGTATGTTATGCATTTTGTAGTAATCTCACGAGTCATGGAGAAATGCCAATTTGTCACATAGTAGTTTTCCTTAAGGGTATGAAATAGGTATTGAATGTCAAAAGGTAGCTCCCGTCGTTTGCAGTACAAGGAATCAAGAGTAATTCCCTGTCGATGTGTTGTGCTTTACACGGTAAAAATCAATGTTGCTGAATCTCCCCCCCCTCCCCAAGGAAAAAAAGGAAGCATTTTGCGTGTCTAGGAAACGTGTGTATGTATATGGTTTCCATTTTATTTCCATTTAGGATATAATTAGTGTAATAGGTCTTTGTTTGTCAGATTCCATTCCATGGAAATTACAAGTATGTTGTACATACTGCCAACAATTGTCTTGCAAGTTGAGGCCTACCTTTACTATGAGACTATAAAATAAACTATTTTATCCTTTAACGTGCTCCTTGTGGTTATTTAGCACTTTTATGTAACAATTCTCTGCTTACACTGGTTTAGTTTTTTAACTATGTAACTCATTTCACAGATTGTGTTTCCCTCCAACAGCCCACACCGACCTCAAAAAGACAAATGTTTACATATTTTATTCACCGAGTGAGCTGATTATGTTCTGCACGTTTGATTTAAATGGAGCAATTCCCCAAAACCAACGGCTGCTTTTAACCAAACTGTCAAAGATAAGTAAAAATATTGGGAAGTTGACAATATGATTTTTTCAACGCAAAAACAAACATTCCCACGGTTCAGGAAATTGTTTTATTAGGAAATTACGGAAAATAAAAGGATCTAGTGGAGATTCACTGAATCTCTTATTTTGTTGAACTAAAAATAATGAAATTTAAATATACTGAAGCTTAAAATACTGGAGTCAGTTAAGTTTTTTTCAAAAGATATTTAAATAGATTGTGTTCTTTTTAACGGTCGACCGTTAAGTCGTAAAGCATTTTATAACACCATGAAAAGTTCTATACAAAGGTTTATTAACTGAGGTCAAACTGAACGTTTCACTTTTATTTTCAGGCAATGAAAACATTCGGCATCGCAAGCAAAAATCCAGCTAAATGCTAAGCTGCCCACACACACAACTGTTGACCTTTTACTCAGGAAAACTCCTAAAGTCCAGCCCTCATTTCTACTGACAGTCGACTGTCTGAAGGTTTTTGGGGGCTCGTCTACATGAGCCCCGCCTGCTGTTTGATGGTTTGAGTCCGTTAGCCGCTTCACACGCAGCGACGTCTCCGCTAACGACTAACTAGGACTGGCGGTCACGGGGTCCGACACGCCGTCGTCGTCGGGGACAGGCAGCCGGTGAAAGTGCTGCAGGGCCTTGGCCACCTTCTCCGGACAAATGTTGTAAACTGGATGAGTTGGAGCCTACGAGACAGAACGAGAGGAAAAATAAAACTCAATCTGTACCATAACGTTTTATTCTAAGCCTTCTGTTTGCTCCTATTCGTGGTCTGGTTTTCCATCAGCTTTATCTAATCAGGTTCGGGTGTAATTACAGTTTCAGTATTACTCACAATGTACGTCTTTAATTACAGTACAGTGTAAACTGCCCTCTAGCATCCACGGAGACGTTTCATTGACTTCTTCAGAATGAAACTAGTCTGCCAAAAAAGAATCAATTTCTTTCAACGGCGCACTGTATTTATAGTTTGTGGTAAGGGGTACACAACATGGCAACGCCGCCTCAAAACTTTCCAGAGTTGAATCAACTCGTCTGATGAGGTTTTCAAAAAGAAAAGAAGCTAAATATTTCTACTAAATATATGATAAAACAAACCCTGGTTACTGGTTGGCTCCTGGATCGTGTATTATAATCTAAAGAGATGATATATGTATGTCTAGGGGGGGAGGGGGGAATACAACAGGAAACCTGAAACCACTGACATCTTAAAGTAAACCCACATGCCCTCTTACAACCAACACCCCCGTCAGTGCGTCGCCTTTCTCATTTGCATAAAAATGTACCCCCCCGATCAGGAAGTGAAGCCACAGACCGGCACACACTGAAAATGAAAGGCATGCATTCAAAGGTGCATAATGAGGAACCGTGTCATGCTCTCTTGACTAAATGCATTTGCATACTGCAAATAAATGGCAGATTAAAAAACTAAAAATGTACTACACGGTGAGAAAATAAAAAGGTGAATTAAGAGGCAACATGAGCAGCGGAGACTTTTTAAAAGGTGTCGAGTTAATTTGGAATATTTTCTTTATATTTTAAGGACTCTGTTATTGCAACCATTACATCTTCTGAACCGATCACACCAAGCTGTTTGGTAATAAAGAAGCCTACGAGGAACTGGACTAATATGATGATTATGTATTTTGGGCCACTATAGATACGTTTTGATCACCTTTCCTGGTGTAGATCAACGTGAACGCTTTTTTGAAAGAAGAACTCTGCAACAAGAAATCCACTTCTGAATAAATTCCACCCTGGTTCAGCCGTTTCTCTCCCCCCCAGCCGAGCTGCAGTCTCACCAATCTGTTCTCCTCCTTGCCGAGGATCATCTCATGATGGAGGTCCACGTTTCCAAAGTGCTGCGCTATGGAGAGGCCGCTCAGGCAGTAACACGTGTGGTAGAAATCTCTGGATCTGGACACACGAGGACACAATGCCGGACAGCGTAAAAGGATGTGCGTGAGTAAAGAATAACACGTGAATCACATTGTGGAGAGCTGCCACCAGCCCTTAGTGTGTGTGTGTGTGTGTGTGTGTGTGTGTGTGTCCAGATGGTGCTGTACTGACTTGCCAGGCTTATCCAGAAGGCCCCCTGTTGGGTTCTGACAGCACAAGAGGAGGTACTCCTGCAAGGCCTGCTGCTCGAACATCCACCGCTGCCGACTCAGCTCCGATTCTCCTGCACAAACACAATTCAGCCAAACTCAAAACTACTCTGATGCCCCACAAACACGACACGTGTATTTTCTACTGTACGATGCACTTTCTGAGCAGCGCTTGCTACAAGAAGACCTCGTTGACAGTAAAATGTGATGATCAGCGTCTTTAAAACTCAGTTAAACGTGACCATGTCCTCAGTTTTCTTTGGGAGCAGAAACTGGTCAAACTGGAAATGTGCAGCCCATATTTACCTCGACAACATCGGTTCAGTGTAGCAACAGTAAACACAAGTCGGCAAAGAGAGAAGCGCTCTTACTCCCCTTAACGGGAGGCCTCCATGTGTACACTACACTTAACACCGGCAGAAGGAGGTTTTCTTGGTTTATTGTGAGCAAAAAATCAAATTTTGTCATCGATTTTGTGGTGGCTATAGGGAAAATTCTCAAACCGGGTGAAGCAATTTTCTCTAAATGTTAGTGGTGAAAAAACGCAATTGATATCGAGTTGACTCTCAGGAGAGAAATCCCGTTTTTTTTCATTTTTTTTTAATAAGCGAGGGTTGTAGCTATAACATTTCTAGAGTCCGGTCCGTGTGTTTTCAGACTTTGCTGTGACCAGAGTTACAGTACCTTCTTTGAATAAGGCTCTGTGGAGTAGCGGCAGGAGTCCAGCCTGCCAGAAAGAGTAGCAGCCGTCCACCAGTTTATTACAGCGGCCCTGGAAGCCTCCTTCGAATCGCATCTGTCTGCTGACCACCCACCGCTGAGGACAAACACACACACACTTAGAATTACCCGTCAATGTCTTGAAGTTCACCCGTTCCCTTTTTCTCGCACAGTGTGAACCACATAGGAACGAATGCTTTCAACATCACCGGTTACTCAGCTGGAACATGCAAATATCTGAATGTTCTAGCATTTGATCTCCCAGCAGTAATCTACACCATAAACGCTTCATGCTGAGTTTAGTGCCGTGTCTACTTGATTAGAATAGACAGGCCGATCACTCATTGGCCCGGCTGCGCTGTGGGAACTATGCTGCTTCCCTTTTTTTCCCCCTCTCTGTACCTGACAGGCGTTTTTGTTTAATAAAAGCGGAGCGTTCGCGTCGTCATTTACAGGTTTTTTAACATAAATTAAATTCTCTCAAGAGATGAAACTGGAGCCGTTTCATGCAGTGTGACTCATCCCGCTTCACTCGATTAAAAAAAGGGACAACTTCATAAAAGCTTCTTTTGTTTTTGTTCACACCCACTCAAATACTGCATGACTGTACGTCAACTAAACGGCTGGGACTTCCAGTGAAGAGAGGATACTTCAGAGGGCGGGCTCTGTTAACCGGCTGGGTGTCGAGGTGATGCAACACCACAAAGCTGTGAGGTCGTTTGAAGAAGGGGGGGGGGGGGGGGGGGTTACTAGTCTACTAGCATGCAGGGAACTGGTTCAGGTTCATATTTAAAGTTTTAAAAAGGACCAGCGTGTAGACTTTAGTGACATCTAGCGGTGAGATCGCAGATTGCAACAAACTGAATGAATGATGAAGATACAAACGGCTCATTTTGAAGCAACGATTCTTAGTTTCAGGTGATTACACACTGACTACGTCTCTAAAAGGTTCTGCAAGACAGGAGATGTTGGATCTAAGATGCGGGACAAACTCTTTTCTAAATAAGCTAAATAAACACCAAAGCGCTGCACTATGTCAGCACAGAATGCGTCTCCAGCTGGCTTTACCTACTGAAACCTCCTCTGGGTTATAACATTTTATTCTTATTTAATCACAGTGGTGTGTTATCTGCTTGAGCAGCCTGCAGACGGGATATTGCTTCAGCACATCGATCTTATCTCGATAGCGTCTGAGCCCAGTAGCCCCTCAGGTTATCCTGTTTTGATGCTATTTTAATACTCGTTTGTTTTTTTGTTGAATAAAAGGTGATGGGAGCTCCTCACCAGCAACGCTTTGAGGTCCAGCGTGTGCTCTTTGCCCAGGATGACGAGTGCAGCCGTGCCACAGAAGGTGTAGCCGCCGTGGGCCTCCAGACCCGGCACTCCGCTCAGACCCCCTTCCCAGTTCTGACAACTGGAGGCCCAAAAGGAAACGAAACACACGGTGAAAAAAAAAAAACCACATTCCCCGGTTCATGGAGGGAACGGGTCTTTGATCATTTCAACAATAGAGCCGCTGTGGTGGGCTGTACCTGAGGATCCAGTTGGGCGTGTCCTCAAACAGTTTGGGAATGAGGATGTTTGTGAGCGACGCCACGGAAGCGGCACAATAAGCACTCCTATAAGACGGGAAAAACACAGGCTGATATGGATCAAGAGAGGGAGAGAGAGAGAGAGAGAGAGAGAGAGAGAGAGAGAGAGAGAGAGAGAGAGAGAGAGATGTGGGTGAGCAGGAAGTCTGCTCTTCCTACACTTACACATCATCATCCACATTTTGTTATTATCAGACTGCCAGCAGGCCGAATACAAACATCTTTTTTACGTGTGTGTAATCTGTCATCCTGGCCTTTTAACTTATATCTTTATCATTATTATTATTATTATTATTATTATTATTATTATAAGACTCCTTGAAGGCACCAGAAACGACAGTGAGTTAATCCAACAAGTCTGGTCTGTCTGTCTGTCTGTCCAAAGACTGACAGCGTGTTGCTGCGTGCGTGACCAGTGGTAACCTGGAATCACACCTCTGAGCTCAGTGAGGCGACGTGGAGCTTCTCTCCAGAGATCAGGAATACAGTTGTGGAGTTCTTTCAAAATAAAAGACACTGGCCATTTTAGCGGCGTATCAGACTTAGCTAGCAGGACACATTCAGGGCCATGACTTGTTATCTTATCTCAGATGATACTCGTTAGTCTGATTCATTCATTGCTGGTTTGGGTATTTCATGGGATTTGTTGACAATAGAGAAAACATTGAACATCACCGGACCTGTCCTTAAATGTTAAGCGAGTTTGAGCAAATCCTGCTAAAAACTATGCTGTTTATTCATAGTTCTTGATCGGTTACGATAAGTGTTTTTTTTTTTTTACAGGACAGCGACAGATGAGCAAACCCGTCGGAGAGGAAAAGAGTTTCAATAATACAGAACGACAGCAGAGCATTCACTGGTTGGCAGCAGATAACAGAGTGAAACAGTAACTTTTGAAGTTCTCTGTTCGATACCTCAAAGCTGCTTATTGAAAAAAATCCACCGCCACACAGAGCAGATTCAAAGAGACACACACACACACACACACACACACACAGAGAGAGAGAGAGAGACACACACACACAGAGACAGACATAACATAAATCCACTCTTACGCAAGAGAGCTGTGGGTATTTCTCCTCTTTTCTATCAACAACAAAGAGGAGCAGAAAGCAAAGGGAGATAAAAAAAGGAGACATACTTTTAAAAAAATGTCCTACTTTTTCACACCAAATTGTGCCGACTGTCACGCTGCAAAAAAACTCAAGAAGGAATAACATTGTGGATCCCAAACGTGCTCTTAATTGTGACGGAGACTTTGGTGATTTATGGATGATCGTCCCGTGTGGTGCGGAAACAAACAAAAGAGAACAGAGGGTGGAGGAGGTAGCGTTCTCTCACCTGACATCCACCTCTCCTCCGACGTGCATCACAAACGAGCCATCTGGCTGCTTCACCGACATCAGGAAATCTAACAGCTTCTCCCTGGAGACGGCCGATGTATGGAGACACGGAGAGCAGGAGGGGAGGCGAGAGAAACATCAAAGGAGGGGGGGGGGGGGGGGGGGGGGGGGGGACGCCACATTGTAAATACTGCACATTTTCATAAAGCGCTAATAGAAAGCCAACACGTAGCAGCTTCACCCGTCTAAATGAGTTGGAAGTCGTGTAAACACAACTTCTACATGCTCTTATAATTAGCTAAATAGAAGATAAGTTTGTAATAATAGTAACAATTCAATTACACCGAAAGGTATTTAAAGGCAAACATCATTAAACAGCCACTGATTCAAATGTGAATATCATTACACTTAATAATAAAACTAATCATTGTTCATTTATTATTTAATTATAACCTCGAGCCCTTTCATTCAGACGGATTGTGAAACCCTTCAGCTGAATTGATACAAACAGTGTTTTGTGTATCTCTTTCCAACAAAGTGTGATTTTTTTTGTGAGACAAATAAGTGTTGTAAACTCTACATTAAAGCTGCTGAACTGTTATTATTTTATCAGCCAGAAATCATCAGAAATGATGTCAGTAAATTGTGCACGCATCAGATAAACGCTTCATGTCCTTAAACATCTGTTGAGTTCAGCTTGTTATAGACTAAAGGAGCTCATCATACATTAAAATATCAACATAGGAAGCATCCCGACACCTAAGTATGAAGGAGCCTCATCACAATCACCTAACTATTGGCCACTAAGTCTATTTGAGTTCTATAACGTTATGTTGGGGGGGCGCCGTACCTGTCTATAATATTAAAGGCCTCCTCTGTGCCGATGATGCAGAGGGCGTTGACGGCAGCGTAGGTGGGCGCGAGGTGGGCGTGTTGTCCCGGTCCTCCGGAGAAACCGCCTGTAGCGCTCTGACAGCGAGACAGGAACTGACACACGCTGGAGAGAAGAAGACCAAGAAGTTAAAGACCAAGAGTTGTTTAAATCCTACACAGACAGACAGACAGACAGACAGACAGACACTGTAATGGACAGTTGAACGTCACTCTACTAATATTCAAATATCAAATAACGGAGGATGTTTAAGTGCTTCTTGCATATTTAATTACTGCATTTTTTTTGCCACACATTAAAACACGATAGCGGTTTGGATCCACGAGAACTGCGCTGGAAGGAAAAGCCTACATCAACCCTTTGCCCACCAGTCCGTCCGGTGTCGATACTGACCTGAGAACAGTGAACACTTCATGGGACAGAGAAAGCAATCTGCTGTAGGTTACATTGTTATGAATCCTGTGTTCCTGTGTGTGTGTGTGTGTGAGAGAACGAGGGCGTTGCATTGGCGCTGGGCAGCGCCAGCCGGTGTGTTGGCACGAGCTCGCGGTAATAATGAGTGTGTGGGTTGGCAGCCTGGCATCGCCACTCGCTACGGGGTTTGCCGAGTGTTACTTCCGACTGGCAGTAATTTAATCAGACGACAATAAAAAGCAACACCGTTTGAAGTTACAGCTGCAGAGACTCGTCTGAGATAACACACCTGCTTGTTCTGCCCAATAGCAGAAGGAAGGAATTCACATTTTTCCTCCAATCGTCGTTATTTTGTAACGACGATTGGAGGAAAAACGTGAATTCCTTCTTCCATCAACGCCACTACTGATTTAAGTGGGTGCTTGATTATAGACGAGAATTAAGATGAATTGTTTGCAGGCATTTATGGAAACTACAAAGGCGAGAAATTATTTAACAGCACAACCCTCACTGTCAAGTCAAACAGGGGTTTTCTTTTATGTAAGAAGAAGGCAGCCGGTAAGGAAAATGACTGCCGTCACCAGTGGGTTTGGCGGTAGCATTAGCGTTGCGTCACGGGGATCTGTGGCAAATGCATACGCCAATAGTCCGGCTCTTTGTCGTGCAATATCGTTGTTTGCTTGTGGTTGACTGTCCGGGAAAATGGTCTATCTGGTTGTGGTAAATTGTAATAGTTTAAGTGGGTTAATTGTTTACTGATAGTATTGTAAATTCACATGACATAGCATTAATTGTGAAATCCAGTTGGGACCCTTCGGGTAGACTCGTCGATCCTTTTCAAGCGGGGAAAGTGCAGATATTAACACGATAACTTGACACTCACTAATATTAATGTACAAAATAAATCGACTACTGCTCGTTATATGATCATTTAAGGGTTTATTTTATTCTAGTAGAAATGTCTTTTAACATCTTGGAGCCATGTTGGAAAATAACTGTCACTTTAACTTCCCTTGGATTGGTGTAAATATTGTGTCTTATAATCCCATGTTAGTAGAGAATTCATATTACATCACTTGTAATATATACTTACATTGTATGACACAATAAACCTACAGCTATTGTTGCCATTAGACAGTTTGTGTGCAGCTGCTGCAGTTAATTATCGGCAATTTTTCGTTGCAGCTACATTTGCTCTGCTCCAGTAATTATGAGAACTGTGTAATAAATAATACAAAGTCTTTGGCAGTGTCCCTCGGTAGGAGTCTCGTTGTAGAGTGTGTGGTACTGTGTGTGGTACTGTGTGTGGTACTGTGTGCGGTACTGTGTGCGGTACTGTGTGCGGTACTGTGTGTTACTGTGTGTGGTACTGTGTGTAGTACTGTGTGTGGTACTGTGTGTGGTACTGTGTGTAGTACTGTGTGTGGTACTGTGTGCGGTATTGTGTGTGGTACTGTGTGTGGTACTGTGTGTGGTACTGTGTGTGGTACTGTGTGTGGTACTGTGTGTAGTACTGTGTGTGTGTGCGACTCACTCTGAGGCGACAGCAGCAGGAATGGGCTCCTCTAGTAACTCCAGACTGTGAAGAATCCAGAAGCAAAGCCACGGTCTGCTAGCATCCAGACACTACCCGGACATAGACACACAGCAACACACACACACACACACACACACACACACACACACGATCAGATGGGCATTACAGCAGTACACGAGATAGTGAGATCAGTCAGACAGAGACGACAGTAAACAGAGCAGCAGAGGCCCAGCCTTCAGGAGGAAAACGATAAAAGACGCAGAGACATAATCACACCACTTATTTTCACTGTTTACGATCAAAACAACACAGTAGTTTGACGTCTTTTGTGCTCTTTTTTATATATATATATATATATATATATATATATATATATATATATATATATATAAAATATGACTCAGATTGTAATTTCCATTGGCTGCAAGATGGCCGTGAAAGATGTTTCCACCCGTGTGATACCGTACCTCATAAGCATCCGATAAGTGACGTAAGCCCTTCTTGAGATATTGGTAGTGTTGTTCCCGCAACAACGTTGGCCTGAAGACCAAACACAGGACAGAAGCAGCGATTAGAAAAAAAGAGCAGCAGCTTGGAAGTAAATGTCAAAAACAGACCTCTGACAAACAGCCAACACTCACTCCACAGCCTCTGTAGAGAGGCGGTTCTTGGTATTGTGAATATCAAGTGATACCTCAAGTCATAACACAAAATGAAAAATGGTTTTCAGTCGGTTGTCCACCAGGTAATCTTCACATGAAAGGCTTTTTACTTTGTGTGAATATTTTTTTAAAACCAAAACTCACAGATTGAAAACTATTCCACAAAATCTGAGAGAAGCAGAATAATACAACCATTTCCGCAGGTGTCAGCGTTTCTTGTATTTATCCATCTATATCTTTTGGCTCCTCAGCTTTTTACTTTCTATCAGCAGGAAAGCTGCGTTGTATATTGTTTGTATTTCTTTTGTGGGTTTTGAACATTTGCATAAAGGTCCATCTAGGGACTGAAACAGGAAACTAGCTTGAGCTCCTAATGCTGTGGCATGTTGCATTAGTACTTGATATAAACAGTACTTGATATAAACAGTACTTGATTTAAACAGTACGGTATTGTAGCACCAAATAATGAAATGTACATTTCCTGAAAATGTGATGACGCCTAAAAATGTAATACAAGTTTCACTAATAATGCACCAGTAATGTAATAAACTGCCCTGATTGATATTGTAATAAACAGTACGTGTGTCAGTGAGTCAGAGACAGTTGACCCTCCCACCCGGTCCTATTTAACTGTTTGCTGGGACGATTGTAATTACGCTCTACCTACAAAGGGTTCGTCACAGATCGCTGCCCAAGGATTCATAGCTGCGATCCTGCAACACGACAACAATCGGAAAGGGAGAGCAAGACCGGCGCTTAGCAGCTAAAAGCCAGTCCGCCCACCCCGGCTGTGCCCGTCGGAGACGAGGCTTCAACTCGGCTGTTTAAAAGTTGGGGGCAGTGAGAGTAAATTAAAACCCATAATTTCACCCTCAAATTCAGCAGAACTAACATTTAAAACAGGAGAGAGAGAAAGAGCAAATACTGCCTGAGGCTAAACAATAAATACATCTAACCCTCTCAACTTTTATCCACGTTGTTTCGGGGGTCTCACAGTGGTTTTAGTGGCATAGTTGACTGATTTTTTAACTTTTGGGACATAGAGACATAGCAAAAGCAAGGTCGTGTTTCTGGTTTCAGGAGAAGTTTACATTCCACACACACACACACACACACACACACACACACACACACACACACACACACACACTGTTAAAAGTCTGACTCTGATAAATGAGTCAGGATCTGTAACGGGGGATGATTTTAGGTTGAATTAAAATGTTTTAAGTAAAACAAAAAGGAGAGATTTTCTCCACTGAAGTGATCCATGGCAGTGTGAAGAAGTCTAATATAAAATACAAAAACTGTTACTCTTCACCCATAACTTCTCTCTACAATCATAATTACAAGGTGCTTTGTTTTAAAACTACTTGAATAAAGTGAGCAGAGCTTCACCTGTTTTGCACCAGTGCTCGTTTTTTGTAAGATTTTAACAAAAATCAACATTTGATCTGGCAGATGTGGGTGGAAAAATATTACTTATCAGCATCAACTCCAAAAGACAAAACCCCCACATCAGCACTTTCCTGATTAAACTGCTAAAAACGATGGCGAGCAACCCAGCCAGAACATAACCGACGCCGGGTCTCCTTCCTTTTGTAACGAAAACATGTGTTGAACTCAAGAGTTCAGCCCAAAACAGGTGATCACTACTAAATAAATGCACGACCTCCACTGATGAATACCGCTCCATTATTTTCTCTTGTAGAACATTTCCCCCCCCCATCGGCTGCTACAGCCGTGACATTCAGGTCCGTGCAGTTGTCATAGAAATGAGATGAGTCACCCCATTAAGAGGGGACTGATGATCAGCTGATAGCAAAGTGTGTGTGTCTGTGTGTGTGCTGATCAACACACCCTTTAGATAACAGCCCCCATACATCTCCCTGCAGCCATCTCTACAGGCAAACAGCAGGCGTTTGTGGTCCAAAACAGCCACAGCGGCGGTAAATGTATTCGACAGTATTACGAGTCCTATGAACAGGTGATCATCATTGCTCATATTGCATGATATGCTGAGATGAGGTCATATGTCTGAAGCACGAGCAAAGCTACCCAACTTTCCTCTATATACATATAGATTATGCAGATCCACTTATCTTTTAAGAGTACTTTGATTTAGCGTTGCACTCCTATAGGATTCTCAAACTCCTGGTGGACAGTTTTAAAAGGGATGCACCTTTTAAACAATGCAATATTTTATTAATTTACGCTAAATATTTAGGATTTTAAATACTTTTCCAGTGCTACACTGGTTTAGATCTTTTTATAATGCATACATTAAATCAGATTAAAACAACGTAGACCTAATGGAACAGAAATGATTCACTATGATATCATGGAGCTTGGGCACAAGTTTTATTACAGAAGGATTTGTTTCTTGTTGCTGTGTGTAAAGGTCAATCTGAGAAAAAACAAACTCAAAAACAAAACTCTTCAGACCCAACCACTGCCTGTGCCGCACACATAACGTTCTCTCTGCATACTTACTGCGGTAGGCTGTGTATTTGCTTGTAAACACTGATGACTTCTTCAATGCTGCGCTCCACTTTTTTCTAGTGAAAAAGAAACGGGCAGAAGAGAGGAGCGTGTTAACAACAACAAACAAGTCATTACGAAGGTCGTTTGTGAGCTAAAGAATACCAACAACGAAATAGTGAGCCGGAATTTCAGTGGAACTGTCACAGGCAGAGAGAGCCGGCTGATGATCATTGGATTTAGCCTTTTCTTTATCATGCGGGTGCAGATGTTTCTATGTTGCCAAGAGGTGAACCAGTCCTAAGAGGGGCCACTGGATCCAGCCTTGGGCCAGGCTTTGTCTCTGTTGTTGTGGATGACATTGAAGAGTTGTGGGGAGAACCAAGGACTGTATCTGTTTTTATTATAAGGGGCACGTCTGCCAGCAATACCATTTAAAAATGTGAAACGCTAAGAGTATTTTTGGAAAAACTGTCTAGTGGGTTTGTCTATGAGCTGAAAAAGATTAAGTTTCAGGCACTGTGCTTTTAATTTGTTAGAGCTATCAGAGATCCGGTCCAGGTTAAGATCCCCATTATCAATGACTCAGAGGAGGCATTCAGTGTCCAGAGCTTTGCAATGTGTCACATGCATATCCAAACTAAGACATAACATGTTCATATTTCTTGAGCTCTGAGCAAAAGATGATTTTGTTGTCAGTGAGGCAGTCTTGGGATCTTAGGATATGTTGTTTCATATAAAAAAAAAAACTTGGTTATAGGCCTCTGATGTTTAAATGTAACAGGCCAAGCCCCCTGATGTGGTTTAAAGTCATGAGGTGTTTCAAGTGTAACATGCTCATTAGAGGTAGCAAAGGGAGAATTTGCAGAGTTGGACCTCATGAACAATGGAACGGAAGCGCAGGGAACCAATTAGGCCGACAGAAGCGGGACTGGCCAGAGCGAGCGGACCATGGAGCGGACGACCTCGTAGGAGTGATTTGGCGACCTGTTAGCGGAGCACTCGGGTGGGTGACAGAGAACAAAATGTTGGCTTCAAGTAGTTGTGCTTCCAAACTATTTGGATGTATGCCACGGCCTCTAAATAACTGTGTTCCCAGAAGAGCTGATTTAGACACTGTGGGTGTGGGGCAGGTTCATTAGAGCCAGGTGTGCAGAGACATCATTTTATAAGAGTAGTCGGAAAAACATAAATAAGTCAAGGAGCACCTGACCACACAGCTTGTAGCATTCCATGAACATGTAACTTGATGGATGTTAAGTTAACCTCAGCACTTGAACACTACTTCAAAATCTCAATGTCGACAAACATGCATTGTCCCTTATAAATAGAAAAGTAATATGCCGATTACAATACATCTGTGTATTGTCACTATACTTTCTGCCGTGATTGAATTCAACCACACACTAACTCAAGACCATAACACATCTAATTGACATGGAGCTTCTCCTCCGAGTCTCGTTAATGTACATGACGGTGTCTCAGGCTTAGCCAACAGCTAATTTAATTAATACCTAACGTTAATCTCATTAAGGTAACATTACAATGCCAGCGAACTAAACGTTCTAGTTTGCTAACTAGCTAGCTAACGGGACGCTAACAAGTATCGACCACTCTTCTAATCTATGGGCTGATGGGTGGCAATAGGAACTTAAGTGTGTGAGAGTTGAAATTGCTGTCACTTTTCCAGACGCGCCTCCATTCAGACTGGCCAGCAGCAGTGTTAGCATTAGCCACATTACCTAACGCAGCTAATCTGTGCCTGCGCTCACCTGCTCCACTGAAGTCACCGTTTCCACCTCGTCATCCACAAACATTTCTGCGGAATGACACTCATTGATGCACCGCAAAGGCGTCGGAAACCCGTCCATGGTGATCGTGGGACCCGTTAGCTGCAAGGGTTCGGGACGTGTAGCGATGCCGCTAGTTTTGTAGTTCGCTCAGTTTGACTCTGCTCACTTCCTGCTGGGGTTGGAGTGGGCGGAAACTGCGCGCACACCCGCTACGGCGTCGCCAAGGGATCAAACGTCTCTCATTCACTGATACCGATTGATACACAGCCTCGTGTAAACGTGTTCGACGTGAGGGTTATAATAAAATATGGGTTAACGAGTAAGTTAATGGCTGTGTACATGTATTTAATTGGTGTTATGTCACCGACGTCGAAAGGAGCCAGCCCACCGCGCGCTTTATTTCTACCGTTACTCTGCTCTGCATCAACAAAACAATACCGGAAGTGGTTTGACTTTGCCTTCAAAAAAAAAATTCTAAAGTCTTTGGAGCTAATTTCCTGCCAAAAATTACCAAACAAACAAAATGCGTTTGAATAAATGCCCTGCGCTTCACTAACAAACAGTGTGGTTTGTAAATAACCATTATTAACAAGACAATGCATTTTGTTTTGCAAATATAAAACATACTTATCAAACATAATTATAATGCATCAGAAAGAAATATATCCTGTAAGTATACAAAATAGATATCCTTCAAAAACAAAACATATTACATAACGTTTGGCACTATAATCATCACAGTTTGCACACTGAGTTGATGTTTGAGATGTGGTTTGATTCAAAGGAAGCACACACACAACTACGTGCAGGGTGCAGGAGGGTTTGGCTGCCAGCTGAGATAAAGCTACAACACTATCTGATGTTGGAGAGAGCGTGTACTGAATGGTTGTAATGGCCTCTGAGGCATGTTTTACACTTTGAGTTTGCAACAACAGTAGCCTACCAACTCTCGAGGTCCCATCTTGTAGAGGGGCCCTGAGTTAAATTCTAATTATAAGGCTTTTATTATGCTACTATACACTGTGCTTGCATTGTGTAATTTAATAAATAAATTGATCACTAATAGTTTGATCAGTTGGATGCAAAGTACAGATGCTGCAATTAAACATTCTGTCAAAAGCGGATGATATAAGCAGATGTAACAATATGCTGTGAGCTTCATAAACTAGAATATATATGAGAAATGGGACACAGTCAAGATAAAATAAGATAAGATAATCCTTTATTAGTCCCGCAGCGGTGAAATTTACAGGATTACAGCAGCATAGTGGATAGTGCAAACAAGAGACATGGTAAAAGCAAGATCAAAACAAGTATTGTAAATAAGTAATAAACAGTAAAGAATATTAACTAACTAAGTAAGTAAGTTATCATATGAATGAATAAAGTACTGCTTAGATACTGGTAGACATGTAAATTACCAAATATAGGCATATACATTCAATTCACAGATGCAATGAACATATTGCCAGCTCATTGCCACACTCGGCGCGCCACATTATGTAAAGAAAATATGTAAATATGTGCATGCTCTTCTCCCACTATTAAAACCTCTGAATACGGTAAAACGTTTACATGTTTAATATTATCATGATAATCATGAAGTTATATCTTTATAAAGATATATTGCGGGGGGGGGGGGCGTCGTGCTGTTACTGAATTTGCTACCAAAACATTTATCCAATCCTCTTACCACAGAATTAAAATGTTCTCAAGAACCCAAGGCTTTTATGCTGGAAAGCACCGCCGGAAGTCTCTTTTCCTCATCGGGTCTTACTTGACAATGGTCCACCGCACCCACTGGAAGCTGGAGGCTGAATGGGAAGCCGGAGCATCCCTGTTTAGTCCCAGCGTCACTGAACAAAAAGAAGCGTCGCCAAAAGCCTCATGTTGACCATTTGAGCAGACATGGGATGCGGGCGGGGAGGGATCGGTCATCCATCACTGAGTTAGCTGACTGGGGCTTTTTTTTCTAATTCAACACTACATCCAACACCATGGCTAAGCAGTACGATGTGCTCTTCCGACTCCTGCTCCTCGGAGATTCTGGGGTTGGGAAAACATGTTTGTTATGCAGATTCACGGACAACGAATTTCACCCGTCTCACATCTCCACCATCGGTAAGACTCTGCTTTACCACCAGGAGTTATTATTTAAATTGTATGACTCACTTGCGTTAATTAACAAGCCCGTTCGTTTGCACGGTCTTTTTTTTTTTCAACGTTTTCTGTTGATGTCGTTTGCGCATCACCCTTTCTTTGTGGTCATTGTATTTTCTATTTAAATTCCACTGAATAGATTTGATGCGTAAATTATAGAGGTTTTGTCTAGATTTAAACAGAGTAGTGTATTCACCCGGAATAAAGAGAGTGTTAACTATAAGATCAGCCTGATTGCATTGGTTGGGGAAGCTCTGAGGAGGAGGAGGGTCCAACACTTAGCAGCCATGCGTTTACCAACTATCAGCACTTGGCACTGCCAGTGCAACCATGTGCCATAAAAAAAATAACAGCAAAGGGACACTTTTCATATTTGGGAATAAGTTGCGTTTTGCATCTGGCACTGACCAAACTGGGCTCTGGGTCTGTTAGGGGGCTCCTGATCAAAATGATTGACAGTTTTATTTCAGTGCATTGTAATAACCATAATTAGTACATGGATCAGTTGGTTCAGTTTCACTCATTATACAAAAAAAGACAAAGTCTTATCAAATAATTTGGTGTGATGTTTGTAAAAATCATTATTGATGAACCCCTGATTCAGTCTCAAGTCCTTCCTGCTAAACCATTATGAAACAAATATGACTAGAGTGGATTCGTCAGAAAATGAACCGGCAACCACATTTTGACAATTGGTTTAACGATTTAAGTTTGTTTTCAAGAAAAACATTTGATGTTTTATGATGTTGCATAGACCAAATGACTAATCAAAAAAGGAAAACAAATGCTGCAACTCTTTCTTTAAATTCAGAGTATATCAAACCAACAGCACCTCTTCCTAACTTTGGTCATGGATTTGCCACGTACCTGAAGATGACTATTGACTCAGCAAAGCCGAGCCAGCCTCTTTCCTCATAGTTAATATGGGCTATGCAGTCTATCTCCCTCCATATTAGGATTCAGAGCATGACAGGCGCATTACCGGGCTTCACTTTGAGGTGATGGAAATAAGGATGTACAGTAAGCCGTTGTTTTTATTTTTAATCTGCTGCAGTTGTGTCTCTTATCTCTTCTTCTGTGGCAACTCGGCGGCCGTGTGTGTGTATGTTTGTTTGTGTGTTTAGTTAATAGAGACGTTTTCTCCCAGTAAGCTCCTATATTCTTTGTGGTAACACCTATGACATTACAATAATTGGATGAAAGGTACAGATATCCATGTGAGAAGTTGAAGTCAGGGAATGTTCTTCCTGGTTTTGATGGATAGCTGACTTTTTGTTGAAAAGATAATGTTGTCTGAATAAGGTCAAGGGAATAAATCATGAAGCTGGCGGTCAGGCTGGGATTTGCAGACAGATGTTGCCCGAAAAAGTCTGACAGAAAAAGGCTGTGGTTATACATTTTTAATTTGAACATAATAATTTAACCCACTAATGTGTTTGCATGGATGCTTTCATGGCGAATTCAAAGCCTTTCTGATGTCCAAGCTCTCAATGAACTCAAGTTTTAGACTCTTCTGCCTCATCACACTGCACTTAAAAGGCTTTTTATCTGCTCCAACCAGTAATGATATATGCTCACAACGCTTACTTAGACTGAAGACTTGCTATTTTAAGTCGTGCACCTGTATGGCGCTCTACAGGACACTTCCTCCCAGTAGAATCGCGTTCATTTAATTGCAAGCCTGTCTGCACGTAGTGATCTGTTTGTGCTTTTGTTGCAGCGTAAGTGTTCACAAGGCAATGGAGTCCAGATGTTGGCATTCGGCCGAATAGTTGTGGGCAGCAGACTGTAACGGACGTGCAATAGTTCAAACTCCTCTCCTCAGACTAAACAAGCCCAACAAAGTCCAACGAGACAGAGAGATCATAAGCGACCACCATCAGTGCTCTCCAGCGGAGGATCAATAAATAATTTCCTAACCTTCATGGTCACAGAGGGATATAAATTCTCTCCCGTGTCCCCCTCACGGGTAGCTCCATAATTCATCAGTTTCTGTTACAGTCCGCTGCTCAGTTTTTGCTCTTAATTATCTCAAGAACTGCTGGGACATCTCAACCATAGCGGGGGGGGTTGATTCAAGTTTATCCACAAATATTAGAGGATGAAAAGAGTCTTATTCAGCACCTCCTGCAGTTATGGATGAAAATAAACCCAAACAATTCATACGCTGAGCAAACAGTGTGCTGATGTATATGGCTCCCTCGAGACCTGCATGCAAAGCCACCATTGTTGATCCACCATGGCTTTTTGACAATAAATGAGGAGACTCTGAAATATAGATAACATTAAATACACCTGGCTATACAGTAGGATTGAGAGGATGTGGCTTCTTCCCTAGTAACAGCTCACTATAAAATAAAAGCTCCAACTTGTACTCCCCTTCAATATCAGAAGAATCAAACTATTCCAGAATCGTTGGCAGCAGCTATTCTGATGATACACCCTCACTCATGCAGGTATCAGAGACTTCATTTTAACAGGTCACTCTGTTAAGACTTCCATCTGGGCCAGAGAGTGCACATTTCTCTGGCAAAGAGCAGCTGTAGAGAGGTGATTTATTAACGCTGTTCAGTCACTCTGCCGAGTTTAATCTTCCTCACCTTTACCTCGGCGGTGTCGTCGCCGGACTCCTCGAGGCTCCTGGCTGTCACAACGCCTATAAAGTGCGAGCCCCTGCCCCTGCCCTATATCACAGCTCAATAAGCAGCTGTCCTCCTGGTTGTGATCCCAGTGGTGTCGTGGTCTCGGCCTGGTCAAACACTTAGTCATTATTATAATGGGCTGGGCATTTGGGACACATCCACCACACATCTCATAAAGAGTTATCAAAGAAATCAGTGGCGCTGTCTTAGCCTTGACTTCCTCCTGGCTTTCTAGAAACATAAATGGCGTTAAAATCTCACGTTTCTTCTCATCTGCTATATCCTTTTAAATCAATCTTTAAAGGTGTGCACAGTGCAGGACGTCTTACAGCTGATAAATCATGTCTTTGTGCGACATAACTTTGGCATTTCTGTACTGACTGGCTCATCAGTCAGGCTCAAGTAAAGCCTCAAGTTTGTATGTTAAAAGCAATATTACTTTGTCCCTCTTAGTTTTCACTTTGTGTTATTCTTTGGGAAGAGATTCAGGCATTATTTCTAATAACAAGCAGGTGGCGACTCCTCTGGTTGCCAAAAGCGTATGACAAAATGAGCCTCACTTGATTAATAACCTCAGTAAACATTGTACACATGAGTTCATGGTCTCAATCGCTAGTGTCAAGTCTTCTTCAATACAGTAGGATGTTCATTTCGTAAAATATGGTCCCATTGAGAGTAGCATAGACAATAAATCTGGGTATGTTTTTGGGTATCTACCTTGTGATTGACAGGCTACCACGGCGTTGTGCGTACTGGGAGCTGTCTGTGTTTTAGTCTGAGCACTTGAACCCTTTCACAGAGTGTTTTCAGTTCATTAAAGTTAATCGTAACTGTCACTACTGGTTGCAAAAAAAGATGGTAACGCCCAAAATACTGAATTCAAGGCTCCAAATAGCAGTTCCCAAACCAAAGAATGAGGTCACGGCGACTGCATCCAATTACATACAAGTCTGGCCTTAATGCTGTGTGACACTGGCCTGGAATGAAACAGCCACTATGAGTCATTATACATCTTATATTTCATACAGGAGGTCAATACAAGGCTTAACTATTCAGTCCGGGTTCATCACAAGTTGTTAATTTGAAAAAGAAGTGTGCCCCTTGTCCTGCTGTGCCCTAAAGACAGCAGCTGTTGACAGCTGTTGGCTGTCCTCTGCTAGTAATGATAGTCATGGATGACAGGAACATTCCCCAGTAAATGTGTGTCAGTGCCAGAGCATCCATCCGTCCGTCCATTAGTGAGCCTGTCGCCATCACCTACAGCACACTGGCATGTGTCACCGCCTAATCCGTCTTGTATAGTGGAACACAGTCCTCCTGCTAATTTGTCAAGTCAATTTTGGGTGTGTACCCATTAGTTTTTACATGGCTTTCACACTGCTGATTGTGAAAGGCTGCCATGTTGAATTAACTGTCTCTTCTTGCACATTGTGCTTGTCTCCATTGTCACAGTTCCCTCTGAAGAGGAGAGGGAAGAATGACTTTTTCTTTTTTCTCAAGCAAGCCTTTGTGATTTAACATCGTTTAAAGCCAATGCGACTGACATATTTCTTACACTTGGCACTTGGAACTTCCGCCAGTGTGAGGTGTAAGGTTTGGTTTGCAGTGAAAGTACATTTAAGTGTTGTTTACGGTTTAGTTTCAGTTTAAGCTACAGAGGAGTTTGTTACCTTTCAGACCCGTCCAACTGATTCCAGATAGTGGCACCATAACACTGAAAGCTGCTTTTTAATGAAAAAATGTTGGCAAACACACACACACACACACACACACCTCTAATCTTTCCTGTAACAGAAACATTTAGGACTTTCTACACAACTTCTCATGCAGTTTGAGAAATTGTGCAGCAAGTGGGACTTCTGCTGTTGTGATGGGAACACACAGAACAATTTAAATATCAAACCTCGAATAAAGAGACATGTTTTTATACCTTCACAGCAGCCTGTTGGGTCTTTCATTGTTTGCATGGTTAGGAGCACCTGGTTCTATAAAAGAGCCTCATTTTGCTCGACTGCTATAAAACAATGCGGAGCAATCAGACGGGTGCCCATACAACCTTGTTTATTTAACAGCAGGAAGCAGACAATGTGGGCTCGAGTGCTTTTTTTTTGTAAATATAACTGAAAAGATTCTCGTTATGGGGACTTGCTGCTTTTTATATATCCTCATAAGACTTGCCTGTGGAGTCATCTTGATTTATTTCTTAAATTTCCAGATTTGGTCCACCCCCTTGTTGTAGACAAACACTGTACAGCTGAAGAATCCATTAGTCCATATCTGCATTTGCTATTTAGAGCATGTTGTTTGCGTGGATGCCATCTGACTGGAGCTTTACACACTGCTAATACAGCTGGACAGTGACGCAGGAAGACTCTTCGTCGGCCTCTTTTTCATGATCTCGTCTCAAGCCTCGGGCAAAGCACGCCACTGACCTTTCACTTAGTCTGAATGCTCTCTAGTCAAAGGCAAAGGCCGTCTCACGACTTAAATGAGTGTGGAGTCGGTGCAGCTCCAGCCTCCGTGGAGTCTCCCCTCCTTGACTCCAGCTCGTTTTGAACACTAAAACCAACCAGGCCAGCCTGTAGCTCATCTTTCAGCTGTTTCTGCAGAAATGCAGCTATAAAACAAACACAAACGGCAGTTGTGATGGGAATCGATTGGACTCGGTCGGTCTTTCTCTGAGGGCGATGCCGGCTTGTGACACATGGGTGCTGAGTGTCAGGTTAATTGGGATGAACTGTTAATTGATTTCTCAGGGATTAGTGTGGTCTATAGAAGCCTGTGGTTTTGCTTTTTAACGACTTGGATGCATTAGTCTGAGGAGACCATCATGGAGAAAAGACAAGATATAAAGAATTCAGTAGAGGCAGCGTTAATGGTCAAACTGATGTATTTTATTTATTTATGAGTGTCTCTCATCAAGACGAATATGTTTTATTCTTGCTAATGTTTGTTATTATAGTTGGTAACTATACTGTTGAGGAGAACACATCATGTCATCGGTATGGAAGGATGAGCATGGGCAAAGAAATTAAAGTTAAAAATTATTATTTTAACATAATAAATGATGCAGAGTTTGATTTGTGTGCCGAGAATGATCTCTCAGAGAAGTGGGGATGTGCTGCACGAATGTTACTTGTTGTAGTATAAATTGTAGGATTATGTAGTATAGAGACTTAAAATGTTCAATGGTCTCTTGACAAAATACGTTTCTGGGTTTAGTAATCAATATATGAATTTACATTTTGTTATAAAAGCTTTAAGATACTTCAGCATCAGCCCAAACTAATAAGTATTTGCAACCTCTCTTCAAGTATATTAATATCTCTTCTGGCCTTGAAATGAACACAGGATGAGTCTTGATAGAAATAAGAAATTGGCGCTGCTGCCTGTGATTTTCTGTCTATACACAATATCACAATCGGCCGTCTGAAATAGAGCAAAGATCCGTGACCCCCTCCCCATCTCATCTCTTCCTCTGTGTTGTTACGCAGCGCTCGGCTCTCGTTTTATGCCCTTCTCCCCTTATTCCAACTCCTGTGTTGATCGATGCAGAGAACTGAACTAAACGAGGACTCGGCTCGCTGGATCATTAGCCCAATCTCCTAACAGGCTGATTATACAGGCGTGACTGTTAATCCTCCCTATGATGTTACAAAGCTGCAGCAGATACCGGTGACCCTCTGTCTGTAAAAGACACGCCCGGGTTCATTGATTTCAGTCAATTATTGAGTGCAAGGCCTTTTGAGAAGATCCAGAACATTTAGTCTGAATACATTTAGAGCTCCTCTGTGAATGTTGTGTTTTCCTTACCATATCTTTCCTCTCTTACAGGAGTCGACTTCAAAATGAAGACACTAGTAATAGATGGTATCAAAGTACGGATACAGATATGGTAAGACAGTGGCATAGGATGCCTCGCTGGAAGGCCTTGTGCAGGAGATTAACAACATGTTGTTAGATATTACACAACAGTAGCTCTGTTCGAGGGGATATTTTTCATTTGTAAGTATGCTGTCACTATCAGGATCGTGTTCAGGGCTGTAGCTACCATTACTAACACTGCTTTTTTTGCTGCCTGGAGGAATTTTAAACTCTACAATGACAAACTTTCATATTGATAGTATTTTGTAAACTGATTCCAGTACTTTTAGACTGTGTGTGTTTACATTTAACTACTTTTTTAGGTCAATTAAATAATAGTGCTTTCATGCAGGAGACTGGAGTTTGTGTCACGTCACGGACCTGCTACTAGCGTTAGCTTTATTAATGCCATGCTTACATTTCGATGTTTAGCAGGTGAGCTTTACCAAGTTCAACATTTAATTTAGCCTGTTAGCGTGCTAACATTTGCTCATCAAAACTGAAACACAGTACTGAGGCCGATGGGAACGTCATTGGTTTTGTTCATGAACCATTTAGCCATTAGCTGTCGAGATATCTCAGTCTGGACCAAAAGACGGCAATGCTATCCCTAAAGCCCCGCCGCTAGCATGGCTAAACAAACCACTTCAACAAGATACAGGGTTTACATCGGACAGTGACAAGAAAATCTAAATACTTAAACATTTTAGGTGTCAGGTCATTTTCAGGGATGGGGACTCATGACCTTAGTATTTCTATAAAATCCTGCCTACCTACCTGATCATGTTGTGATATTATAATCTCACAAAAATATGTGTATGTGTATGTTCATATATGCTTGTTGTCTTTCCAGGGACACTGCAGGCCAAGAAAGATACCAGACCATCACTAAGCAGTACTACAGACGAGCACAGGTAGCTGACCTCTACTCTAATGAAACATTGTTACTACAGGGTAGCAAAACTAATTTAAATCAAATTCATTTCTGACTTTAAATTTGTTAGAGCTATTCATTAGATGTTGATATATGCCTCATAGCTGGCACCGCTTCAGGTGCTTTAATGAACCATTTAGATGCTTTTAAAGGAACCTCTCATGGCTCAAAGTTGCTACATAGCAGCTTTAAAAGGATGTTGGGAGTAGCTCTCCAGGCCAAACACAAAACCACCACCACTCTGACATTGTTGTATGAATGTTGCATTTGCTTTTGGCTGTTAAATAGGTCAAACTGGCTCAAATCGAATTGTCCATTTACCAGAAACTGGTAATGAAATTATGTCCGGTTCCTGTTTTGTGTTACAAAAATGCCACTGGCACTGGCAGGATGGGCCAGTGGCTTACAATACAAAATAAATAGTTGGAAGAGGCTACCAACTTTCTAAGTGGTGGTCTGGTTTCTATACAGCAGTATTGATTTTTCCACATGTATTGATTTTTAAAATGCTGCTTTTAAGCATCAAGAAACCAAGAACCTTTTTCAGCATGCTTTAAAATGGTTCTCGTCTGTTTTTAAAAAACTAAATCCTTTCAAATCCTCTTCAGGGAATCTTCCTGGTGTATGATATCACGAGTGAGCGATCCTTCCAGCACATCATGAAGTGGGCCAGTGATGTGGATGAGGTGAGTCACATAGATTGGGGATTTACGATCAACAGGCAGCAGAAAAGGCAACAACTACTTACTGTGCAGAGGCCTCAGCTTGACAAAGAACAGCTGCCTGACACGGTCTGATGAAAACCAAATGCTTTGGCCTGACGGATTATGCTCTGCTATGTTTATTATGTTCCATCTTTATTTTGAAATATCTGTCGTCATATATTTTGTGTAAGTGTAGTCTTTGGAAGGAGAACCTTTTTTCCTCTCGCGGTCACATTTTTCTATCAGCTTCAAAGGCTTCTGGAAGCAATCTTGTCTGCCTTGCCTCCCCCTGTCGTTTCCCAGATGATCTTATTCTATTAATTTAGTCATGATGGACCTAATTTCCTCTATGGGTCTGTCTGAATATACACTCTGTTGATCTTGGCACACTTCCAGCTTACTTTTAATCTAGGTCTCATTTCCTGAGCGCTGTGTTTTCTCTCCTCTGCATTCTCTTGACATTTGAAATCTCTCTCTCTCTCTCTCTCTCTCTCCCTCTCTCCCTCTCCCTATCTCTTTAATTTTGTTTTCTTTATTCCTTTACATTCACACGACAAACCCCTGCAGTACGCTCCCGAGAAGGTCCGGAAGATCCTCGTAGGGAACAAGTCAGATGAGGTGGACAAGAGGCAGGTGGCCACCGAGCAAGGTATCAAGGTGGGTCAATCACTGGCTCTGTTACATAATGGATCGTTAGATCCTTGGCATGGTTGGAAAAACAATGTTTTAAAACAATACTGTTTTAAAATACACTGTGCTGGTTTTCTTTGAGTTAAATTAGTTCACTGAAAGCTTGAAGCCATTAGGTGCAGTTTGGGTTCTGTAAGAAATTAGGCTCAAAGAAACTGGAGGCAGTTAGCTTAGCATGAAACCTGGAAGCAGCTTCCCTAGCTCTCTCCAGAGTTCAAAATGATGCCCTCCAGCACCTCTAAAGCTCACGCATTAACACATTATACCTTGTTTGTTTAGATCTGCAAATGGAAGACAATTTCATGTTTTAGACAGAAGTTATGTGCTGTTACAAACGACAGTTTATCCATAGTGGTGCAGTGCCCGATCAAAGAACCTCAAGAACCGCTCATCCAAACAACTTCACTCAGATCGATCGGATGAATGCTTGTCGAGAAAATCGAAGGACAGACAGACAGACATATAGACAGAGACTCCTTCCATTTTAGTTACTTCTGTGCAACCTCACTGATTGCCTCCTGGCTCTAACTCTATCATTATTTCACATGAGAGTGGTATCGATCTACTCTTGGCGGCAAAGTAAATTTGAAAAGCATATTTACCAAAATGTTGAACTGTCTCTTTAAAGAGGGACTTATCCTGGGTTCCCCAAACGCTTATCATCATTTGTAATCATCATCAGGTCTGCGACAAGCTGTAAAGGGGTTCCAAAGCTGACAGCCAGCAGATCTCACTGCATCTGTGCGAAAGGAAATAACGTGTCGGTTGTCTGTGCTTCTAATTAAAAAAGACCAAAGTAAATATGTCACTGTTGTCTATCTTGCAGCTGGCCAAGGCTTACGGAATGGACTTCTTTGAGACAAGTGCCTTCACCAACCAAAATATAACAGAGGTGAGGTGATCTGAACTCGCGACATGTTATGACCACGTACAGAGTAGGAACACGATCAATGCAATGCATGCAGTCATGGCTGTATAATAGGAGGAAATGACTTGATCAGATTTGATTAAACAATGAATTTAAAGGACCGAGGCCCCAGTGAGAATTGAACTCGCAACCCTTGTGTCAGTCTTCTAACCACTGAGTCATAAGGCCTTACCTTGAATAATGACTGCATCTTATCTCACCCAACCTGTGTCTGTGTTTTCCCTCCAAGACTTTCACACGATTGGCTGAACAGGTGCTGGCAGCCAATAAAAAGGACCTGGATCTTCTCCGGATGTCTGCTAATGACGAGATCAATCTTGCTGCTCTGGAGGAAGAGGAAGGACTCTGTGACAGTGCGGCGGGCGATCAAGACAAAGGCTGCTGGTGTTAAAGAAACAATTAAAATCAAATAGTCTGTTATCACCAGACACTTTGCACACTCTAGGCAAAATGGGTTTATTTTTGTCGTTAGTTGAAACAAAGAGGAACACTGAGCTGCAATTTTTGAAACCAACTATGTTCCTCCGTGTCACGTGCCAAAAATGCTAACGAGCCATTTGAGAGCAGTTTCAAGGACAAAGGTGGAAACATTTTGCCTCAGAGTGCCAAGTGTGTGGTGGATTAACCAACTGAAGGTCCAAATGTCAAGGTTTCCCTCAGTGGGACAGAATGTTCATTGTCTAAAAGCACTAATTCCTGCTCAGTTCAGTGTGTCTTGGATGGAACCAAATACAAATCCATGTCCTCTACCAATTCTGCAATTGACATACAGTTGAAAGGACTTAACACAAAGATAAGATTGTATCATCGTTTCTTACAGAATTTGTACAGTGTTCAGATGTAGAAAATTTGGGAATGACTTGGAATCGTCCACCACTGACTTGAAACTTTTCACAACATTGTGTTTCACATTGTTTTCCGAGTGCTGTCTCTTATATTCATCATAGGGCCGGTTGCCTTGCAAATCAACAATGTGATTGATTCCATTTGGCCTTCATCCGCCCCTTCAGTGTTTTCCTTTTATGTGGGAATCGGCATCCCTGCACACACAGCCCTTCCACTGTTGAATGCATTAGATGTAGTGTGAGCATTTGACCACAAGAGGGTGCTACGTGCATTGTGAAAACAACACACACACACACACACACTGGAGAGTTGTCCTGTGTTAAATTATGCTATTTTGCCCTCTTCTTCCTTATGTGTTGTTTTTGGTTGTAATTGCACTTGCAATGACTACCTTTTAATGCGATGAAAGGATTCTAAATATATGCAGTAATTTTATTATTTCCTTTTATTGCTTTTATGCAAATATTGGCTAAGTAAATACGTTTTGCCGCTTGCAATATCATCCACGTAAGACCACACATACACTCTGATAATGACGCCTGTACAAGTCGTTGACTGAGGGAAACATTGAGAGCAAAATTATTAAATTTCCCTGTAGCAAAACTGAAGATATTTTTCATTTTATAGTCTGTGTTTATTCCAGAAAATATCATATAGCACAGAGAGTTTGACAACAGCTCATTGCATTGTACATACCAGGTTTTTCAAAGCATTGTAGATTGGTAGAATCATGAGGGTACGACATTAATTTATTGTATTATTAGAGGGCTGTATAACAAAGTCCACAGTGATATTCTGGTCCGAAATATTCCCTCTGTGAAGATAATAATGTCTTGGTCATTCTGTAGTTTTCTCGCTGTTTTGTACAGAGTCCAGTAGAGATGCCAGTTACCCCCCCACACTTAAAAAGGGGACGAGCGAGGGTTTTGCATGCGATCCACTCTTCTTTCCTTTCTTTTATTGCAACTTCAATGAAGTTAATCGACAACTGACCATACAAGCATAGCATTTGACCAGAGTTGCCTGTTTGAGACTTAAACAGAATCACCACCACTGGAAGACATTTGGCTACTTTTTTGTTTTTTTGCAACTTAGTAATACTAAATGCTACTCAAAACAGTTGTTAATCTGTGCACAATGTGAAATGGCAGTATGTTGTACTGAATGATGTTCTGGACTAAGCTCTAGATACACAATGTATCTGTGTTGTTTTCAAGAACTACTTTTCTTTCTTTTAGACTACTTCAACTTGTATTTGTGGAAATATATTACATGCAACATGTAAAATGCAACATGTTATTCTCGGAGAAAAGATGTCAGATGTTTATGAGTAAACACTTGCAGATATAAGAGCCGTCGTCCTGGTTGTGTGGAGACCCGGTGCTCCCTTGATATGAGGCGGAGATACAGTACAGTATGTATAACATCAGCACATTATCTATAATACAAAGACTGTGCATATCCTCCACATTCATGCATTCACTTTGAACCAGTGTTTGAACACCATGGCAAACTCAAACCCAATGGTAGGCTATTTTGTGTCATATCACTCAACCTGTGGATGAATATCATCATATGGTGGATGGGGAGGGGGCTTTTTAGAATTTTTTTTGTCACCTCCTAATTTGACCACTAGATGACAGATTCACTCAGTTATTTTAGTTTTGTTCGTCAAAGTCTGCTTCTAGAGTGTAAGGCACTTGTGTCATAGTGAGAGAATTATTAGTCACTTATAGAATAACCACTAGTCACCACAAGATCATGCTATTGCCATCTGGTGGTCACATTTATTAATATAACTTCAATACTTTAGATAAACTAAGGTCCACTTTATTCCTAAACCCCTTTAAAAACTGAATGTTTTAGTACCCTACACACAATGAAGTTCACACAGAAACTTTATAGTAATATAAATGTGTAATTAGTCGTCAGTGATGGTGTTTTCACAGTGAGAATTACAGGGGGAAAAAAAGCTGCAAAGCTTTTGTTCATCACCTCATCTGAGTTGTTAATGTTGTGAACTCATTAAAAATCTCTCTGGGTGAAATTAGCATAATGATGAATATGCATGCTGGACTGTTTGTCTGGTTGTCAGATATGACAGCTCAGTATCTGTCACACGGCTGAGTGACACACGGACACACTTACAGAATAACAAGTCAACATGCACACTGACACATAGCACCCACACACATCATCATCATCATTTTCTGCAACACAATCCCCCACCACATTACTCCAGGTTTTGCAGCTGTCTGACATTCGGCCATATGGTGTGTGTGTGTGAGTGTCAGTGTATGGGAGTGTTTGTTTGGGAGTCAGGGTGATAAAACTGTGTCTGTGTGTGGGAAAGTAGGAAAAAAAAGAAGAAAGACAGACAAGCTCTCTGATAAGGACAGGTACAGACTACAGTAAAGAGGGTTAATACTCTTGACCTTAACAACGTACAAGCTTTAACTTGTACAGTTCTGTCATTAAGGAGGTCCCCTGACCAGCTGGCACCTAGAGTAAATAATTAGACATACGTGTGTGTAAGGTTCATTTAATGCAACTTTAAATCCAAAAGTCCTGACATCACCTCCAGGCCAGCCACAAGCTTCTGTAACTCAATGAAAGAATGAATCGTAGCTGATTATAGCTGTTGTTTCTCCATTACCCACTACTATCCATTACAGTAGAAAGAATGCAAGTTTAAGGCACATCGCATCAGCTTCACTTTTCAGAACCGGAGGTATCCGCTTGGTTCAAACACTAGCTAGGCAGACATGAAGCAACATTAGCTCTCATTTGGAGTTTGTGTGTCAGGCCACCTGACAAACATTTGTCCAATCTCTGCGGCCCTTTTTAGCTTTTGGTCTCGATGAACTTTGCATCTGGACAGCTGCGAGATGCTTGACTTTCGTCAGTAGCGCGTTACTCATTTTCTCTGGTGGACAGGCATTGCGTACAGTCCTGTGAGTTTCTCTGCCGTGAACAGCTGAAAACTAGCGGAGGCAGAAATGATGAGAGTGGAATCAGCAGGCCAAAACAATTAGCTAAAAGAGACTAAAAAGGCTTAAGTGTTCATTTAATTCATTGTTAATATAAAAAATGTTGATTGGTGCAGCTTTAAAGAACACGATACGGTTCCTTCTATCTTCATAAGGTTGCTTTCTTGGCTTCATGGCTGTTTTCTCGTGATTTGACAAATCATTCTGTCATCGCCATTGTTTGAAAAATAATAACAGACCACTCTGCTCATGAAATGTATATTTGATCATGAAATGATGCTTTTGTGATGATGAATAATCCTGCTGTGTCGAAATGACAACATTATCTGTGACCACAGGCAAATCTGAACATGAGAAATAATCACATATTAGTATAATGGTTCGCTAAATATATGTGGGCTACGATTTGCTGGGCAGCAAGATGACATTGTCGATGCTCAGTGTCCAATTGTAACAAATCATTAAATGAATCCTATTGAGATGACAACATAGTACATTTAGAGTCACAATCAGTTTCTCTGTGCGAAAGCCACCAGAAGCCCTCTCTACACTCCCACTCCTAATCCAGAAATACCTGCACTACAGTATTCACATATATGTGACATCTGATGAAGAGACGTATGAGACATCTGAGGAAGAGACATATGAGACATCTGATGAAGAGATATATGAGACATATGATGATGAGACGTATGAAACATCTGATGAAGAGACATATGTGACAGCTGATGAAGAGACATATGAGACATCTGATGAAGAGACATATGAGACATCTGATGAAGAGATATATGAGACATATGAGACAGCTGATGAAGAGACATATGAGACATCTGATGATGAGACATATGAGACATCTGATGAAGAGATATATGAGACATATGATGATGAGACATATGAAACATCTGATGAAGAGACATATGTGACAGCTGATGAAGAGACATATGAGACATCTGATGAAGAGACATATGTGACAGCTGATGAAGAGACATATGAGACAGCTGATGAAGAGACATATGAGACAGCTGATGAAGAGACATATGAGACAGCTGATGATGAGACATATGAGACAGCTGATGAAGAGACATATGAGACAGCTGATGAAGAGACATATGAGACAGCTGATGATGAGACATATGAGACAGCTGATGAAGAGACATATGAGACAGCTGATGATGAGACATATGAGACAGCTGATGAGTAGACATATGTGACATCTGATGAAGAGACATGAGACAGCTGATGAAGAGACATATGTGACATCTGATGATGAGACATATGAGACAGCTGATGAGTAGACATATGTGACATCTGATGAAGAGACATATGAGACAGCTGATGATGAGACATATGAGACATCTGATGAAGAGACATATGAGACAGCTGATGATGAGACATATGAGACAGCTGATGAGTAGACATATGTGACATCTGATGAAGAGACATGAGACAGCTGATGATGAGACATCTGATGATATGACATATGAGACATCTGATGATGAGACATATGTGACAGCTGATGATGAGACATATGAGACAGCTGATGGTGAGACATATGAGACAGCTGATGGTGAGACATATGAGACAGCTGATGATGAGACATATGAGACAGCTGATGAGTAGACATATGTGACATCTGATGAAGAGACATGAGACAGCTGATGATGAGACATCTGATGATATGACATATGAGACATCTGATGATGAGACATATGTGACAGCTGATGATGAGACATATGAGACAGCTGATGGTGAGACATATGAGACAGCTGATGGTGAGACATATGAGACGGCTGATGATGAGACATATGAGACGGCTGATGATGAGACATATGAGACGGCTGATGATGAGACATATGTGACATCTGATGATGAGACATATGAGACATCTGATGATGAGACATACTGTATGTGACAGCTGATGAAGAGATGTATGAGACATCTGATGAAGAGAGCTTTAATTAACTGCTGTAGCACCCTGCCAAGCCAGAACCAGACACCCACCCCCCACTTCCCAGTATCCTGGCCAATGCCTCCATTACAAATGGAGCTGTAGCATTATGTTCTGAGCGAGCCAGAAAATCTGCGGAGAAAATAGACTCTAAATCACACATTCAGATGTAGCAGTGTAGGTGGAAGGTTTCTTGTCCAGCCAGATCTTACATTGAATCATGTTGTCCTCCATCTTCTCATGCCACCTGTGGTTGCACTGTGCTTTTTTAAAAGCTACTTGTGTTCTTGAGAACCACCTCCATCTATCCTCCTTAACAATATCTGAAAAACAAAAGGAGTAGGAAGGGGTTGCCTGCTTCAGAAACATCTCCCTCCAAAATCAACAAACAGTCCGCCCGACTTTCTTCTTGTCATCAAAGTGTAATTCTGCAGTTCATATCCAGTGCTTTCCTTTAGAGACGTGGAGACCCAGCAGGCAGCTGTTTTCAGGAGCACTTTAGAGCAAAACAGAGCCAATTCAATTCAAATGAATCACTTCTCTCATCCCACATGAGATTTAGTATGCACAAAGAAACACACCTAACTGCTCTGATTGCATCACATCACAGGTAACATGTTTTCATGTGGAGCTCTGAGTGTTTGAATTTTATGCTTTGAAAGAAGTTCCAACATAAACACAAAGTCCTTAAAGCCGCTCTAATCAATATTTTAAAGGGATCAACAGTGAATGTGTGATGTGAAAAAGGTCTCTAACAGCAATAAACCCCACACAGCTTTGCAAAGCCCCTTTTCTCTAAAGAGCTTTGGAGCATCCTCTAAATCATAGTTTTGGTTTTATGGGATTTTGAACATCTATAATTCCATGATAACTAAGCAATTTCTATCAGCTAATGAAGACCATGTCCTATATGATTAAAAGCTCCAGAACAGCTCCGAAATTGACTTGAGCTGAGATCGTCTTGTCGAAAGCGACCATCTTTGCATGACTCAAGCGTGTTTTCGTCTATTTTTAATCAGCCAAGGAAGACAAAAAAGCTTGTCGGGAGCATGGTGAAATGTGTTTTTGTTGGTGAATCACTGCATCAGCAACTTGTCTCACAGATCAAGCTTAAATCCTGCCTCCTTCCTTTCAATCGCGTTAGAAACACTGAGCATGTGCGTTTGCATGCAGTATTTATGAGGGGGGATTTCTGTTTGACAATTAATCACACTTCCTTTCTACTTGTGCTATCATCACAGAAGCTGGAGCTGGTCCCAAGCAGCAAGGGTTGAACATGTACTGAATGCATATACGTATACATCGACGCATAGAGATTGGTGGAGATTTACAGCATCTGAGTTGGATGGTACCTTCTCCTTTTTAATATCTGTTTTTTTTTCAACCTCGCCCCCCAAATCCAATCAGAGCGTGTCCGTATCCTGGCCAACCATTGGCTTGCCCCCCCCCCCTCATCATACGAAGACTGAAATCAAAAACATAACTCCAATGTCTCCTAAGGACAACCAACGTTATTTATTGTGAGGAAATGTTCACTGTTTGTGTCCACGTGTGGTGGGGGTGGATGGTGCGATTGGGAGGCGGCAGAGGAGGAGTGTGTGTACATATATATTTATATATATATATATAGGTGTGTGTGTACGTGCCCTTATGTGCATGCTTGAACGGGGTCCAACTCCAGTGCACTTGTTCTTCTGCTGGGTGCTGTGACGTCATCCTCCCACCTCTCCGCTGTGTTTTCACACCAGCATGAGTCACACTGCTCCAGCGCTCTTCGTGGGGAGGTGTGTGTGTGTGTGTGTGCAGTGCCAAATGGGGGGGGGGGGGGTATTTTGAACATATCTTAAAATAATCTGTAAGTTCCTGCACTCTACAAAGGGAGGCTGGGATCGCGAGGATCATAGTGCAGCGCAGCTTTTGACAGGCAGCTTGGATGTTAGTCCTCTGAGAAACCACCTCCATCTCCATCTTTGCCACATGCAAAGATGGAGATGGAGAACAATATATATATATATATATATATATATACATATTCATCTCTAGCAGTGCACTTTCTTTAATATATAAGTCTCCTAATAAGTCATACATATATGGTAATGGAGTTTGCGTGGAGCATGCATATAACTCACATTCCCATGAGACAGACCTCTCTGTCGCTGCAGCTGACGAAAGACTGAACATGTGAAGAGCTGGAGAAAGACTTCTACAAAGTTGCTTTAGCTGCATAGGAAAGAAACCAGCAACATTTCATGAACAAAAAAACCCCAACAATAACAAAAGTGGGGATAACGGTACAAGTCTGCCTCTCTATTTTGCTAACTCCTATTCAACAGATTCAATATGCTCCTGGCATACAGTTGAAGCTGCACCCATAAAATATACACATAGTAAATAATTGATGATTCCCAGTTCCTTGGTCTTGTCTTTGCTATGTTTGTTTTAGCAACTGGCATTCAACTTGGCTGACAAGACTTGAAGGCGTGTTCAAATAAAGCAGATTGCGTCGGGCTTGTGATGGAGTGGTTTATTTGTCTGGCTCTAACGGCTTCAAACCGAGTAACGTCTGACCCATCAGTTCCCCCGGCTTCACACTCAATAACGTTCACAGGTAAGACGAAAAAACATCCTGAGCTGTTATGATAATAAGCCACCTCCAACCAATCATCGTTTCATCTAGAGATATCATCAGGTCAAATCTATAGCTCGTCCGATATTTCGGATTATGACGAAATACCTGCAAAAATAATGACGTTTCCATCAGCCCCAGCTGTACTTTGTGTGTGGTGCTAATCAGCAATTGTTAGCATAAAAACACACACAAAAATACAAGCGATGCTGCAGACTCTTGTTTTGCTGTTTTTCTGTGTTTTTCAAGTTTTTCAATCTTTTAGGCATGCGTGGCACATAAAGTATCCCCTTTGCTCAAAAACGTCCCACAGTCTTTCACAGGATGCAAAAGCTGTCCGTCTCCGAGCATTTGCTTTCTCTCTAAGTGGCGATTGGAGTGAACATCAGTTGCCTTCTCTCCTCCTGTCCAGCCGACACTGTCTGCCAATCCCTCAGCCTATAGCGAATGAAGCCTGACAGTTTTACTCTCACAATAACAACGTAAAACAAAACACTAATTGCACACACACTCCAATCAATGCGCCGTGGTTTCCACTTACGAAAAACAAGCGCATCAAATTCTGTCTATTTCAAGAGCACACTGTCTGCATAATGGCCCCTTAGAAAAGGGGACAAAAGAGCCAGTGTACGTGAAAACAACTTGTCCCCTTTCTTCATGTCAATCTCTATTATTGTAGGAGCGCCGCTTGAGTGGAACTTCGTGAATGGGGCCCATTCTTTTCATTCCTTCTGCTTCCAGGGGCAACAGAGCCAGGAATTCCACCGCTCTCCCTCTCTGGGTTACTGCGGTCATGTATCCTATAGGTGGTCGCCCCACGTCTGCCTTCACTACTTGACATCTTAATATATCTCAGGCGTAATGTAATAGTCGTCGGCTGCAGAGTCACCATCAGATGCGATGGCGTAATGTTCGATGCTGTGATGTAAAGGGCATGCCGTAAAAGTAGGGGTCAAGGACTGAGCTTCAACAACAGCCTCCCTCTTTAAGATTCCTTCTTTCCCCACGGATCAGTCATCATCATACCGCCAAGAGAGAGCATCAAAGATGAAAGTGGGGGTACAGGCCAAGATGTAGTGCAAAGACAGGCCCTGTAAACTCATGCAATTAAAGGCCTCCACAAGTGGGAACTGCAACATTATCTTCTGTTTTTATAGCAATTTAAGTATGTAATATGTCCATGTTGTAAAAGCATATTCAAGTAACAATTAGTGGAAAAGACACTGACATATATACTGTTGCCCCACAATGCAATGCACAAAGGAAATGGAGGGATAATTACAAAAATATTCAAAACATGTTAAACAGCCCCAGGAAGATTCTGAAAACCTAACAACGGTTAGCAAAGACACATGCTGTATACTTTGCGGTACAATACAGAAAAGTACTGCTGTTTTTTAATACTCTCTGCAAAAACAGTATTTTAGGAAAAAGTCATAGCAACTCATATGTTGAAAAAAAAAAAAAATTGAAAATTAATTGAAATACAATTTCTAGTACATACTGTGTATGGTATTAGTATGGAACTGGCACAATGTTTGGCTTGATAAGACCTGTGTCCCAAATCCAAACTACATTGGTACATGTACATACGGTATACTGCATACATGTGACATTTGGATTGGACGCTACAATGGAAATGGAGGCTATTTCATGGTTACTTCTTCAAATTTGAATTGAGGTTAATTTCCAGATTTCTTTTATCATTTCCTGATAGTCAAAAACAGTAAAGTACATTTAATTGTTGTGCACAAACTGCCAAAGAAAAGAAAAGTATACTATGAGGATTGGTAGGGATGCACCAAACCGGTATCCTGAGTCGATATCAGCACTTATACTGACATTATAAGCTGATGGAGTGTCGGCCATGACATTACCGATACAAATTCAACATGATTCTTTTTGGGTTAATTTTGTTATAAAATTCAGTGACTCCATTATCAGTTTCGTATTAGATCGGTACTCCGCATCAGAAAATACCATAGGTTAAGGTGTCAGAATCAACAATAAATTGGATTGGGACATCTCTATAGTACATATAATACTGTATGTATTAATATACTATTAGTTGGTTGGATAAAACAAGTTCATAGCTAAGTTTAACACTCATGGAAAATGAATGAGAAAGTGAGTTTTGAGAGTAAGACATGAGTAGTAAAGTGTTTGTTGCATCATTGGCAAACACACACACACACACACACACACACACACACACACACACACAAACGTTCCTCTGCATCAGAAATCAGTATTTTGAGAGGCTGCATAGTCTGCCTCTGCTTTGCACAGGGGTTTATCTTATGAATGGTGGATCAATGTGCCATTCATCTTTTAATCTAATAATGAAGTGGTAGTAGTTTAGGGTGTTAAGAGAGATCCTGTTGTATTGTTCTCATAAATAAAAACAGATTAAAGACACAGGACAATTCTCAGGCAGTATAAACCTCATAATTCCACCATTAGATGAATAAAGTGTTTTGAAGTTGACATTATTTTCTGCCGCCCATAGTGATGCCTCAATATTTTTATTGGCAGAACAAACAGTAAAGTTTCTCTGCCATTCATCGTTGGTGATGTGTCTTCTATAGCTTTAAGTCCATACTGAATTTAAACCCAATTAAACTACTTGAGCTAATCCTTCGGGAGCAGTTTTTCAGCAGAGAACAATTCAAACCGCCCACACAAATATCCGCCCCATGACAGAATGGGGTGGGTAGTGTTAGGACCCACAGAGCTACAGGAATAGAGAGGTTTTAATGACGGTAATCTCTTTTCCTTTGTCTTTATTAGATTGTTATGCAATGGATGACATTTTAGAATAATGGAGATGGAAAGTAGAAATAAAAGGAAAGCAGAGGTGAATGTGGAGAGACTGTGTGAATGAAGAAGAGAATATGAACTGCCGTCACTGGGACCAAAATGAATAATTATAGAGAAGAAAAGACGGGCAGACTTTGCAGACAGAGAATGCAGATAACAAGGTTGGAACTATTCGCAGGTGATTATGTGGGAGAGAAAGATGAATTCCTTTGACTCTGATACTATTCACCCACTCCTTATGTTGGTAACTGCTGAGCTGCTTTAATTAGGGCACTGTTCTTTCTCTTATCTAATTAAAAATTAATGCTGAAATAATGAATGTATATGTGAGGAAAGCAAGCAGGTGGAATTTGCAAAGCCGGGCTTACAGCATTGAAGTTATTATCAGTCTTTTCACATACGTGCGTCATTGTTGCTGTCTATCTCTAACCCCCATTCATTTCATTAAGACTTAATAAAATTAATTAGTTTGTGACATTTCCAGCCCCAGTGAGTACATTCGGAATCACCCACTGTGCGGTACATGCACAGCATCAAATGGCAGTGAAAGTTAGCAAGTATAGCTGGTAAATAATTCAAACATCTAGCAGCTAAAGTCACTTTGTGGAGTGGGTGCAAACCAAAACAGGTGAGTAAATATTGAACTTGTTGGACATAAACTACTGTTTCCAAGGTCAAGAATGAGCATTTAAGCTCAATATTGGACTGTTCTAAACTCTGCAGCTACATGGGGGTGCAAAGCAATACAACTGTGTCTTATTATGACGTCATGAAACAGGGTGATCTTGTCAATGGACACCTTGCAGCTAGTCGCTTCTGATGGCTGATTTTTTGCAAGAGCCTATAAGGGGATGCAGACTGCAATAGATGATGCAATAGCAGCTAAACCGGGGGTTTCATCACGTGCTGTGTTCATCAACACCACAACCTGCCACACAAACACCAGTTGCTTGAGGAGAAAAGCCCGTGCGACTCTGTTTCCAGAGCAACGCTCTCCCTCTCTCTCTCCCCCATCCTCTTCACCAGCTACATGCTCGTCTGCTTCCTTTTTTTCTTCTTCTTTCACTCTCGCGAGACTGCGCGCATGCACTCATCAGACCGCTCCGATTCGTATCGCGAGAGTATAACCCCATAGGAGTTTGTAGCGAGAGGCGGTGACCTCATCGTCGTCGCGAGGCGGAGCGAACCGCTGCAACTTTTGGATGAACTTCTGATTTGAAACAAACCGAGAGGCGGTCCGGCAGAGTGCACGGACAACAACAGTCACAGAGGTGCAGAGATTCACAGGTTTCCTGCTACGAAGTAGTAGTGGTCGGTTCGTTTTTATATTCACCGGCCGTGACGGTGTGTGTGTATGCCGGTGACCGACCAGCGAGAGCGTTATTTTTCCTCTCCAAAGCGCCGACAAGGTGGACATTAATAATAAAGGTGAGTGCGCTCTCTCTCCTCCGTCGGTCTCCCGACTGACACACAGGCGATATGAACACCGTTAGTTTGGGGTGAACAGCCAAGTTGTGCATGGTTCATTCGCTGTCTGTGCATTTCACTTCGGAATACACGTCCGTGGGATCCACACGAGGAATTCAGGTAACACCTTCGGAGGGAAAACTACACCAAAAAAAGTTTACGCACCGCCTTATTTTGCAGCTAATATCAGTATTTTATAACTCGCTCTTTCATCAACCACGTCGCTAGCTAACACATTTGGATTTCGACCAACCATCGATGCAAAGACAACACACAGTTTGAATTGTTAGACACCGTGGCTCTTAAAGAAACAGGAAACTGCAAAAAAAAATGACCATCGGATAAAGGTAATTGTTGTTTGGTTAAGTCCCCGCGTGACCGCTGTATAATTGGGATGGCTAGCTGTTTCCTGTCCATCTCAACCTCGCTGTCCATCTTTTTTTTTTTTTTTACTTGTGAACGACGACACTTGTGGTGGAGCGGCTCTTCTCTGTTGAGCTCTTCGTGCAAAGTCACGACTGTTGCAGTGCAATGTGTTGCCATGCATCGCTGTCCTTTGCATGGGTTGTTTTTGGACATTTGGACTGTTTTACCATATATCTGTGAAGAGGTGCGACCGTTGTGGTGTTGTTTTTTGCAGGGAAAGTTTATAAATTGTTTCTCTGCAAACCAGTCTTCTAAGTTATTAAAATGTTATTAATTGTGCATTAATCTGTTACAGAAGAAAAACAGTGCACTTGCCGAGGGATCTTGCAGGAAATCAAATGTTAAGGTGTTATTTCTACCCAGTACTCTGCCAAAACCAGCCTCATTAATCAAAATGGCCGTCTATGTAGACTACTCAGATTTTGATTAGTGATGTAGTAGTGATGAAAAGTACCATAAAGCCTATGGCCCACAGAATGAACAAGCTATATTCTTTGAGGTGAAACTCAGTAATCCTTCAGGTTAAAGCACTCTCTATTAGTTAAGACTACATGTAAGTTGGTGAGGCCATGTGTCTGAGCTCTCCTCTGCCCTAATGACACCCTGACAGGGATTGTTATTGTAAGTACCCCTCTCCACCCCCTCCGGCAGCTACTCTGTCTCACTACTTCTGCCATCTCAACCTGTGGAGTCCATCCCCATGCTACCAGCTTCAGCCTCCCAGGGGGCTTACACACACACACAGGAACACATGCTTCCTCCTTTGACGAGTCCTAAATGGACACGTCAAAGAGATCTCATCTCTATTCATTGGGGCGGCCCGGGGTGGGTCAGATTCTCAACCTGAAACACAACGGCATATTCTCTCCAGAGACGGCATTTCAACTGCTTTTGTCTCCTTGTGCCTGAAACCCCCCCCCCCCAAAAAACTCTCGTGCTTTATCACTGCGGTCGAACATCTCTCGTGCAATCGGCCCTTCCATCGGTGGTGCTGGTGAATACCTAGGCCGAGCAGATCTGGAGGCTGTGTTTCAGTAGGCTATTGAAATGGAGTGTGTAGGTGGAGGCGCACATGTTTTTGTAAGACGCGTATCTGCGTCATTTTTAAAGGGGAGGTGGGAGAAAAGAAAGAGGAAAGGGAGAAATTGTCATGGTTGCTGATGGGCAGCTAAAAGCTTATCAAAGGGCTTTTTTTTGTGTGGCTGTGGAGCAGCTTTCCGTTTGGTTTTCCTGGAGTTAGCTGAAAACTTGTCTTGGGAAGAGGCTTCAACCCTCTCCAGCGTAAGCACAGCAAGGGTCTCTTATTGGGAGTGTCAAAGGGAGATTTTCCCAGGGCCTTAGTCGGCGCTTGCAAGCAAAAAAATCGTCAGCGATGAATTTGTATCGGATACACTGTGATCGTGGACGTGGTCACTCTTTCAAAGGCCCTCTGATGTGTCGCCTGGGCCTATCTGGAAACAGGCAAGGCTATTGGCAGCGTGCACCGAGAGAAATCTGGCAAAGTGAGGACATTTCAATCTCAAAGCTGGGCGGCTTGCACGCTCGCTGTCTACATGCAATGCATTGCGGGAGCTGAAAATAGGGTCCTACCTGTTTTACGATCTCCCACGCTAGCCTCGCCATGCCCCCCCCCCCGCCGCCCCCCCACTGCCTTCCCCGGCTCGGTGGCTACTTTCTATCATCTCTGCCTCGTCCTCCCCCTCTGTCTCACTTCTGTCGCTACTTCTTTACTCTCCACCTCCCACGATTTCCTCCTCCTTTCTGCCAGCCGACAGAGTGCCTTCTCCTCTCGCCTTGCTTCCTTCCTGTTGTTGTCGAAAGCATGTCAAGACTCTGACATTCTCATCATTTTTTTGTCAAGAGCCCGTTCCCCTTCCCTCTCCCTGGTTTTCAGTTCTCCTTTTTCCTTCTCGCTGTGCTTCTCGTCTCCCTCCCCTTCTTCCCTGTCTCCCGGCATGCTGGAGATTGGAATGTGAGTTCCCTCTGGTTAAGGTCTTAGGGTGGGCTGTCTCATGAGAAATGCCAGATCAAGAAAATACTTATTAACAGTGAATGGATCACACTGCGCGACACAATGATTTAATAAAACTACCATGTCCTGGTAATTCAGGGTTCCTTAAATAGAAAATTCAAAGGTGGCCTTTTTGATTTTTTTTTTTCTACCTTAACTTGAACATAATGACACCTTATTGAAAAGTGTTATGTGGTGATGTAATGCATCACTGCCAACTGCAATTGCAAAGGCAGAATCACTCCAGGATGGCCCGTGGATGCTACGCCAGCGATATAGTACTGACCATTATAAGCATGAGTCCCATTACAAACAGGACGCAGTCTATTTGTCAGGTCTGACGGTGTGCAGAATACATTAAGAAAAGGGACCGATGATGGAAGGGAGAGTCACAGTCTGCTGTTATGGATCAACAAGTTCCCCTCTCAAGAGGCGACTCTGCTGTGAACAAATTGGTGGTTGCTTGCAGCGAAGGCTGATGCTGAAAACAGGAGGATAGAAATGCAGGAACAAAGACAAAAACAAAGGCGCTTTGCTCCCAGACGGGCTTTAAAAAGAGAGAATAGAAAGTTGAAAATACACCCATTTTTGGGTCTTTCGCTTGAGCGAAAATATTGATTTGCACGATGAATGTGAAAGCAAAGTTGGCTTATGAAACTTATTAAACAACAATCATACAAACATAATTAAAAGTAGACCAATAGCTGATAGCTGTGTTTATGACCTGCTTTACTTCCACCTGCTACTTTTGGATACGCCCGTTTTTTAATAAACCAGCTTTTGTCCCTCAGAATTTAATTACTAGTAATCATGAAGTGTGATTTGATGGATTGTATTGTTGGAATATGTTTTGTTTAATTGCAATGGGCGACGTGCTGTTCCCTTTTGACCAGCCAGGATTGTTTCTGTTTTTTGTTGTTGTTTTTTTTAGGCCATTATCGGTGCAAAGTTCCACCGATAATGATAAAGTTCCCATCTGTGTGAACCTCTAAACGTTATCAACACCTATAGTCTGCTTCACCACATTTTTGGCTGTGCATTTATATTTCATACAGCCACCTGATGACATCTGAATAGACTGTGGGCTATCAGCAACATACAAATATTTAGAACCCTATCATGCTAAATAGTGGTGCAACGGATCATAAAACTCACGGATCGGATCAGAACAAAAGATAAAAGAGGAGCAAATATAACTTTTAGAAATCCCTGATCACGTTTTTTTTGCTGCTGATACTAATTGCCGATTATTGATGATCTATATTGCCAGATACAGATTTGTTGTCTGATTATACAGCTGGTCTACAAGGCTCCAGACTATTTCTTTTTTTTGTGAAAACTGAACTAAAAAAACTGGATTTATTCAAGTTTCCCACCAACACTACATTTTACCAGATTACATTTGAACACATTTCTTGATCGTATATTTTGCTGAATGTTGCCGGTTAACGATCGTCAGTAAAACATTTACTTCACACTGTGAAGGTTAACGTTGAACTGTTATTGATCCACGGTTCACATGCGCGCCTGAACCGTGAGGGGGGGATCCGTACGGATCAACAGTGGTCCGTTACACCGCTACAGTCCATTGATTCAACAGATAGTTGGGCATGTCTGGTTTTATTGATAAGATTGCAAATTATATTTTTTTTATATTTTATTCCGGAAGATTCTAGTGCGGCGAAAACATAGGTCTGTGTGCTCTGACACATGTGAAGTGCAAGCCGGCATATTGTTTTCACTTTCAACTAGCAGCCATTGTGGCGTTTTCTGTGATATGTGAAATTGCATATCTCGTTTGATCCATAGTCTTTTGTAGAGGATAAGCGTGGAACCCTGTTGAGGCTTTCATCGGCTGCATCGGGGCCTTTCATAGCAGCCGGAGAAGGAACGAGAGGGCACAAGAAGCACCGGTTAATTTTAGCTGTTCCACCGGAGGTGAGGGGACTTAAAAGCTAAATCTTCCTTGTATTGGATCACTTTCTCTTTTTCAAATTTCTCCTCTTTGTCCGATGAAGAAACTTCTTAATTAGGGCTGTAAAATTGGATTATAGCATGTGAAAGCAGAATGGATTATATAAAAAAAACAAAAGCCCAGATTTCAGTTGTGACAGATGAGCAACGAATCTATAAAAGCTTCATGAAACAATGACTAGGCAGGCTAATCCATGCAGAAGTAAACAGAAGGAACGTACTGTACAGATGGAGAGCCCCGAGAGAGAGAGAGAGAGAGAGAACAGCCTGGATAGTATGAGAGCCACGCTTAAATACACTCAGCATTAGCTAAGCTAGCAGTTCTAATTCTTACAATAGCACAGGCCAGGGTGGACTCTTGTCACCAGCTAAAACCTCAACCGTTACAACGGAAAGACGACGAACTATATTTGGCTATTTTAGATCAACAGAAGCACCGGTCCAACTTTTCCGATAGCGATTCCGACACCTCAACTCGATGTATCGAGCCAATAAGAGTCCTGAAGATACTGGTGATACAAGTAAAGCCTAGATGGCTCCAAATTTCAATCCAAAACACGTATAATACATCTTGGGATACTATGCTATTGAATGAATGTAGGATTGTTGTTCTTCTCGCCCTTTAAGCCGTACATGCTGCTCTTCTTAATCTCTAAGATGCTCTGACATACAAAGTGTACGTTGTTGTGTTAACTTTATATCTAAGAGAAACAAGTCTGCTTCGGTGTTTTCATACAGTGAGTGTGATTTAGTTGTGATCTGTTGTGAATCGTTTGCAGAACGGTCACAAGGTGGAACGTGTGTTTGTTTGTGTGTGTGTGAAGTTGGTGGTTGTGTCAGGATGTTCTCCTCCCTCACACACCGCGATGGCACCGCAAGAACGCGACTGTGCACGACAACTGTAAATCTTATCCCCAAACATGTATGAGGACATTGCCGAAAATTCCCACCAACTGCCTTGCCATCTGTTTACAAGCAGACCGAGCTCTCGAATGTCGGTCTTGCTGGATGCGTAGACGGATGTTGCTGCTGTTGGCTGCCTGGGCTGGTATTACTGACAGAAGGGCTTTTCTCACCCTGTTGGGTTTTTTTAATTGTTGCTGTCTCTCCTCTGCCATTTTTGGGGAAATATATGTGTGTGTGTGTGTGTGTGTGTGTGTGTGTGTGTGTGTGTGTGTGGAGCTGCAACCTGAAATGTATGTAAGGCTACTTGTCAGGAAATTGCATAGCTCAATGTGATGAAGATGTGATTCCACTGTTGTAAGTCTGGAACCGGGTTGAATTTCTCCTACGATTTGGCCTTTTTGGCTGACGTAGAATTCATATTTGGTAACTTGAGCTTCGTCTCCACCAGAGAATGAATTGTAATTGATATCACATGTTCCTAAGACTTGCTTAGCCTGATAGGTTTCTACATATTTTGATGTTGCCGATAAGCCCGCATTCTATTCAGATGTTATCAGGTAAACATCAGTGCAATTTCTGTGACTGATGGATTCAACCTGTTTGTGCATTGGTTATCTTTGCGGCTTGTTAAGCACTTCAACCGCAGCACCCCTGCATGCAAAGCACCACTCTTGTTGGTTAAGGGTTAATCGTCGGTTAAAAAGGGTCAGATATTGGTCAGAAAAGTGAGTATGAATTCAAAGAGCTGAAAGCATCACATTGCACACTGAATCCAGGTCCACCTGAACTGGTTGGTGAAAATGTGAACCCAAACAATCGCACTAAGTTTAACAGCAAAGCCCTTTAGTGTGCAAAGCTTCAGCCAGAGAGGTAGTACACATTTTTGCTTTGTAAAATGGTGAGTGAAGATTAATGTGAGGGATGAAAGACAATTCATGTTTTGCGATTTTGAAAGAACATTCTACTAAGAGATTAAAGCATTTACATTTTTACCTGAGGAGGCTCTGTAATTGGACATTTTACCCATTAAAGCCCTGTTCGTACGGGATTATTTCTTTCTCAGAGATGTACTGTGATCTTATTCCTGTCTCCCTCCCCTCCATCTCTGTGTGAAGTGGAGCCCTATACGCCCTCTGTGTTTTGGCATGCTTGTTTTTATGATTAGAGGACCTTTTAACTGAAACAGTTTAAGTCGAGGCCAACTAGACATCTTGTGATTGGAAAGATATTTGTGAGCTATTCCATCAGCTCTTGAGTTCTGTGGAGTGCAATGAAAGATTTTAGTAAAGATTTTGTGAACAGATCTCTTTACATAAGAGATAGACACCCAATAGATTTTATTTAACATTATAGGCACTACACTGTGTTCGTTGTGTAGCTGTATGTTTTAAAAAGGCTACTTGTTCTCAACAAGCCTGCTGCTGATGCATTTACACACACTATCCTGGGAAAGTGAGGATTATTACTAATCACGTGTTATCATTTTTTGCACCGACTAACATGCTGTCCAGAACAACCCAGTTACCCAAGGAGCATGGCTCATTTCTTTTCATCACTCGTATGCCCCCCGGAACATTTGACCCATCCTCATGGGACTGTGTTGTCATCCAAGCATCCTGTTGGCAACCAGACATCCACTCAATGAATTACTCCGATAAAAGAAATAAGAGCATGGTTAATTGTATTACATAACGCATGCAGTTCAGTTTGGGGGAAAGAGCTCTTCTGTCTTCTGCATGTACTGTACACTCTGACTATAAAATAGGATCATCCTCTTGAATTGTTTATGTATTTAAACAGGCTATATTCATGCAGGATTAGTATAATCAGGCATTGCAACTCAGTCTTTTACTCAGTCAATTAGTAGTTCGATTCTGACAAATGTTTAGGTATTTAACAGACTTTGTAAAATGTTTTGATTTCCTTAAAAGACACTTGCTTTTCTCATATGTGGCTGTAGGGAAACCCTCTTCTGACGACAGTCACACTAGTAGGTGCAGGATGAAAGGAAAACACATCCGGGTCATTGTTCATCGCCGCTGGATGGAGTCGTCCTCTCTGATCTAAAGGAAACCGTTACTACTTGACGTTTGGGGAAGCTGTCATCTGTTGACGGTAAGTTTAGAAGCCGCTGCCTTTTTGTGTGACGATGAAGAAGAAGATGTGAGGAAATGTTGTGTGTCGTACCACACTTTGCATATCCGCCGCCGCAGCGTGAATAAGTGGCTCGGAGAGATAAATGTGGCGTTGGAGTGGTTTCCCATCATTGGAATTGATTCATTAAGTGTGCTGTAATTGACAGCCTCTGCGATTACACGGTCGGTTTGAGGTCTCGTCGTCGGCTACAAGGCCCCGCCGAGCCACAGCAAACCAAACGGATCATCCTGTGGCCATGTTGATGTTTCTGGTAATGCGGCTGCCTGGGAGGGAGGGACTATGTTCAGACACTGGGACGCACATTTTAGGCATAGACGTGGTGTTGTGCTCAAGATATCACGAAATCTGTTATAAGTTATAAGTGATGCTTTTCAAAGAAAGAGTTTTAAGGCAGTTTGTTGGTACTACTGCTGCTTTCCTTAAATAAGCAAATGAACTCTCTACCAGAGTCATTATGTACCACCTGTGTATAATACAGAAACAGATTGCTGACAACAGCTGTAATTACCATAGTTGATCAATGTTGTGCTGTTATAGATGAGTGATCTGTTATTGTTCATTACGAGAGTAACTGATGAAGCCAAGCTGCCTCATCCAGACTGTGTCAATGTGGTTTGATCACGTTTGTTTGACATCAGGTTTAATATATTGTATCCCAGTATAAATTGTGCTTTTACGACAGCATGCTCCGAATATTTGCTGAGAGCACATTGAAGTCTTCACAACCTTGAACAGAGGAAGCAGCGAATGGTTTTATGGATGTTTCTTGTCTTCCAGCCTCTTTCTCTGTTTGTGTTGAAACCTCCAGTTCAGTAAACAGTGCGTCTACTATTTATAAGTATTATTGTACAAAATGGCACGATCCTGGTTTCAAGGTATGCTGAAACAAAAGTTGCATTTGGTAAACGGCTGAAGAAGAATGAGGCACATTGAGTGAATTTTCATAGAATTTAATTTCATTAAGAAAATAAAGCCCCAGCACTCGCTCAGCGTGCCAGAGAGAAAAAGAGCTCTGGTGTATCGTCGTAATTAAAGTACTCTTGCTTGCTTGGGTTCTGGGCTCCAAGGAGGTCTTGGATTTTGCCAAGAGAGGTAAACACATAAATCCATCTTGATGTACTGAGAGCAGCAGCTTTTGGCCGAACCGCTCAACAGTTTTCCTGCTTTGCAGATCCACACACTGACGCAAAGCCAGAGAGAATGCTGACAGCAGGGAATTCCTCACTGACACTTGTTTGGCTATGTTTGGGACTGGACTTTGTTTTGTTGTTTGTTTTCATTTGATTTACTTGTCTGACAATACTGAAAAATCGCCCTCACAGTTTAGGCTTCCTGTTGTGTGTTTGTCTGACCAATAGTTAAAAAAGTCAAAGACATTTCATTTACAAATAGGTCAAACAAAAAGCAGATTATATTATTATTCCAGTGTCTATTCTACAAACATAAACTACTGGAAGATAGGACTCAAGTGGACCTGCAGATGATTATATATATTTTTTTTAAACCACAAAAATGAGGTCACAGTGCCCAGTCGTTCAACATCTGGCTTGCAGGTGGTGGAAGCAGAAAGCACAACAGGAAAGTGGCCTGTCATGGTCCTCTCTGCTCACTGTGCTCATCCAAGAAGGGGAGTGTTTTGAGAGGGGACGGCCTCGAGAACCCGAGTCGAGTTTCCATCGTTTGGTTTAAAAAGATTTCAGGTTGGTGGCTTTGTAAAGTGTTTGGCCTTCCTCTAGGTTCATCCCAGCAGGCTTTTAGCTGGGTGTTCAACGGCATGCTGCACAATGTGAGAGAGTGCTGCGTGTACACAATAGGGACGACCTCATTGTTCTCAGCTTTATCCAAGCTCAACATGATGAAGAACAATGAACTCTGCATGCCACAGTGCCCACACACACTGTGTGTGTGTGTGTGTGTGTGTGTGTGTGTGTGTGTGTGTGTGTGTGTGTGTGTGTGTGTGTGTGTGTATTTACGTCCCCAACTCTGAGGTGTGTATCTACCGTCTAGTTTACAGAGGTTCTTAAAATATTTACTCAGGGTTTAACTGGTTAATGATTATTTGGACAGGCAGGATTGTGTGTTGGCTTACACACACACACACACACACTGTGGTATGTTGTTGCAGAGAAGCCAGCTCCAATGGGCTGTGTTGCTGGTGTCAGTTAGTGAGTGCGATCCTAACCTCGCTCACCCTCCTGAGCTTCTGCTCAGACCGAGACCTGATGGGTGATCTGGAGAAAATCACATATCGCCATCAATGTCACCAAATACCTCCATACGGATACTGCAGTGATGTTGTAGGGTTGACTATTGGTGCTGATGATGATGTGGATATAAAGGTAAATGCAAAAAAATAAATAGAACAGCTCGAGCAGTCTGGTAAAATTACATCAGTGTCGATAGACAGATAACTATTTTTATGACTGATTTATCATTTCAGACGTTTTCTTTCAAGCTATTTCAAACATTCTTCGGTGCATTAAATGTGAGATTTAGCTGCTTTTATCTCCTTATAGCAATATGTCATTTTGTGCTCTGAGAAATGATGATGGGAAACTTTTCACTGTTGGCAGTTCATTAATTAATTAATTAACTAATTAGACTAAGTGATGATGAAACTAATTGTTAGTTGCAGCCCTTAAAAGTGTCAAAGTGTATTTTATAATATCCCAATGTTCACAAACCCAGATTTTTTTTTTTTAACCTTCTGTCAGCTGAAACAACAACCCCAGTCTGAACTCATGGATCATGTGATCGCCACCGTGTCTGTCAGGAAAACCTCACACACCTGTTTCCTCTGCATCTGCTGCTGCCTCGTTACCCAGCCACTCAAATCGAGCGGGCTGCTCGATGGCATCGGAGTGCTTTTTAAAGGGTCACCGGAGGCACAGAGCTTTGATCCATTCCGGTGACAACTTCTAGCTAATGCCTCCGCCCGGTCCCTCCAGCGGAGAGGAGGAAAGGCTCGATCACTGGTTTATGGGTGCGAGTCGTGTGAGCTGAAGCAAGCGGGGGTTTTCCATCAGGAAGTAACTGGCGCACGGGAGGAGAGTTGACCGCCCGGGCGGTGCATTCTAACGACAGCAGGCCAGTTTAGGAGTAAAGCATCTCCAATGTGGGCCCACTTCAGGCAGTGTCTTCATTAAAAACAACCTTTTTAATGAAGTACTTTGCAGTCAGTGAGCAAGAGAACAGTCGGGTTCTGTGTTGGATTACATCAATGACTGTGAGAGGCCAGGTGTAGACACCTAATGGGATATCAGACGACTTGAATATAGCACGATTGTACTCGGACGTCACAATCTGTACCCGGGGATGAAGCGAGTATCCAGAGGGTTGTAGCTCAAAAGCACCGCTGGGTTCTCATCGCTTCCTGCCACGAGATTCAGTAAGCTAATGTTGCCAGGCAACGGGTGCAATTCCACTTTTAGCAAGTATTGCTTAGTAACAAAAATGTGTGTCCAAGAAGTAAAGGCAGAATCGCTGGAAGGATCAATGACGGATACAACTCTGGAATCTAGTCATTCAGCAGCTGCTTTAGTATACGACCGACTACCTTTATGTTCTATTCAGTGGATGGGGAAAACATGAACACAATAAGCTGCTAGTCAATGCATCTATGCATGGGCTTCATATATATATATATATATATATATATATATATATATATATATATATATATATATATATATTCTTTTTCCAAAGCTGAACCCTCCACAAATATCCCCACAGGTTGTGTCAGAGCCAGAGCACTCTTGTATCACAACGCACCTCAGCCGGCAAAAACGGCCAACGGTGCGCTAGTGGGAGGCAGAGTGGGTGGAGAGGGGTTGGGGGGGGGTAGTGTGAACGAGGCCTGCGGGGGTGGTGCTGCTGCGTTACATAACATCAGATGGACCCAGCTGTGTTGTGTTGTTCAGCCCATGAGTGAAGTGGTGCCAGCCCAGCCGACCTGATGCGTCCACCTGCGCTCATCCAGCATGGGTCCGGGATCAGAGTCCAGGTCAATGAAGAGGCTGATCACATGCGGTCAGTATGGATCAGAGGCAAATTCAGAGGCACCGACATCCTCTCTGTGTTGCCATGGCAGCACGGTTGTTGTGTTGACAGAAACCTTGGACTGTAACGATAATGCAGGGCTCTAACGACGGTAATTAGAAGCCTTTTTTCTTTATTATTATTTTTTTTTCTAAAGCTATCTTATCCATTTACAGCCACTCTTCAGTGGAGCAATGCACCCTTTCATCATGTGTTGTAGACAACAGCAGCTTACACTAGTTAGTGCAATCTTCCCCCCCTTTGTGTTGGCAATGTGTTACACGGTGATTGTGGACAGGAACCTCTCGTGAAGACTCCGTTTGCCGTTAAGTTCCCCAGGAGGCTGGTGCGTTTCATTCGGCAGACTCTTGCCTGTAACATATAAACCTTGAAAACAGAATAATACGCTGCAGGTGCCTCTTCCAGGAAGGGGCTCGTCGCTTTGCACACTCTATTTAAAAAGCCGGTATCGGAGTCACTATCATTAAAAGCTCATCATGCTGCTCTCTCAGACCTCTGTAATTAAAGGAAGAGGCGTCCGCACTTTAGCTTGGACTCTGTTTCTCTGATACGACATTAGAGCGAGACTCGCAGACGCACTTTTATTTACCGTTTAATAAATACAAGTGTGTTTAGTTTGTTCAGAACAAACAGTGAAACTCAAGCTCCCTGATACACATTAGTCATTAAGGCACTATAACCACTGAAAGAAAAGCAGCACTGTCGGCTGTGATCTATTTGTGTTGTATAGCCAAAGGAAATGTCCAAATCAATAGGATGAACTCGTGATGTTTGCTGGGCATGTTCAGTGAAAAGCTTTGAGTTTAATGCATCTATTTCTGGTGTGCCTGTTCATGAAAATTATCACATATCTGTTATGCCAATGGCAACACAACTCACTGGAATTTAAAGGAAAGCACAATTTCTTTGAAGGTGAAATGGGACCACACACACAGTCAGGCCTCGAGTGATTGATGGATGGATGAAACTGTGTTTGCGCCGCCTGAAAACACCCGACAGGAACTTCTGCTGGTTTTCTCTGGACCTCAACCATTTTTGGCCCCATTTGACCGGATCGGATTGGAGCATGCTGGAGCGTTTTGCCTCTGTGTTCCTGCAGCTCTGTTTCAGCCCTCGAATGAGTGGGATAAATTGAGGAGGTTGGGGCACAGAGGGAGACCGGGCGAGAGAGAAATTAGAGAGAGATGCGTGGATAGCAACGGGACCGGGTAGAGACGATGCCGACGGGTAGAGATGAGCAGGGGAAGGAAGATGGAAGGAAGACGAAAAAGAGGGTAAACGCAGAGGGTCGAGCAGTATAGGTTTTAGAGTGATGCATGCGAGGGAGAAGGAGATCCATCCCCCGCACTTAATTGTTTAGTTTTGCCAGGAAAAGCCCCAGATGCCTGTAGTCAAGCAACGGCTTGACCCTTCCTTTGGCTGTGAGCTGTGGGGCTGAGGGCACTGCACAGAAAGCTTAGCAGTAAGCCTTTTCTTCCAAGGCCTTTTCTCTGCTTTGCCCCTTTGGGAGGTGCAAAGCCTCACATCTGTCAAAGTGTCACAGGGCTTTGCTGTCCGCAGCCCCTGTCCTCCTTCCATCCCTTAAAACCAGCGATTACCCAGGAAACCCCTGCACACTGTTTCTCACGGCCATTAAACATGCACTTGTCAATCGGGCCTCCCTCGTCTTTTGACCGATGGCCTCTCAGCCGGTTTAGACCTAATCAATACAAGTGCAGATTTTCTACCTCATTGCTCTCCAACCGTTGGCCTCTAAGAGACACGTACGCAGAGTTAAATCCTGCACAGATTCTTTTTACCTTTTTTAATTAGCTGTCAACAGTTTTGTTGGGAAAAAATCAAACCAAGTACACGGGGGTCTCTTAAGCTGGTTTGGGATCACTGGTGTTTACTCTCATGGTCCAGCAAACGATAGCTAGATACAGTATCTAGTGTTTTTCCTATACCTATTTAAATCTGAATTTTTGCCAAAACTGATGTGCGACATGGTTATGAAGAGTCGCTAAAAGAACCACCTTTAGTTAAGCGCATTAACAAAAGATTGTTTAAGACTGTCGGCACAATAAAGAGCTAACTGTTAAGTTACCGGGCTTGTGTCTGCAGATGTCAGGATTAAAAGCCTTGGCGTATGTACATTTGCCTCTCTCCCTCTTATTTACCTCCATGTCAGAGCTGTCATGTTCCTCTATGTTGTTTAGGAGCGGCTCTTCCTCACCAAAGCGTATATATGTGGTCGGGAAGTTGGCACACGTCTCTGACTATCATGGCCTCCTGACTTTATGTCCTGTGAAATAACACACTTGAAGTTAATAATACTGCATTTGATTCAGAATCGTACACTATGAATCGGATCATATTGTTAAGAAACACAGAATTAGATACAAGGGCTGCCCACCAGTTTCATCTGTTATTATAGAGACAAATAAACAAAGCATGTGGTTCATCTTGACGAAATACGAGATTGTTATGAAATATACATCATGGATAAGTAAGCATCATTAATGTAGACACACACACACACACACACACACACACACACACACACACACACACACACACACACATAGCTGCAAACTTGTCAGCTTTTTGGTAGATAGATCTTGAAGTCTTCGTAAAATTTGTCTGGACCACACTTTCAAATTCAAACAATCTGACTTTCGTTGGAAAAAAACCACCTGTATTAATATTATATAACAACAAGAATCTATATGGTGATTTGCACAGTGCATTAAAGACTAAAGACATTTTTAGGTGACCAAAAGCTTCCAGTTAACTTTAATGAACTGAAAACAACATTCCACTTTAGTTGTCTCTCCATAGTAGTGCCCGTGTACTTGTACTCCTCTACACTTCTAATAATGGCGTCATTCATGATCACTGGGGACAGAGAGGAGTGTCAGCTGAAATCAATGACCATTTCTTTTGTCTTCTTTATGTTTAAAATCAATGAGTGATCTGAACACCAGCTGTGCACGTGATTGATCTCAGCTCTGTAGCTGGTCTCATCGCCACTTAAAAGGCCTATTAGAGCTCCGTCATCTGCAGATTTGATCGTTGTAGAATGGTTAACACAGTCATTGGTAGACAATATGAAAAGCAGAGGCGTGGGGGACACAACCCTGTCTGTGCTGATGGCTGTCCTCCATGGACGTGGACACACTGTTGCCTCTCAGTGATGGAGTTATACATCCATCCTATGTATGATTTACATCCATGCTACTCGGCTCCACTGTCAATAGATCTTTCCCGGACAGTATTAAAGGCAGATGAGAAATGTGCAAACAGTCTATGTGCACATGAGATGATGGGGTCTCCCGGAGTCTGTGGACTTGATTCAGAACAGTTACTGTTGCATCCTGCACACTTCTCTTTGCTATATATGAAAATGATAAAGCATCCATCTGACCGTGGGTTTCAGATTTAACGCCAGATAAAAGAATTTGCTCAAAACATCTCAGTTCAAATGCAAAGAAGTTAAATTATCTTAAATCATTTAATTCAGAGGGATTTGTCTTTTTTAGGTAGGTAGGTTCTTTTAGACACTTTCCAGTGATGCTTCAAAGAGTTCAGTGACTATATAGCTTAACTGCTTCACAGCACTTTTGTATAGTATTCCCATCCGTTCCATCAGGACCGATAGATTTCCTAGTATTTACCCGCGCCTCCTCCAACGTTACGGATATTAGCGAGCCACCCTCTCTCCAGTTCCCCTTGGGCTCGAATTGGGAGGATCTATGAGTCTCATTACTTGAAAAGGGCAATTTAGATCATTACTCTGCTGTTTGGTCCACTGTGAGTTCATGCCATCCATCGTGTGTTCCACGCCATGCCCTCATGTATTGTTGTCTTTGAGTAGCAGCTCCACTTCATTCATTCTTTGTTATTTATTTTAAAAGCAAGTTATTTTCCAATTGGATGATTTATGTCTAATACCTATATACCTCCCAGTCCGTACATTCAAAGTAACCTTGTAAAGTCAATACGCTCTCCTCATCTCATACACGTTCACTGATTTGAGTTTTTCAGTTTTTGGAGATATTTCTCAAAGTGCCAGGCGAAATGTAGCGGGGCGTAACAAGAGGCACGAGTCTTTACGGTGACTCGGCTTGGCCATGGCAACCCTCACCACTGCTGTTGTTTATTGTGTGAACGCTAGGAGAGAGAGAAGAACCTCAAGAGAACGGCGTGTTGTTGTTGTTGTTGTGGGCTGGAGTTTTATGAGCTTTGTGGCTGGGGGATACGGTGGCTGTGATTCATAGCTTTCATTATGGAGGTTCTACCCCACCGTCGGTTCCCAATAGACGCCACACAGACCTACACATCCACTTGAGGTAACTGCCGAGGCTTGTACTTTGCCAGATTGTGGCGAGACAGAGGTGCAGAGCGGTTTAAACTGTCTAAGGAGCCACTTTGACCACAAGGATTAAATATTAACGCTCCAGGTCTGTAGCGCGGGGTGAGGTGCAGGTGGTTTTTAGAGACGCAGCACACACACACACACACACACACACACTTTCTCGGCTACCTGAATCTTTGATATGTGTGCTCGCTGTGAAGTGTAGAAGTGGAGAGAATGGAAAGCTTTTTCCAGTTGAACTTGTGAACTCAAGGTGGGACTCTATCTTTTTATATTTCCCTCTGTAGCACCCTTCTTGGCCCTTAACATTTCTATTCTTCCTCTCATTACCTCACCTTCTCCCCCCCCTCTCTCTCTCTAGCTCTCCCTCCCCGTCCTCTGCTTGTGGACTTTCAGTTCTGCTGTGATTTACAGTCGTAGCAGAGGATCTGCTACTTTGGTCATGCTTTTTTTTCCCTTGCCACATTTTGTCAATTTCCCTCTGTGCACAGATGATTCCCAGGCTTCTTCAGACGCACGCAAACGTTCTCCTTTTTTCTTTTCCTTCCTTTTCTTCTTTTTTCCTCTGTTCCTAATCCTAGTTTGTCTTTTTTTTGGCGTAATTACACGATGCATAGACACAAGTAAGCGGTCGTAACCACACACTTCTAATCACTATCGCCCCGATGATAGTAAATCTGAAGCTTCTGTGGTCGTCGGGTGAACTCCTCCTGGCAAATTCAAGAGCTTCACGAATAGCTTGGCCCGTCAGAGCTCGCTGGCCCTCAGTGCGAGCAAACACTTACGCCAGGTTCCTCTGAATAGCAGCAGCAGCAGCAGCGGGCCTAATCCAGGCTCCACTCTGAAGAAGGTTTAACCGACAAATAGATTTGATACAGCGGCTCCGCCAGCCTGGATCCCTGTTTTTCTGAAGGGCTGACGAGTGTGGGAGAGGAAAACTGAAGCTTACGTCCCCACGACTGAGGAATGTGAAAAGCATTGCAGCTGAGACTCGATGGAGAGCTGTGGCCAGAACAATAAAGACAGGTTTAGGACGGGCATGTAGTGAGGATAGATGGCAAAGGAACAAAGCTGCTTAAGCTGGCTCGTGGTGGATTAAAAATGGAAATTTGAGTTCCTGCAAGTTCTAGCGCTCCCAAACACCTGCATGGGGCTTCATAGAGGATGCTTCCTCAGTCTGCATCACGTCGCATCAGACGCACATACTTTCATTTGTCACCACGATTAGACCAAGTCGGGGAAAAAGGTTGTCGCTGTGAGGAAGATTATTTCCAGTCTCTCGTGTCAGCCATCTTTTGTTCCTCAGAGCCCCTTCGGAGCATCCTTTTGAAGAGACTGGTACGGTGAAATGATGGCACATCCAAGGCCAGCCTAACGAGCATATAGTAGGACCCTAAAGGGCAAAGTTATTGCCCAAACAAGTTTTGTTATTGGTTTTAAAATGGTTCAAGTTGAAGTGGGATCAAATCCCTTCAGATTATTTGGTGTTTCCAGTGTGGTTCTCAATAAGGACCTTCAGTAGCTGACTGGGAAGAGAACTCGCTCCTGAAATCCTCTCCTGCGTTCTTGTGCGTCCTTGCCAAACATCTGGACGTTGTCTCTTTTTTACGACCTGCAACTTGAGCCAATGCTCCGTCTGAACCCGGTGTACCACTGACAGCTTGACAATACAAATCAGGCTGTCTCCTTAAAAAAACCGTTGCCAAAGTACACGTTCTTCTTAATCACTGCGTTTTCTTTGGTCATATTGGGTATTGTTTTATGGCTAATGGATGGAACATGCTTCAAATCTACAGTGAGAATACATAATGGGAAGGAAATGAACAGTTGGTCTTGTAAACTTTACATTCATGGACTGTTTTGCAGGTTGAACTTGACATTTTGTACTCTACTCTACTTGGCGGACATGGTCTCTAAATCCAAGGTAAGATGTAGCCGAGAGGCCAGAATATGTTTGATGATGTCTTATCACAACTTCTCGAGGAGGCCTCGCGGTTCAGAAGACTTCCAGATCGATCTATCTTTTATGACATTTCCGAAATTTCAAAGTTGCGGAGAAGCTCGTTGGCTTTGGCCTAAGACATGAACTCTCCTGCCAGCCCACACAATGGCTTCACCAGCTCTGACCTGCTCTGACCGTCTCTTTTTTTTTTTCTTCCTTTCTCCGTTTTTCTCCGCTCTCTAAAACCTGCGTCTCCTCCTCATTTCTGTGCCTTCGTCTGTCCGCCCTTCCCCGGAAACTATTTTGATGTCTCCCAGCTAGCAGTCACAGTATCGGTCATAGTTCTCTGCAGTCCTGTACTTCCCCGGACAAGCTTAAATGAATTATGGCTCTTAATTAAGTCCATTGCATTTTTTTACAATAAATATGCGTACAATTAGTCATGTTTAATACATCATTTAGATTAAGTTGAATTTGCTTCACCATGTTTTCTAGCCTGCTCAGCAGCCATCTCTTCAGAATCACACACAGTGTTTTGGATTTTCTCCTGATCTCTGAAACAAAGCCGTCCAAAACCGGTGTCTTTGGTTTCATATCCAACTCCCCCCCCTGTGTCGTGTGAACCAACAGACTGAGGCCTCGCTTTATAAATGTGTTGTAACAAGACTCCCAATCATTAACTAGTAACACCAACAGAGCGTGACTAATGGACAAGTGAGCGTGTGGCCTTGGGAAGCCAATGGAAGTTAGGACTTGCAGCAGTAGTCACCACCGAGGATAAGTGGTAGAGTGGAACAAAAGCTTTTCCACTTAATTACTCGAGTGCATGTCTCATTCCGGTCTGTATGCTCATTACAAATTGCGTATTTTCTTATTATTTCCGAAGACAGACTCCAGATTTCTAAGCCAGGAAACCTAAAACGTAGTTCTGTAACGGGGTTAAAGCCGGCTGCACCAGCCCAAGATAACATCCACAGATCTGTCGAGCAGGGGAAGATGAATAGAGAGCGTGTGTGATACAGCGTGATAGGATGCCAGACAGAGGTTTCGCATAAAGTTGACTCATGCTTGGGTTATGCGTGTCCTTTCATCAACTAAGCAACGGTGCATCGTGGTAGAAAGTGTGAGAGTGTGTGTGTGTGTGTGTGTACCGAGAGACTGTGTCCATGTGTTCCAGTTTGCACAGAGGAGAAGGTCTCCCCCACATGGACATGGGTGGACCATTAGCAAGCCTCATTAGGCTGAATGCCAGCATGCAGAAACAGACTACCAGTCCAAAGGTCCAGGTTAGGAGTCTGTGCTAATAGCTCGGCACATAAAGGGATGGTGATGAAGCTGACTGTTTACTCGGAGTACATCTGTTTAAGTTTGGAGCAAAGGATTGGAATCTAAGAATACGTTTGTTGTTTATTATGATAAGAAGTTAGGAAATAGATGAAATGCATTTTTTTTACTGAATGTGTACACATCAGTGTTTCCCATTAATTACCGAGGCTGTGGCGGCCCACCAAAGAGAACAGATCTACCCTCTTCATTTTGCTCTCAAAGTGCACCAGATTGATGCATTTAATTAAAAATATATACAAGATTTTGTTCTGGGGCTGCATGACCCTGGATCCCTGTAAAGGCTGTAGATCTAATGATGGAGGAAACGGCTATCCTCCAGCGAGCTGATCACAAGACGAGACGTGTCAGTGTTGGTCTCATTAAGCTTACAGCTGATGACAGTAAGTGGTTTATCTCGTGTTCACTTCACTTACCACCTCTGCTAAACACGCTCCCTAATCACTACCAGGTGTTGAATACAACTGGAAACACAGCAGACTAGCTGTTAAAACCCTTTTTTTTGTGTTAGGAAACTCAAGTGTGATCTAATCACCGTTATGAGACAATGAAGACAATACGCTGCACGTTATCTTGAGACGTCAGTGTTTACTTTGCAATTCCTTTAAACTACAACACGTTATTCCAGTTTATGTGACAACTTCTGAGCCAGGTCATTTCTCTATATATGAATTTGTCTTGGTTCAGTTGAACTCCCATCAAGTCCATACAGATTGTGTTTGTCAGATCTGAACCATGTTGCTATAAGTCGGGGCTGACGAGATAATCACCGGATCGGTGATATCTGGTGGGAAGCGGAACGTTAAAGTTGGTTGTCATGAGTTCAAATCACGAAATCACATGAATTCACAGGGACCACACAGATGGAACTTATATTAAGTCTGCAGAGTCGGCGGCTGCTGCTTCCTCCTCGGCTCTCCAGGAAATCCAGCCAACCTCCACAGAGAGGAATTTAAACGTGTGTGTGTGTGTGTGTGTGTGTGTGTGTGTGTGTGTGTGTGTGTGTGTGTGTGTGTGTGTGTGTGTGTGTGTGTGTGTGTGTGTGTGTGTGTGTGTGTGTGTGTGTGTGTGTGTGTGTGTGTGTGTGTGTGTGTGTGTGTGTGTGTGTGTGTGTGTGTGTGTGTGTGTGTGTGTGTGTGTGTGTGTGTGTGTGTGTGTGTGTGTGTGTGTGTGTGTGTGTGTGTGTGTGTGTGTGTGTGTGTGTGTGTGTGTGTGTGTGTGTGTGTGTGTGTGTGTGTGTGTGTGTGTGTGTGTGTGTGTGTGTGTGTGTGTGTGTGTGTGTGTGTGTGTGTGTGTGTGTGTGTGTGTGTGTGTTTAAAAACAACTGCCAGATTACTTGTCGAGCTGTGAACACACTGCACTCTTGTAAACCTTTGTCACCTATTATGCTAGACGTGTATGTTTGAAGCATGTTTACTGATTCTTCCTTTGCACTCAACACAAGCTGGCTATGAGCATCATGAATACAGACCACTTCTGTATCTGCTCTTATAGATGACTTTTATCAGACTGTGAGAATTAAGGCTTGTGACTCGTTATAGTCACGATGATTTTGTTACGGTCTTGTTAGCGTGACGGTCCTTAAACTTGGATCACCTCTACCGTTGTGAGGTACTCCATTAAATGAATGTTTCCCCAGAGGCTTCTAACGCTGATTTGAACTAGCTGAAAGCAGGAAAGCCCCTTCCGCCATTCCTACACTTTGTAATGGGTTTATTTGCAGGCTATCATTAACTTATGCACACTTTTTCCCGGGTCACAGTATCAGAATTTGCATTCGAAAAGGAAAACTCTCGTTGTGGTCTCTGTCTCCTTTTTAAATCAGGACTCTGTTGTGAGCAGGTCTTTGTCCTCAGTGTGATTTTGAACTTTTAAACTGTTGAGTTTATAAGCTTAACATGAGATTAACGAGGCGAGTGTGACTCCTGTTGTTCACCTGACGTGACCAGCTTGAGAGAAGATGCATCACTCTGTTGGAGTTGTGGGAACTACAAAAACATTCGGTCCACTGACATGAACTGCCGCAGGAGTCGTTTGTCATTTTTAAAAACGGGATAGAGACGGCCGGTGAGGGCTAAAAATCAGAAGCTGCCACCTGAATGTTTTGTTCACTGAAGAGGAGAGATATTAACATGTGTTAGCGTTGATGCCCTGATGCGTAGAGGGCAGGCATGAGGCATGTTTTTAAAATATCATTCTTAATTAAAAAAAAAGATCCGTCTCTCTTTCAGGGTCACCCGACAGCCGTCAGACAGTCTCATCTGGAGTCCACCGGCCTGGACGAGGTACTGGGATCCTCGGTGAGCATCCGCCTTTCTCAGTCGGGTTTGAGCGCCTGTGGTCCGGTAGCTGGTTCTGTTAAGTTTGAGTTTAATTCATCAGGTACCATTTGTTTTGTCAAGATAATTGTGCTTATTCTTTCCAAAAAAAACACCACTGAACGTCAGTGAATTACCCTTTATTACAGAGCTGTTACAGAAGACCAATATTAGTTTTTCATCGTTGCCACCTTTGGTGAAAATCTGCCGTTGACAGATATTTGGTACCATTAGGTTTTTAACGGCACGCTTCCCTTTATACTCTCTGAACAATTGACGAGCCATTGTTCTCTATTCCCATGCCATTTTATTCTGTTGTGTTAGAAAGGTATAAGCCACTCATTTGATTGTAATGTTGTATTCCTATTGTCCACAGTCAAGTTAATAGGTCTTTCCCTGCATTTACAAGTTTAAACCTCCTCTATCTTCACCGACACTCCACAGATGGCGGGTCTAGCGACTCGTAGTTCAGTGAGGCGGCACAAATGCCAAAGGATAATGTTCTGCTTTTCCTAGGCTAGTAATAAGGTAAGCTAGACATGGGAATGATCATATTATATACTATTTAAAACTTAGGGGAATAATATAGATTGTAAAAATGAGGAGTAGTCTGCTTTGAGATGAAACGTGGTGAGTAGGCGGCCCTCATCCATGAGACAGAAATGTTTTGTTCCAGTAAATGCTTCATGTTTCTTTCCCTCTCTCGCTTCTTTTTCTCTCTCTCTCTCTCACCTCCTCCAGCCAGCAATGCTGCTCTCCTCCCCTCCCACACACACACACACACACACACACACACACACACACACACACACACACACACACACACACACACACACACACACACACACACACACACACACACACACACACACACACACACACACACTAGTGCCAGTCCTCCCCTTATTCACATGTTGGCGTGTGTATCGGCTGGTATCTGCAATCTCTTGCTACTAATTCCTATTTATTGATTATTTCTTTAAGCATGTTACACTCTGTCAGTTGTGATTTCATAGTTCTATTATTATACTTGTGCTATACATCTTTTTTGATCAACTTAATGTTAATACTTAAAGTGCTTGCCTGTGTTATTTGTAGCCTATAAAGTCACTCTATAACATATTTTAGGATGCCTATAGCCTGGAATCAACGTCAGCCAGCTTGACAGTGTGTGAGATATTCATTCAGGATGCTTGAACACATTATGCAGCAGAATAAAGACACCATCTGAATTTCAACAGTGGATAAAATATCCTAGAGATATTGGATTTAAGTGTCCCCACTCCCCAGAAAATGGAAGGTTACTCTCGTAAAATAATCATTCTAGATATTGCAGCCTTAGGATGAACAAGTAATGTTTCTTGCCGTATTTGCCAGAATCAAACTCAAAAGAGCAGGTTCAGAAAAACTCTTCATTAATTGTATTTGCTCACAATTAAATTAAATTAAATTACCCTCGTTCTACACCAGGGACGAGACACGGAGATGATAAAAGAAAGTGGAAGAAAGGAATATAATGAGAGCTTAATTTGTGTTTTTAATTATGTTTCTTTTATTTTTACATGGCACTAGACCAAGGGGGGCAACATATTCCATTCACTCTCAGTTAAAGGGGCTGTATTTAACATTAATACATAATAACAATAACAATACTAATACACCAGCAACCAACTATTTTCTATGTAAAGATATAGTGGAGTGATGTCTACCCTCTGTGTGAGTGGCTGGCTCGCCTTCAACATGTTGGGAGCCTTCGAGAGGCAATAGAAAATGCTCCAAATCTCAGATCTCAGATCTAGCACCTGAAAGAAGAAACCAGCAGCGGTCAGTGAGTGTCGAGTCAGATGGTATCGAGTTCCATTTATGGTCGCATTTCTCACAGGAGGGTTGAACTTTACTTTGATTATCAAGAAAGATAATTTTCTTTGCATACAGTTGTATCCATTTCATCGGTTGTGTATGTTGATGGAAAGGATGTCCAACCTCTGCATTCAGTGTGTTACAATGGACCGCTGCGTCCACACACACACACCTCATTAGATGTTGTCTGAATGGTAACAGACTCTCTGAGCAGAGCCTTCCCTTCCTGTCACATGTGTGCCCTGGTTTTCTAGGTTTCGTTCTGCTTCTATTAAATGCTGCACGGCCTTGACAAAGTATAATTGCTTGCATTACAGGCTTAGGTGTGTTTGCACCCAGCGAGACTGGACTTTTGAGGACTTCCATCATTACGGCTGGTTTCCCCAGCGCTGCCTCTGTCAGCTGTGTTTTGATGGGATGGATGGATGGATGGATGGATGGAAAGAAAAGAGCGAGAATAATTGACTCGATGGACTGACGACACACTTACATTCTGTATCTAGCTCTCTCTCTTTCCCACTTTCAGTCGCAGCATCTCATCTCCTCCCACATGCTCTCACACTGAGTGAGGAATCAATCCTTCTCACTTCCATTAACTCTCCCTATCTGTCTCTGTCGCTCTCCCCCCTCTCTGCCTCTTCATTCTGTCCGTCCTCCAATCGAACGCGCTCGCCGTGGGCACAAATGAGCGCGTGTCTCTCCAGTCCCACGGCAATCATACCACGTCGTCATTAGGGCTATTCTAGTGGCCGGCCTTATCCTGCTTCATCCCTTTCCCCTTTTCCTCCCAAAAGAACTGCAATTTAGTCCTTACTGCCACAGGGTCTATTAGCAGTGTGTGGGTCTGGACAATGTCTTGTAGAGTGCTTGTTTTGCGGGGGGGGGGGGGGGGCTCTACAGATGATCTTGTGCAAGGCTCTGCCCAGAATGTTCTGGATGAATAGTTAAGGATATTCACTTACATGGACGATGCCTAACGTGTGCCTACTAAGTGATTATTTTGTTGTATCTGGTCAATTAAAGCAATCACTCTGAAGAGGAATTCTGAAAGAAAGGACTCTCAATACTATCAATAGCTCCTGTTAAATGAAGGCAAGTGCAGTGTTTCGGGCCAAACCGGGTTTGAAGTAGGGGATCACATTTGCGCTATGTCGCTTTTACAATCTTCGGGGAGAACCCTGTTGTGGTGTTTTAAAGATGGTGGTTTTGTTTTGTGCTGTTGGCAGAGCTTGTGTTATTACCATATAACTGGTTTGTGTGGCAGTAAAAACCTGCCGAGCATGTAAACCCAGTCTTAACGGTTTTCACCTCTACTATTCCACTACTGTATGTTTATATCGTCGCCACATACGGATGTCACCAAGTGCTTCAAAATAGAAGGCAGGTTTGTGACGTCAGAGAATAATTTGAGTCTGGGGGATTTATTTAATAAACCTTGTTAAAATCTTAAATTGTTAAAGTATACATGCTGTGACTTTTTTATTTATGCAATATGAGCAGGTAGCTACAGTAACCAAACTGTTAGTATACAGCAGTAAGAAGGGACATCCCAAAACCTTGAACAAGTAATCAGAATGGAGCCTAAACCTGTTGCATTAGTATAATCTGTGAATAGTGGCAGCTGCAGGTTGTCTTAATGAAGCAGAGCATGTGTCAACACACCCTAACACTCTCTTTTTCATTAAGCTATTGTAGAACCAGTTTGTAGGTGGCTTCATTTTTTTCCCTTGAATTTCACTCCAGACTCCAGTCTTGAGTGTGACTGGCTCACCCATTCCCTGTCTGACCGGTCACTTCCTCACGGGAAGCAGGAAGTGGCTGAGATGTGTTTCCTATTGGAATGTGAAGCCGCTTCCTCGGCTAAAGCGAAGGCTGCGTCAGACAGCAGCAGGGTTTCCTTACTATATATATATTCACTGCACATTACAGCCACCCATATTCAACTTTTACTTTATTGTTTATACTTTATTGCAATGTATAAACAGCCACTTTAATATGAGTTTAACTTTAGCTTCTGATATACATGCATCCATTTGCTGTCATACCTTGTAGTAGTAGTGTTGTTGTTTTAAGATTATCCACATATAATATATATTTAGATTTAGTTTCATAATTATTCTCATTATCATGTACCCAAGATCTTCCTCATTGCCAGTGTTTTGGTTCATTTTGCAAAAAGAAAAAAAATGAGTGAAATTAGTTGAGTGAAATTTTAATTAAAGACGTAAAAATGAAACGCCCAAGTATGGTTTACATTTTGTACCACCGTGTCATTTCCATCTTGTATTGAAATTAATCATTTCAAGTGTAAATTGGAAAAGGAAATGTTTTGAGAAGAAGATTAGATTGAATCTGTTTAATGTGCTGAGGTTGGGATCTGTGCTAATCCTCCGTGACTTCATATTTCCCTTTCTTACATGTCGCGTCTCCACCGCCGTCCATGCTTCTGTCTATCCTGCTCTTGTCTTCTTGCATAGAAGCCACACATACACAAGTATCGGAAGAGTGAGCTGCTTTCAGTTCTCAGTCCCACTCACTCCTCTCCTTACTGCAGTGCTGGTCCAGCCCACGCACAGCAGCGCCATTTTGGAAATCTGCAGCTCTTTTCTGATGGCTGTAAATCTGTGGCTGAAGAAGTCACCTGTGAGACGTCCTCATTCACTCCAGGGATTTGTTAAATGAAAATGTATCAGTTAAAAGTGAGCTCTTACAAAGCTAGGGGGGATGCACTTGTTGCTGTAATTATGAGATGTCTGTTACCGGGATTATATTTACTCCAGGACTAGAGTGTAGTTTGCTCTCTCACTTACTCTCTGTTGTGTTTTCTTTCTTCTCATAGTGTCCCTTTCTTAAAACTCCCCACTCGTTAATTCATTTAATTTCTCTCATATCTCTTCTCCATCCACCCTCTTCACCCCCCCCCCCCCCTCTCTACAGTACATCAGCCCCGAGCCACCACGTTAATTGCACCACAGTTCTTTTTGTCTATTATTCACCACTCTGCTATTTCGGTCACAATCACTGCTGTGCCTGCTTTTGCTAAATCGCCAGCATTTTGCTAGGGTCGGCAATGGCTGTTGGAATGAGGAGGGGGGGGTGGGGGGGGCGTGTACTGGAGCCCAATTCAACAACAAATGGCTGTTTAGCGTCATCTGATTGTCACAGATTAGGGGGCTCTTGGTGCTGGTGCGGGGGTGGCTCTTGCAGAGGAACCGAGCGGCTTCGTTGCTGCTGCCTGAGCACAGCTGACGGAGCCGTTCGCCTGCTGTGTGTTACTGTTGTAATGACATCTTACTCTGTTCAATGTGATTGAATGGATGAAGACAGGTTCATTTGTTGGAGGGTTCATATAAAGCCAAGTTTCACCTGATTGTGGGTTTTATTTTAAGAAATGCCACCTCGCTGCTGAAATCAGGCCATTTTACGGACATATAGAACAGCCCGAACACGTTTAAATGTTAAACAGTTTAGCATTGATGCACAAAACTTCCTAATTGTAATTCAGAGAATCCCCCAAAGCTATTTGTATGCCAGCTCAGCTGCCATCTTAACAGCAGACCGATTGCCTCTGACTGGCTTCTTGTATGCACCTCGTGTAAGAACACGATGTTAAAGTAATTCTGTTCCTCAGTTTAGGTAGCTAGCTTTGTGAAGTACACTGTACACGCTGCCAAGATATAATAATCTTTATTCAGTTGTAACGTTTTCGATATAATAGCAATACCAATACTGAGTAAAGAGTTAGTGCAACACACACACACACACACACACACACACACACACACACACACACACACACACACACACACCATGCAGATAGTGTCTGAGGAGCCTGAACAGTCTCCTTCCAACGTGATGCCTGCAGCTTGGTCAGTTTTAGTTGCTTATTTTTAGGCACAGAAGAGCTCGGCTAAATGAATTGGAACCTCTCCAATAGGACCCTTGTTCAGTGTGTGTGTCTGAGTGTGTGTGTGTGTGTGCGTGTGTGTTCTCCGCTGTTTACTTATTTATTGTCTTATGGAGACACCCAAGAGTGAACAGTGTGACAGCATGCGTTTTTGCAGTAAATGTCAGCGAGTGCCGAGGTGTTTCAGGGAAAGAAAAGCATGCTTTTCAGGCTGGAAAATACGGAGATTCAAATTTTCTTCGACTACCTCATTAGCATTTTGCTACTACTCTCGTGTCCCTCTTGGGTTGGTCTTGTTATCATTAGTGATCTGTTCTGCAGCCAGTTGATGAAAGCAGCAGTGAGATTAATTAAAGACAGGAAGTATGCAGCATGAGCAATGATGGCTTAACAGGCTGAAAACCAGAGCGCCACATACAGATGCATCCAAGCCAACGGCTGTTTGACACGTAATCCAGGGAAGTGCAACGTATGAACAACAGCGCAACCTCCGTTTCGCACCATGTTATGAAAAGAAAATCAAGCGTGTCCTTCAGAAAATCAGCAGGCACCAAGAGACATAAGAGAGAGTAATGACATGTGTCATACTTGCAGTTAATACCACTCCTGTCAGGCCAGAGCTTGCATCATTCCTCCAGTTTGGGCTAAATCCGACCAATGGTGTAAACCTCCTATTGCAGTCGAGGCAAATGTTTCTGGCAATTTTTTTTTACTTTCGTTGTGCCCCCTCGCTCCATTTAGTAGCATTTAGCATCCACCTGTCTGTCTCATAGGCGGATGGTGAGCCTCAACTAATTGTGTTTTTTATTAAACGGGGTTTCCTCAGCAGAATGACATGGAACAAAAAAAATTGTTGTTCATGGCACCAATACCCGACAACAAGACGAACTGAACCTGCACCTCGTGCGCAATCCATGTTCTGTAAAATCAGGGCTGCATTTTTAATGTCATTGAGATCAAAGAGGACCAGTGGGACATGTACTTTATGCTCCGATCAACCACGGCAGCACGACTACGGAGCGGTCTGTGTTGGCAGTATTGTTGGTAGGATCAATGGAGGCTCCCTGAGGACATGCCCATGTCAATATGTTCAATTAAAAGCGACATCTCAAAGATGCACAACTCAAAGCTCTTTGAATGATAGTGACAGTTTGCGCTGTGAGGTAACATAGTCACCATTATCATTCTATAAATAACTCAATGAATCACTCTTACCTATCTACCAACCAACCAACCAACCAACCAGCCAGCCCCCCCCCACCCTCCCAAAAACCCTCTCTGCTTGCCATAAATAATAAATCAACCCGTCACGAGGACAATTGGCTGAATGGACCTGATTCCGCAGAGCTCACGCGACCCAGATTCCTCTCGTGTGAGTGCTTTAAAGCAAACGTGACGGTGAAGAGCACAGTAGCTATGTAGCTCACATGCGTTGTGTTTGGGTAACGATCAGCAGCACTTTAAAAAACTGTCGTTCAATAGTGATCGAAGTGCCATTGGCAAAATAACAGGAGCACATGTCCGTGTGATACAAACAAACCAAACTCTCAACAAATGTTGAGCATTGTAACCTCCATGAAGCTAGAATGTAATGCCTGGTTATTGGACTGCTGGACAGGTATCCCTGTTATTCAAACCGCTGTATACATTTCTTTCATTTCATTTTGCATGTATTTCACACGTGCACATCATCTTCATATTTGTTTGAACTTGATAAAGGAATGCAGATGTATAATGCATGTATAATGAGTGGAGAAAAAAAATAACCCATTGCATCATGGGAGGTACAGAGGAGAGGAAACTTGAGTGACACCCGGTGGGAGGAAGGCTGGGAAGAGTGTGCGAGGGTGAAAACGCGTATCGTTGTCCTGCTGTGTAAATGGTTTGTGGCTTTGATTAAACGACATTCTTTGAGCAGAATAAGCAGTGGTACACGAGACGTGGTAGACTACTTCTGCTATATATATATATATATAGATTCTCTCAATGTACTGGTATGATAACAGCTGTTTTTCAGCGGCAACGGTACAAATATGGACACACTTGCGCGCGTAGGAAGGCCATAGCTATTTGTGTCATTGTTGCACACTGTGGACCTGAAACACAGAGTGGCACTTAGCCTTGGTCACTCTCTCCTCTACACCCATGTAATGCCCCCCTCCCCCTCCCCCTCCTATCGTCACTCCTACCTCCTCTTCTCCCCATAGAAAGGGGCATCATCATCGCTGTCATCCAGAGGGAACAGCGTGTTAGCAAGTTCACTGACGTGCGACACCTGAAAGCATTGGAAACGCTGTGTTCTCGAGCTAACAAGAAACGGGCAGAGATATTTAACAAAAGCATGTATTCTAAACATGTGTGACACTGAAAGGGTATATCTTTTTTTTTTTGTCTTTTACAGGACTTTAGTCTGCCGTCACAATAAAGGGGGTGGACAAAATACTAAGAACACGTCTTGGTATAAAGCAATGCAATTCAACAGCACCACGAGCTACAGGCTCCAAAAAGAACAATGCAGTTGAATGAAAACAAATGGCGTTATAAGAAGTGAGGATGTATTGCAGCGCTGTTGTATAAGTCTGCGTTGGTTCTAACTAGGTGAACCTAATAAACGTACGCGAGTGTTATGAGCGGCAAAGAGATTTACCCGGGAAGTAATATATTTTGTGCTTACGGTCACAGCATAACAGACTTCAATGTGATTTGAAAAGAAATGCAATAAGAAGGAAATATAAGAATCTGCCAGCTATGCTTCATTTTTTATCATTTGCAGTGACTTCCCCAAACATGCATAGTTTATACTGTATGTAGCCAATCGAGTGCAAATCTGGTCCTATAACCTGATTTGACTGTCATCAGTTGACGGATATCGCTGCCTCTCCGCATCACTCATGATTCTAAATGGAATATACTTCATTTAGCCAAGATGCAACCGTTTGAGGCTGAAACATTCAACTTTTTTCTTCTTCTTTTCATCTTTTTAGGGCTTCTTGTGTTTACAAGAGATCCAGACATCCACAGGCAAAGAAGAGCAGCTTTTTTCTTTTTTGGTTGTTGTTTTCAAGGCAAGGTAAGAATATTTCATATTTTCCTAAAGCATGCGCTAGCTTCGACGAAATGCAAGAAAGAGGATCTCAATGAATCACAAACTAATATAGGAGTCAATGGAGTCATGGAGAAATGAGTTGTTCCATGTTTGTGACTCAGTGCTTCAAAGACTGCAGCTCACTGGGGCAGAGCAGACCAGTTATTAGCTGTAGTTTGAGGTATTTAAAATAAAAATGTACGGCATTAGATATTTTGCTCCGTATTAATGGACATTCTTTACATCTTGTTAAAGCGACATTTAAATATTTTCATATTTTTATTTAAAACCTTTAAGGTACCTGAAACCATAGCAAACTTCATATAGTCCACTATTAAGTGACGGCTTCATATTTTCACTATTGTTTTCACTCACTCACTCGTCACTCGTTCACATGCTCATCTCCTCACTGTGAGAGCCGGGGATAGGGGGGGGGGGAGTGTACGCCGTACAACGCATTTCGCAATTTCACACTCGAGAGAAAAAGTCAACAATCGGCAGACTTCAGAGCTCCCGAAAGCCCCTCTTACGTCTCACTGAACCAGAGAGGAGACCCCCCCCACCCCACCGCCGAGCTCGGCGGAGGAAAAGGGAAAGAAAAATAAGCAAAGCACGTTCATCTTTCCACGCAATTACAATTTCACTTTGAAATGCTCCGAGCTGAAACTCCAACACACTGGACAGCCTTGTCCACTTTCAAAGAGAGTAATGTTTGATTTATTTATTTTCCTTCTTATCTTCCCTGTGTGTCTTGGCCTCTCATTTCCTCGTCCACACTCCGACAAGCTGAGATGCAACGCTCTCAAATGGCTGTGTGGCATTTAACAACACCAGGCCACTGCCAGGTTTGAAATACCTGCAGCTAGTTTAAATGTTCGTCGTTGGTGTCGAGAGCAATATGTATTTGTAGAGTGCAATTCCCAGAGAACACGTTAAACTATCATTACTGCTTTCCGCAAATATAGTTAATACTCAATAACGTTTGAATATGACAAAAGAGTCGAGGTTTAAACCAATTGAAAACTGAGACACTGATGCCACTGATGCTGGGAAAGATGACTTGGGTGAGAAAATAATAATTGTGATGCAACACTCCTCATCATCCGTGTCCTTTGTTTGAGTCATAACCTGGAATTTGTCCATGTGTTTTTTTTTTGTCCTGAGGCTCTCTGTGTTACCTGCGGTATCTACACCTACTCGTCTAACTGTATATTTTGCCCTAACGGTCACACGTATGCCCAGCGGCATCTTGGAAGCAGGTGTTTGAGAGGACTTGCTGTCAAAGTTTGAGTCGGTGTCTCACTCTTTCTGTTTATTTTGTAATTGCCATTTTCCCCCCGCACACGGCTCCTATCGCGCCCTCAGCCATCTATGAAAGGGGATCTCTTTTTGAATTTACACTTGAGAGGTTCCTTCCATTATTTTTTTTCATCCAAAAGCTTTTGGTTCCTCCCGTCTGTCTCCTTCGAGAGCTTGGGCTCGGCCTCAAACTGTTTTTGTTTTGTTGTCTGGTTTTACAAAAAGACACGACATGTCTTGACTTGACTTGACTCACCAGTCGGTTAGGTAAGGATGTCTGCCTGGAAACAGGTGTATGATTGTCAAAGATGAGGTCATGTAAAAAAAAAAAGAAACTAGAGCACAACTGACACCAGCGCACGGATTTTAGTTTCTCGTTTTCTTTTGTCTCCTGCCTCCATACTTCTGTCATTTAATAACCGCTCTGGGATTGCAAGGTGGTGATCTTCGCTAAACACAGGCCTGGGCAAACTTTATTCTTCAACCACAATACCGGCTGATTAATGAACACCGAACACGAATTCACTCTGTTATATCTATTGTCTAAAGATATTAACCGGTTCCAAATTACAGTATTTCTGAGAATGGAGAGAAGAAATGGAGGATATAGGGTTTCAGTATTTGCACCTGAGCTATGCACACACACACACACGCACACACACACCTACACACGCACACACACCTACACACACACACTCTCTATCTTCTGCTCAACTTTTTTGTACCGTCTCTCCAAGAGTCTTTCTGTGACTCTCTCTTTTATTTGCCTCTTTCCGCCGTCAGTCAGCTCGCGTGCGCCGTAATTTCCAGGTGTTTATGACTAACTGTGCGAAGGAGCAGATTCATAGTCACGGTGTCCATACTGGCACGCATGTGCTGCTTGACAACAACAACAACTGTAGACTGGAGGAGCCAAAGACATTTCAAATAAGTGCAATAGGATTTACATATCTTTGATATCACCATAGTATCAAGAATGGCACCCTCACGGCATTGTCCTCATCAGTGAATTAATTCATAAATGCTATCGATTATTGCTCATTGACATTTTTGGGCAGCGCTTTATTTCCCCATAGTTTCATAAAATATATGCAGCTGTAAATTCACAGGAAAGACTGAGTGATTTGTTTGTAATTGTAGGGGAATTAAAGTGGTTATTCAGCCACTTGAAAGGCTCAAATGTCTAAAAGCAAAGCATTCAACATAAAAATAATGAATTGTTAATGAATGCTGTTAACTTAGCTGTGTGTGGAGCAGTTCTTTCAAGGAAATTAAATACTGAAATAAACAACACACAACAACAACATCTCAAATTACTGCTCTTACAGTGCTTCACAGAAGTACCAGTGCTAACACAAAATGAAGTTAAAATATTAAAAAATTTTAAAGTACAAATCTACTCAAGTCTGTCTTGAAACAAGAAGAGTTATTGGCCACTGTAATAATTCCTCCTGTTCATACTGGCATTAAAGTGATCCCTTTATATTCAACTCCACTGCAAGATAAAATCTACAGTCGTCCAAAACTGTGTTTTTTATGATACTTCAGCAGTCTTGAGTTGGTCAAACTCCAGTTTGTGTCATGTTTTTAGCACAATTTCCATCCGTGGAGAATTGTACAAGTGTACATCTCTAATATCAAATGCCTGGTAGGATATTAAAACAACGCTTCCGTGATTTGCTAATGCTGTGTTTATGGTCCACCATTGTCTGTACGATGCAAGTTAGTTCCTCCGTTAACAGTTGTCAGTGGACTGGGCCAGAAGACGGCCCCCGGCAGCACTTTGCTCCATTGAGCAGCGACGCTCCGTATTTACCTCACGAATCGACCTCATTTCGACACCTCTAAAGGTTACTGAGTATCTGTCAGTGTAATTGGTCCTCTGTGACGGCAGAAAGGCGCGCTACGCCACATTCATTGGTTTCAATTCCCAGTCTCCTTAGCTAACGTACAGTATCTCCCCAGCTCTCATTAAGGAGTGCTACCCAGTCCTCAGCAGAGAGAGAGAGAGAGAGAGAGACTTAGTGGAGGGCAATGCAGTGTTGCTACTTTGTGACTGATACTTTTGGAGAGTACTTTTTGTGGCTCTTCCCTTACCTGTATCGTTTTGGGGGAATAAAATGGAATTTTGCCCTTTTTTGTACGAGATGCCACTTGTAATCAGCTGCAAAGTCGTCTGTCTGTAATGTTATGTGCATTGTACTTTGGTGAGGCATCTGATTGGGCCACTTGTGCATGAGAGAAACTGAGAAAAGAGACTCTGGCTCTCCACTTTTTAGGTGTTAGTAGTTAAAGTAGTTTATTACTGCAGGTTTTTTGTTGCTGCCTTCATGTACACTAAATAGAGTCGTAATTCAAATTCTGTAGTGACGGGGACCAAATTACGTGGATGTCGGAGAACAAATTCTCTTTCACAATATATGATGACAAAAACCTCCACAACACACGACTCTCTCCTCTGTGTTTATGCCACTTGGAACACACTATACCCGATTTTTACTGCCTAATCCTATGTAGGAGTTTATGGGAGAAAACGTGGATAATTAGTGCAACACTTTGCAATACTCGATCTGTCATTTGGTATCGAGGGGATTTGAATCCAGTTGAATGAGCTTTGAGTGGTGAACCACTGGTCGACCTGGGTTTCTACTGACGTGAAGTTTGACGAGCTTAAATTATGTTGCTGGCATCGAGGAAATCCCCTCTGAGGAGGTTCATCTATATTCACGACCTCTCAGTTGCTCATTTCACGATCTCTTTTGAGAGTGAATTGAAAGAGTTTAATTTGTATCCACACCAAGATGACTGCATGTCTGTTCTAGTACACCAGTTGAGACAACTCGCATGGCTGCTTGTTATCTTAAAGATGAACTAGCAGTACTTATACAGTATTTCTTAGAATGTAGTCTTCAATGGAAAACTTCAAAAGCCTCTTTTAGCACATCAAAAGCTTTCCCAGTTTCCCAGTCACACACACAAATGCTCACCAACACCTTTGAGTTTCTGCCTATTGGACTTCAAACACTTGCGTGTTTTAAAGCAAATCCAAAGCCCAGACTCGGCTGTCATGCTGCTCCAACAGGCCCATCTGAACAACTCACAAACGGCGTTAGTGGAGGACGCACTGTAGTGTCACGAGTACTGTCCACAAAGCTGCACAATGCCACAACAAAAGAGCCTCCGATCTCTATTAAAAGGGCCAGTTCACCCAGTTCACAAAATACATTTTCTCAGACAACTTGCGGCATCATTGATCCGTGCAGATAGTTTCATGAGATATCTGCGAGTATGGGAGTGATTTATCTGTTAGTGCTGCTTAAAGCATGCGATGCGTTGCGTTTTGTGAAACAGCGAGGTCTGTGGGAAGTAAAGGAATCAATCGTTCTGTCTTGATTTTTCTCTTTCTCACACACACACACACACACACACACACACACACACACACACACACAAACATGTACCGTAGGACTCCTTATCTCCACGGTGATGCAAAGTGTGAAGGAGAGATCTAGTGCACCATAATGGACAAACCAGTAGACAAACGCAAGCAGGCTGAAGTCTTTCCTCACCTCTCGCATTAATGGCTGTGGAGGGCAATAGCTGTCAGCTGTTTGTTGAGATGTTGGTTTTGTACATATGGTTCTAATTTGAATGAATCTACCAAGCCCTTCAGGGGAAACTCCAAACTGTCTGCGCTGTTCAAAGTCTTTAACACCACCAAGGTCATGGATCCTTGATGTTAGAGATGTTAAGAAAAACCCAAGCAAGAAAGACGCTGCTCCCATGCAGAAGGCAACACAAATTAAATCCTGAAGCGTCTGTAATTTACACAGTTTTCCAGTATATCATACATAAATTCTGTGGCCTCCTTTTTAAAAGAGTGCGTCGACAACAGCATCGCACTTTTCTGAATTTGTGAGACATGCAATAGACGTGTTAAATAAAGGTCTCAATCAATGTAGCAAAGGCCCCGTGATACCTCAACATGTATTCTCTTGATATGGGTCAAATGCCAAAAATGCTTCTACAACTCCTTGATGCAGCTCGATCTTCAACCCTCGCTGCTTGGTGAATTTTAAACGCCAAATACTCCCTAATGGACAAATGACAGAAAACACTAATGATGAGCATGCGCGCCTTATTGTTATACATTTCCCAGACATGCAGTAGTTTCCCATTGCTTACTTTGTAATGGCGGCTCTTGGCGTATCTGACATTAAGGTAAGATTTGATGCTGTAGAACATGTGATGTTCCCTCACTGGATTTCTCTCTCTCCTTTCTCTCTCCGTACTGTTCTTCTCAGTTGCTGAGTTGGTCCCATTCAGACTGAATCTCGTCCTCTTGCAGCATGGTTGCGATGCAGACTGCTTTTTAGAGGCCAGCTGTAAAAGTTCACCGTCGACACATTTCTTTTCATCAAGCTCCAGCTCCGGAAAGGTATATAGCGTCTCTACTGTTTGATTCAAAAGAATACACACTCAAGGTCTTGAACTTGAATGGTGGGGGCCAATGTTTAATGCTCTTTGCAAGATATATATTTTATCTTAGCGCTCAGTATTTGATTTGTGAAAGTTTTAAGCTAGCCAACATCTCATAAGCCGTCGGGGTGTTTGTGAAATGATACACACTGTAAATGCTACCATTCCTTTTATTGGAGACCATTGATTTTAATCTTTTGTTGACCTATTCATGTTTTCTTTTTCTTTGCTCTTTCCGCAGCACCAAATGTATCCGTGAGACTCTCTCGTTACTTCACTCAGTGGGCATTATGTTGACCCTAATCTAAATCCATCAGCAACTCATCCCTACCTTTCCCTCCCATCTCCCCTCCCCACACCCTTTCCCATCTCCACCATGACCAGTCTGAAGCGTTCTCAGACAGAGCGCTCGGTCGGGGGCTCAGTGCCGGCTTCTGATGAGTTCTATACCCGCCGCCTGCGACTGCCCAATGGAGGGGCACCGCCGCCACGCAGCGAGAGCGCCCACATCTCCTCTTCAACCACCACCGGCACCAACCCTGGCGTCCCCAAGATGGGAGTTCGGGCTCGTGTGGCTGATTGGCCCCCGAGGAAGGATGGAGGAGGAGGAGGAGTAGCAGCAGGAGGAGGAGGAGGAGGAGGGGGTGTTTGGCATATTACTGTGGAAACCGACTCGCCCAGCTCCACCAACACCACCAGCTCTTCAGGATCAGGAAGTGGTGATAGAGAAAGACTTGTTGGAGGGGGACCAGGTGGAGGAGGAGGAGGAGGAGGAAGTGGCGGTAGTGGTAGTGGTGGCAGTGGAGGAGGAGGAGCGGTGTCAGCCGTCACAGCCCACAGCAATCTGTCAGCCAAGCTGGGCCACCTGATAAGCCCGCAGGACTCATCCATGCTGCGCAACATCCACAACACTCTAAAGAACAAGATGCACAGCAAGGGGAAGGACAACCGCTTTCTGTCACCAGATGGCTATCTGGGCTCGCCACGCAAAGGCATGAGGCGGATCCGCCAGCGCAGTAACAGTGATATAACAATCAGTGAGCTGGATGTGGACGGCAATGAGGGCTGGTCCTTCTCCGGTTGGACGCCCATGCACCGCGAGTACGGCAGCACTTCATCCATAGATAAACATGGCGTTTCAGGAGAGAGCTTCTTTGACATGCTAAAAGGATACCAGTCCTTTGAGGCCCCTGATCAGCGAAGCCCAGCTCCAGAGAAGCTAACGGAGCTACTTACCGTGGCCCCAACAAAACAGGCTGCACTGGACCTGCCAGACGGACCTTTAGGTCCAGCCAGAGGAAGTCCTGCCAGTCGGCTGAAGGAACGAGAGAAGCACTTGAAGAGGAGGTCAAAGTCGGAGACGGGCGGAGAATCGATATTCCGTAAGCTGCGCAGTGTGAAGGTGGAGGGCGACACATCGAGAGCCGGCTCGGATGCTGAAGACGGGGGGAAAGGGGATGACAGTGGCCCACCTCCCAAACCCTGGGCGTGTCAAAAAGGCTTTGCCCATTTTGACATCCAGTCTCTGCTCTTTGACCTCAATGAGGTGATCCATAGTCGGCAATCTGGGTCTAAACGCAAGAACACCACTACCGGCGCCTCGGCGGCTGCCGCCGCCTCTGCTTCGGCCACGTCCTCCCTCGCCTCCAATCAGAGTGGAGTGTATGGGTCGCCCTGTGGCTCACAGGAGGAGCTGAGCAAGGAGGGGATGGGAGGAGGACACGGTACCAACCCTGCCCTGGACCCTGGTGATGACAAGAGCAACGACCTGGTGCTCAGCTGCCCTTGTTTCAGGAATGAGATTGGTGGAGAGGGTGAGAGGAACATCTCTTCTGCTAAACAGGTATGTTTAGTGCAAGAATAAAATTATTAGATACAAAAGAAATATGGTTATTTGTCTTCAGTTTTGATCTTAAGACTGCAGTCTGTAATATTGATTCCTGAACTTTTTGGCCATTTTCAACACCAAGATGGAAGAAAACTTCAAAGTTGATTACTGCGTTTTCAAGATGCAGTGAAGAATAAATGAATAATATGGTTTTCCTTGTCCTCCATCTCCCAGCCGGGCAGCATAGGTAGTGGCGGGAGCTCGAGCAGTTCTTCAGGCAGTACAGAGGAAGGACCTTTGGATGCCACCCTCACTACTCACTTTACCAACGCTGGTGTGGCAGTGCTGGAGGTCGCCAAGGACGGGCCGAGCCAACATGCCGACCGGTCCAAACGTTACATCGTGGAACATGTTGACCTCGGCACCTATTACTACCGAAAGTACTTCTACCTCAGAGGTGAGCAGAATAGGATAGTTTCAATTTGGGCTTTTCTAGATTCATTCTTGATTGTTGATGACTGTTTCTGTTTTTGTGTGTAGGTTTTCTTTCTTAAATGCTGTTGACTGTATACTGTATGTTATTATATCGCCATTATTGGCAGAGAAAATGCCATTTTCTGCTAACAGCCAAGCTTTAACTGTTTTGTAGACAATTGACAAAATAATTATTATTCATGTGCTGCATCCTGTATTTGGCAAGCAGTGGAGGAGGCCGTCATTTTTGAGTCAGGTTTTTACCTCCTTCCCGCATTAGACCAGTAGAGTGACAAAGCCGTCCTTTAATTTCCCAAGTTGTCTTCCCTTCTGTGAGTTCCTCCTCTCGTTCACATTATTCCTTATCTCTCCATCCCTCCTCACCCCTAGAACACTGGAACTATCTGGGGGTGGATGAGAACCTGGGCCCAGTAGCAGTGAGTCTCAGGCGGGAGAAATTGGATGAACACAAGGAGCATGGCCAGCAGTATAACTACAGGGTCATCTTCAGAACGAGTGAGGTACATTGAAATGGACACATGAATACGGAGTCACCTGTGATACTGATGTTCTCCTTCTTTCCTTCAATAGTGACTATTTTAATTTTACATTTAAAATAGTTTTGGCCTCAAAAGAATGATGAAGAATTACATTATTATCAAAACGTGTGTTTAGTTGGTGTTCCCACAATGTTGCATGCTAGGGGAGAATTCTGTTGTGCCCTTTGGTTATTAATTAGTTTTCCGGTACAGAAAAGCGCAAGGGACCCATAGATCATTATTAAACCACAACGATTCATTTGGGCTGTAATTATTTTGGGTATGTATTTTGTTGCGCAGAAGGATCTTTGTCCCTTTCAATCGTCAGTCTGGTTGAACCATTGAACAGCGTCTTGTTCTCCACGTACAAAACATTCAAAATAGCACGTATTTGTAAGGAGGATCTGAGGATTATCTACAACTGAGTAGCCCTTTCAGACATCTGACCGTAACGAATGAGGCAACACACACACACACACACACACACACACACATATTGTTTCTCACTATCTTGATTTGTTGATTGTTGTGTAACGTGACGCTCCATTCACCGGCATATACTGTATTTGTAGCTGTTCTCTCTGCACCCGTGAATGTTCATGTTCACAAATGTGTCAGTATGTAGTACACTCTGTACTGAGCGATGCTGCTGAGATGCTCTCATGAGTTCAAATTGTGTAGGAGTAATATATCATAGCCTTGCTTATTGAAAAGCACAGTTGGAGGGAGACGTTATAACAGCTTCAGATATGGTTCAAGACCTTAGATGCCTCCGCCTCCATTCCTTAACACCACCTCAAATTATTATATGCGTTTTGATGACATTTTTTGTTTGTTCACGATGCTCCATATACAGTTCGCAGCGATCGGAAGTCTTGTGTGAATCCCTCAAGGCTTTGCTGCCATCCCCTCCTATAGACACTCGAGCCAGAGACGCATGTCCTCATTCTCTGAGCCTGAACGCCCACCTACCATCTTTGTCAGCCTTCATCTGTGAAGGACTGAGCTGTGCCATTTCACAGCTAAATGAGACTTAAAATAGCACCAACGGTATTCTAGTAGAGAAGGGGAAAGCGTTGCTCTTGTATCGAGCAGCACCATGAGCAATAGGCCTTCCAATCACTTGGCTATGACGCACAACCTACTGTGCTGCGTTTTTTTTCCTACATTTCTTTTTCAGAAATGCTATTTTCAGAAAAGGGTGCTGGGCAGGTATAGCTATATACAGTATGTGTGCTTTTTGTAGGAGTGAGTGGGATGTGCTGATGTTAAAGAGATATGTCTAGTGTCCACTAAGAGCAGCTATTGCCCTCTCTTAAGTGAGAGTACTTCTCTTCAGTTTGTTTAAACTTGAGGGTGTTGGCACCAACCCTGGGCCTAACCGAACACTATGAAAGACACACATCACATATAAGTGCATCTTATTAAGAGCCTTGGGACCACTACAGATATCCAGCTCTTTTTATTTGTTTTAGATGGATATGTAGGTCCTGGTCCTTTTTTAACAGTCCTCTTGATTTATTCATGGGTTTCGTCCTCGAGTCTTTTTATTGAAAACTATACTGCAGCAAAACCTACATGCATTCTTGCGTAGTCTGGCAGAATACATTTTTATCTTGGATTTTGTCGGAAAATATGTTGATTTTGAGCCCGTGATGCATTGACGGCCATGATTATCTTTTGAAAAGAGCCTTCTTATGCTGTAAATTGAAGATAATTACACAGGCCTTCGGGCCTCATAACAGGCTTTCTTTCGGTTTCCAAACATAGACTTACTAGTTTTCTACTGATGGCTTTCTGAGCAGAAAGGGAGGGACCCCGCCAGAAATGTTCAGAACCAAAATAAAAATGATCTAAGCAGCAAATCTACTAAGCCAGACTAAATCTGGTTCTGTTATTGGGACCAAGCATCTGCAATACTGCAGTGAGATAGACTCTAAAGATAATGTTGTATTTAGTAGATAAGAGTATTTTATACTGATCAATGGAGAAAAAAATAGTTTGCATTGTTTTGTTTTGGACTACAACAGACTAAAAAAAAAAACTAGCACTAATTAAAGTATACTCTAGTTTAAAGTGTATTTGTAGCTCACACCAAGATTAGTTAACTTTAAAAGCACTTTCACCAAAAACGGTGCAGGTTAAAGGAATGACCACCAGTTGTAGCTGCTGATAGTTTTAGGCGTCTGTAGAGAACATAGATAAGGAGGATAGATAGATAGATACCTGCAATATAGCCTTGTAAGAAAAATGATTTTGATCTTTAACGATGGAGCCACACAACTGCTGCAGAGAACACCGCAGACCAAGACGATGCAGGTCACCAAAAATATGATAATTCGGCAAGGGCAATGAATACAGAGTGTACATGTCAAACTACAGTATAAAACCTCGACAGTGTGCAGTCTAAAACAACTCAAGAAATCAATTCTTGTCCTGATCCTTGTATTTCCCAATTCTCCCTTTTCCCTCTCCCTCTGGTTGTGCTGTCTCCAGCTGAATACCCTGAGGGGCTCCATCCTGGAAGACGCCGTACCTTCCACATCCAAGCACGGTCTAGCGCGAGGCTTGCCCCTCAAAGAGGTGCTGGAGCACCTGGTGCCTGAGCTCAACGTCCACTGCCTGCGCCTGGCTCTCAACACACCAAAGGTCACCGAGCAGCTGATGAAGCTGGACGAGCAGGGGGTAAGTGGACACGGTTCGGAAACGGATTTGCGCTAGGTAACTTTGATTCATTCATTGGAAGAATTCTCTATTTTCTTTTACTGCTCTGCATTTAATAAAAAGACCGTATTACTCAGTCTTCAAATTGTCATCATCATTCTTAAAAAAATACTATCCATTCAGCGCAACTCATCATTTTTTAACTAAAGACGCACGTTTCCTTGACACTATCCTGTACAGAACATTCTCTGAATCATTTAATGTGTAGGTGTTATTTTTCCCACAGGGGGATGTCTCATTGTGAAGCAGAATTATTCATTATTAATATATATATATATATATTATTATTTTTATTTTTATTATACTGAATTCATCCATTCACTCCCACCACAGACCATTATGTGGGATTTAAGTGGAGAAACCTCACAAATTGGCCCCCACACCCAAAAGGAAGTACAATCTCCACAATGTGACCACACACACACACACACACACACACACACACACACACACACACACACACACACACACGCACACACACACGCACACACACCTCGACCTTAAAAAGGAGAATAATACAAAACAAGCTCTTTGATACTCATGCACCCTGATGCAATCATCAAAAGCTGAACCTCTGAAAATGTCAACATCATTTCTCTGGAAAATGGCACCGCGATCACTGCAGAACAACCCACGGTGCTTTATCTTAAAATGCCAACATGAGTCCCCCCCCCCCCCCCCCCGAAATGTCAACGTGGTTACTCCGACATGATTTCTACACAGTTAATATGCCCCCGCCCCCCCCCCCCCCACCTACACACCTTTTCACAATCTATGTTCTCTCAATAGTTGAGTTTCCAGCGGAAAGTGGGGGTGATGTACTGCATGGCAGGCCAGAGCAGCGAGGAGGAGATGTACAACAATGAGTCGGCTGGTCCTGCACTGGAGGAGTTCGTTCATCTGCTGGGGGAGAGGGTTCGACTCAAAGGCTTCACCAAGTACCGGGCCCAGCTGGACGCCAAGAGTATGTACATGTACCGAAATCTCAAGTTGTCCTCCAAATACAAGCGGTGAAACCTTCAGACGGTGTCACAGTGACACTGAAAACGCTCGCCTAACCCACAGCAGCAGGGTGAACACTGATCGACACGCACTACGTAGAAGTCCTCATTGATTTAAAGGAGCCTGGATAATTCAGCAGATATTATCAGCTTATAGCGGTCCAAACTGTCTCATCAATTAAGAAAAAAAAGTACATAAAAGACGTTTCTGTGCACCGACGTGGGTGTCACCCTTAGGGGGTCGGAGTACACAGGAACACTCTCTTCTTGGAGAGCACATGGCCTCTGAAGACTCCCTCATAGTCGGTGTTACAGACTCACATCTGACAGTAGTTGAAACCACTGTGGGGTAAACCAAATCTTGTGCGCACATCAAACATCCGCGGACATTACAGACATGTGACAGATGGCCTCTGGTGTCCGATTATTCTATTAGAGAAACTGAAAGCCTACGTGTTCTCTTCCTCTCTCCTTTGACCGTCCCACCTCTGCATTTGCCACCGACAAGATCGATGTCTCCATCGTGTCTGCTTTGATATTTAACTCCATGCTATTCTTTATGTCAATTAAGCCGTCCCCCATAATGCTCCGTGAGAACCAGAACTCCCAGTCCGTATTTGCGAGACATGCAATACAACCTTCAGTAGCCTCTAGTTGATTAACCACAGCCATGCAAAGCACTCCCTATAGAAGGAGTGTAATTAATTGAAGTAATGTAGCTAGTTTAAAGTATGGCCTTTTAAAACACCGTGTGGCGGTTTAGTTCCCTGAATAGAGCCCATCAATAGACTGTGTAGGTGGTTATTTACATGCAGGGGCTCTCTCTAGGGAACACATTGCCATCTGAACAGCAGCAGAGGAAGATGGGTGACATAAAGATAATGTTAGGTCATATGTGTTCATAGTGTGGGAGTTTATAAAGAGAGAATGAAAACATATTTGAATCGTTTTTCAGTTGGATGTTTTCTGTCAAATGTTCTAAACATTCCTCCATATCTGATAGCGATCGTTGTTTATGGTTACAAAATCTAATTTTTGCACGTGTAATTCTATCTCCACAGCTGACTCCACGGGCACCCACTCCATGTACACCACCTACAAGGACTATGAGATCATGTTCCACGTGTCGACCATGCTGCCGTACACACCCAACAATAAGCAACAGGTAGGTAAACGACGGGGCTCACAGTTCCAACACACCGACGTCTTTATGTCCACGAGGATGTTGCAGCTATTTATGTTTATGAACATGGTCATCTTGGACAGAATGTTTACATGATCCTACGATCATTTCACTCATTTTGCACATGGCTTAATTAGCAATTGTCTAGATAGTGCAAGAGATAAAGCACTGCAGACTTTCTATGACATATTTTAAGTAATTTAAGTCTTTATATCTCCTATTATTATTTAATATTACTCAATATCTGACTCTAGTTTGTCCTGCTTGTCTTTGCGCTCTTCCAGTTACTGCGGAAGCGTCACATCGGGAATGACATCGTCACGATCGTGTTCCAGGAGCCCGGGGCCCTCCCCTTCACCCCCAAAAACATTCGCTCACACTTCCAGCACGTCTTTGTGGTTGTGCGTGCTCACAACCCGTGTTCAGAAAACGGCTCCTACAGGTGAGATATACTCACCTATGTGTCTATTTGAGTATTTAGACTGTTTAGATTTTGCCAATGGGTTATCTGATGAAGCAGAAAGATTCTGTCCTCTCTGACATTTCTTGCTCGATACATTTGTTATTTTTTTTTACGAGCATGAATGAATACTAATCTAGTTAATAATATATATGCTCACGTTACTGCAGTGTTTAACGGTGGCGTCTGTGGTGTGAAAAAGTAGTTCAAAATTAGCAAAGTGAAGCGATTTGATTCCTTGAGTTTCTTTTATTGTAAATATGTGACTTTGCGCAGGCGGGTGGGCGTGCTTGCGTGTGCGTGACTGAAACACATAATGAAGGAATGCCTATTACCAGACCAATTATTCAGCTGACTGCTTTTGAAATCACTTAACAGCTGAACTTAGTGGTTCATGCTGATTTTCTTGAGGTGGTAAAGAGGAATTAGTAAGACAATTAGGTTGTGGGTTGTCAGTTTCATGGCATTTTAATAACCAGCTCAGTAAAAAAAAAAGAAGAAAAAAAAGTTTACTTTTTTATCCAAAAACCGGTGTTGCACTAGTAATAGGTGGTTGTTTCATAATGTGTCATCTCATATTGATGCCAGCGCAGTAGACGCATGTAGAGAGAAGGCTATAGAAGATAATTTGGATTTTGTTTTACCAAAAGTATGCACATGACCTTTTTTGTTTGTTTCATGAATCCCTTTCCATCACTGCTGAAATAACAATGCTCTTATCCGTCGCTTCAAATGGTTGCCTTTGCAGTCCCACCACTCCATTTTATAGGAGGCTGTGAGTGTGGAGAGCCCTCTCTACTACTCTACTGTGGAGTCACTTTTAAGAAACAATGAACCTTCTGCCCGTTCAGCTGTGAAGGACATTTCATTCTCCGTTTATTCCTTTTTATCTAGCTTTCTGTCATTCTCTCATATCGTGCTCTCTTTGACTCCCTCCCTCCCTCCCTTTCCCACTTATAGCTGTTTTAATTGCTGTCTGAGGTCTTAATTGTCCCCCATGGGGCTACTTCATTACTGAGCGAAGGCACACGTGCACACGTGAACGAAGAGCTCAGGAATGAAGTGAATATAGAGCAAATACTGCTTACACGTGCGTTCTGTAATTCACAAGTGTTAATTAGGTTTTGTGAAGTCAATTCTACCACGAGGTTTTCAGATGTAAATTTCCGATTCATAGTGACCACGGGGAATTGACTTGAGTCACGATGTATCAAGTAAGGTTGACCTACATGCTTTGAAGCTTTGGTGTGTATTTTGGTATGTTGTTTTTTTTTTTTTTAGGGAACATTTTTATACACACAGGGCAGGAAAATACAGCGCACATCATTGTCGTACTTAGTGTATCTGTGCCCTCTAAAGCTGTTGCTCACAAACCTTTTTGGAACCACGGCGCCTCTTCAAATGTAATGTTTTGTCATGGCACCCCGGCCCACTCAACCCCCAATATATCATGCATATATGTGCACAGGATTTAACAAGTTCATATTATTATTTGTTATATTCTCATTATATAAAGCCACTCTCGTGCACTCCAAATGATTTTTGATTTGAGGTCTGGTAAACAGATATTTCAGCACTGCTGCTACTGCATGTTTACCAAAAACGATGGTGTTTTCACCTAAAGGAATGTAAACAAACACTTAACGCGTACTTATTGTACTTAAATGTTAAGATTCTCTTTCAGAGAAGCAATGCAACAATTCAGAGATGTCTGCAGTGCTGAGCGCAGCTCTTTTTTTTTTTTTTTTACAAAGATGCATCATCGCAGTTGTGAGACTATCACTGGACAAACTACGCATCGCATAGAATGAGGCAATGGTGACACTGAACGTGACTCCCAGTGGACACGTCTTCAGTGGTGTGAGGAATTACTCACTTCCTTCCACATGTTGATTTTAGTTATTTTTAATTTCATGCGTTTTTTTGGGGGGGGGGGGGTACACATTCAACTCTCTGCGCAGTCCACTGCACATTACAAGTGTGTCAATGACAGAAAATGGAAGACACTGTCACATCCCATAGAAATAAATTTCAGAGTCTGTAGGCACAACCTCTGGTTCTGAAGCGTGAATCCAATCCGGACGTGCCATAAACCTTCTAAAGGACAGCGGTGTGCGACTTCTCACTTGCTTTATTACCTCATTGACATTATAAACACAAGTCTATGGTCTCAATCGGCAGTTTCAAGTCTTCTTCAATACAGCGTGATGTTAATTTAGTAAGTTATGGTCCCATTTAGAGTCAAAGAGACGATAGAGCAGGGTATGCTTTAGGGCGTGGCTACCTTGTGATTGACAGGTCGCTACAAAGTTGTCTGGCTCGGTAGTTGTCCGTGTTTTCGTCTTGAGAACTTGAACCCTTTGACAATGTGTTTTCGTTCAAGTTAATAAGTAAAATCAATTTTGGCTGCCTAAAAAAACGTCTTCTAAAAGCGCTCGGTTGCACTTGGCTCCACCCTCTCGTGTCACTCCTGGTAAATACATAGTTTCTGCTTTGAGGACTAGTTTTCACAAGTAGACCAGAAACATGTTCTATGTACCTTACCCAGTCCCCACATCCACACACACACATGCACACACAGTACACCCCTTAGCCACCCACTCCAATAGGTATTGACATGTTCTTTTTCTTTCTCTGCCTCAGTGGGCAGCAGGTCGTAGATACTGGAAGAGTGGAGCTGCCCACGCACTGGATATTTATAAGACCACAAATCACTGAAACCTCAGGAATGTGCTCTTTCATTTCTACAGCCAAACCTCCTGCCACAAGGATCACACAGCCCAGCAATCCTGTTCTCCCTTTCCTCTCATTCAATCTCTCTTCTTTTGTCATTCAGTTCTTTTTGCTCTCTTCTGTCTTGTTCTCTGTCTTTCACACCTCTCTCTCTGTCTCTCTCTCTCTCTCTGTCCTCTGTCCTCTGTCCTGCATGAGTCACAGGTCTTCAGTTGAATGACTCACAGGTGTTTGAGATTAGCCCGAGTGCTTTTAGAGCTCCAGTGTAATGCATTGCGTGATGTTTGTAGTGCTGGAGAAGAATAAGAATAAAAGGTCACATTTTATTTTAGCCATTTGTTCAGCCTGCTTATGACCACTTCAGCTGGTCCTCTCTGAAATACCCGGCATGATTCATTTTTCATCTACAGAAAAGCAGGTGAATATTGCCGCGAGACTATATTGCTCACTTTGTACTTCGTAAGGGCTGTCAGTCTAAAACAATGTGACTTCATATGCTAGTATGCGGAGAGGTGAAAACTAGTTAACAGGACATTTCATTTGTTGACATATTGAAAAGTTCACATTCAGTACTTTGATGTATTCTAAACACTGCACTTAGCACTTAGGGTTCGCTGCCTTCCAATGCAATTTAACTGGCCAATGTAGTTAAGGTCAACCTGAAAGCACCAAACGTGTATTTTGCTGCTCATATCCTGCTGCAATGACACTGGCTTACATTTGGTTTTCACCTTATCAATAGTGTAAAGCTTTGGTGTCGTATATTGCCTTTTTAAACCCGCATTAACAGGTTTTTTTTTTGGACACTTTGGCTCAGCAGAAACAAGCCGTGAACACAACGCTGACGTATTAGCACTTTTTAACTCGATGCACAAACGTTCAGCAGATACAGAGCAACGTTGTTTTTCATTTAGAGCCGTGTTTCTGGTTACAGAAACCACCAATCCCTGAGAAAAAAAACCTATTGTAAAACATCTTTAACTGCTTAATGCTCCACGATGTTCACCAGAGAGTCGCTGACCTTCTCCGTTTGTCTGGCGCCGGGCGAGTATCGCGCAGTGTTCTTTTGAGCTTTTTCAATAAATAGCTGCCTGCTTCAGCTGGAAACGGCGTTGATGAGTGCAGAGCGTGGCTTATTATCATAATGTGTACAGCTTAAGTGTGTTAAATTGAATAGAGTTGAGGGGAACTGCTAAATCCTGTGATAATTGTTTGTGGGCTCATCACTACGAGCGACTCCTCTTCATATCGGCATATCGGCCACGTGATCCATTGTTAATGAGAAATATTGACGTAGAACAATCAACTTCTTGACACGGTAGCATGTACTGACGGTATTCCCATCATTCATGTATCAACATTGTACTATTTAAAAAGTCGCTTTTCCATGCAATCTCCGCCATACAAATATGTTTCCTCTCTTTCCCCTGTCCGTCACAAACGAGGAAAGGTGGAAATTGAGGCGTCAACAATTTGACGGTTAGTATAATTGAACACCACGCGTCTCCGGTGAGGACAGGCCGTCTCTGAGGTATGTTTAGAAATATGTGGGTGACATTTTGACTTTAGTTGCTTATTAGACAAAGCGATTTTAATCCTGGTGGCAACATGTCAGCAGGGAGGCGCGTGGGAGACGAGGGCTCCGACTTCCGGTGCCACTCTCTCGTCAGTAATTATCACCTGAGAGAGGATCTGTGATTGAGCTCATGTGGTCACGAAGAGGTTGAGAACAGGAAAGGTCTCCTGTGTACAGACGCTGTGCCTTCTTTGTCATATAAAAGGCCATTTTATGGCACCGATATGGGTGTAAGTCTGTTTGTCTCACATAACAGAAACAAATACTTTTCTTCCAGTAAGCAATTTCTTCCCAATCCTTTCAGAGTTTCCTCACACGGTCCTCCTTTCACAGCCACGTTTTCCTTTTCCCCTCACTCTGGGTTTTCTGGAGGTCTGGAATAGTCCTCCTCCCCTCATCCTCCTCCCTGACTCTCCTTCCTCTCCACGGCTGCTCAGCTGAGTTCCTGACATACCAGACAGGGGCAAACAGCCTCCAATGGCCATTCCTGAGACTTAGTCAGAGGAAAAGGGGGGAGAAGCGAGGTGGAGAGCGGGGAAAACAGGGCGCTATAGGACGTGGAAATGAAGTACATGCGGTAGAAGAATTACATAGCTTCCACACAATAGCTAATTAAATGATGTACAGCATTTAGGCACATAAAGACCGCAGTAGACAATGAATTTAAATTAAAAAAATACAGAAACCATAGAGATCATTTTTGTAAGATGAAAAACAGAGGAACTAGGTCTGTTTTCCTTTTCCACTTTTAAATTCAGCCTCAGTGTTTTTGTTTTTGTCCTGACTAATGATACAGCAGTCAGGGATTGTGCCTTTTATGTTCCCATACTTGAGTGAGCAAACGGCATGAGGCTTTATATCAAACATAAACTCTGTTGGCAGCATTCTCTTTTTGCTTTTAAATCTTAATGACATGAATACTTGCTTGGATGTGATGTGGTATCCCGAGTACATGAACTGTGTTATGAAACACTGGATCTAAAGCCACGTGATTTATGATGTCAGATCAAAATACCCTCTGCAGCCGCAACTGATTTGTTGGTCAATACTGGAACAGCTGATTTGTGAAACAACAACTCATCTGATCTCTCCTTCCATTTCTCCTTCTTTCTCCTCTCGCCTCCTTTTCCCCGTCCTCGTCTGCCCCTCTCCCTGCAGTGTGGCTGTCACTCGTTCCAAAGACGTGCCGTCTTTCGGCCCTCCTATCCCAGAAGACGTGACTTTTCCCAATTCCTCTGTGTTCCGGGACTTCCTGCTGGCCAAGGTCATCAACGCCGAAAACGCTGCGCACAAGTCTCAAAAGTTCCGCGCCATGGCCACCCGCACGCGCCAGGAGTACCTGCGCGACCTGGCCGAGCGCCACACCACCAGCACACCCATCGACCCCTCCGGGAAGTTCCCGTTCATCTCACTGGCCCACAAGAAAAAGGAGAAGAGCCGGCCGTATGGGGGGGCGGAGGTGCGCAGCCTCGGGGCGGTGACGTGGATGGTCCACGTTGAGGATCACGGGACCGGAGGGGAGCTGGAGGCCCTACTGGCCGTCTCCAACGACTTCCTCATCCTGTTGGACCAGGAGGCCAAGGCCGTGGTGTTCAACTGTGCCAGCAAGGACGTGATTGGCTGGACGCTGAGCAGCCCCGCGTCTTTGCGGATTTTCTACGAGCGGGGAGAAAGCGCGTCTCTGAGGAGTATCGGCAATAACACGGAGGATTTCAAAGAGGTGGTCAAACGTCTAGAGGTTAGAAAACACGCTCACCAATGCATACATGCGTACATATGCGATGACACTGATAGTTGCTCTATTTTCACAATTATATTCAACGTTGACATTTGTTGGGCTTCCTGCCCTCTGCTGTCGTAGCTGAAGGCAAGGCAACTACATATCCCAAATCAAATTAGGTCCGTTGATAATTAACATAATGTAGCTTGTCCATGTCGACACAGTGATTTCTCGGTACCTGTAATCAGATGGGGGGCTCTGCTCACGCTGCAAAATTAAACCAGACCCCACGTGGTTGTTGAGAGACTCTTGAGTAAGACAAGAGAATGGAAGAGGTGACACACATTGATTCATGTCAGCGGACCGTTACTGAGAAATAGTGGTGCAACGGATCATGAAACTCACGGATCGGATCAGCACAAAAGGAACAAATATAACTTTTAGAGATCTTATCATGTTTATTTTTGCTGCCGATAATAATTGCAGATCGTTGATGATCCATATTGGCAGATACAGATCCCTGTTGTTTGATTATAGCAGCTGGTCTACAAGGCTACCTTCCCAAACATCGTTTTAACCGCTCTGAAGTCTGTGTAAGATGTAAAATTCTAAATGTCATTTTACTTTGTGGATGTAATTTATAGTGTTTATTTTCCTAAAGGCACACAATTCAAATGAATAGGAAGTAAAAGATTGTATTTTTATTGATTAAAACTAATCTTGTCATCAGTAGTTTGAATGACTTATGACAAGCTGCTTAGAGGTATTTTAAACAGCTCATAATTCATCTCTAATATCCATTTATCTCCTTCAAACAACTGGATGCATTCAAGTTTCTCACCGACACTACATTTGACCAGATTACATGAACACATGATAACGTTATAATTTACCTTTGCCCAATACTCATTTTCACCGAACAGAGCCTGAACGCATCATAATGTAACAGTTCGTTGTCCATTAGCCACTTAACCAGCTCTCCTCCGGTCAATGTCAACTCTGATTGGTTGTTTACAACGTAACATTATCAGAGATCGGCTTAATAAAAAGCATAAATGCCGATTTGTCCTTGGCGCATATTTTATAGATCATCAGTAAAAATGTACTTCACACTGTGATGGTTAACCGTGTTATTTATCCGCGGTTCACATGTGTGCCGTGAGGGGGATGCCGTACGGATCGACAACGACCTGTTACACTGAGAAACCAAATCAATGGACTAAATTGCTGTTGGCTGCCATTGATCGTGTACCTGGCCCACTCACAGTCTCTTCTACTATTTACTAGCTGTCAATCTGCCAAAGTGATAACATTTCTTTTGTCTACATGCCAAAGCTGCTGTCTCATTACTGGTCTCGGCTTATTGAGGGGAGTTTCAGAAACACCTCTGGACAACATGCTCCTAATGGCATATACACCTACACATACAGTGAAGTGGAGCTAGCTCTTCCTTAGCTGTTTCCATGGAAACTGGATAGAAAAAAAGGTGTTTTCTTATGCAATCATCAGTGCTTCAGAATACATTCAGCCAACATTCAGCCTCTCCCGGCACTCAAACCGTGTGTGTGTGATGGTTTTTATCATGCATTTATGTAACCTGGATTGAGTCCTCCATGTTTGATTTGCACACACACATCGTTATCAGGACCCAATAATACATCACTTTCATGTTGCATTTCATGCATCCGTTAATCTTCAATCGTTTGGACGACCTCGGTGCCAGAGGAAGGGAAGTGGCCTCGGGGCCCCACTCGCTTTTTGGAACTATCTCCCTTTCTCCGCTCTTTAACGTTCCCCCTTTTTTCTTGCACTCTCTTCCTCTCCCACGCCCACACTCAGAAACATCAGAGGGCATCGTAACAATTCCTATCAGGTGCCAGTATGCAGCATTATTTATTCACGCATGCTTCGGCTACTATAGAGCTGCCCTGTTTTCCGACGAAGAAATGCAAGGTGCCCTGAAGCTGCCAGGAGCGACACTAGAGGGAGGAAGAGATTGTTGTGACTGACCCTCAATGAACAAGTAGCCAGGAATGAGGGATCGGCTTTAGGTGACCGTGACTTTTCCTCCCCAATCCCTGTGAAAAAGATGCGTGGCTGTGTCACAGCGTTCCCCGCCCTGCCTGAAGAGACGCATCCTTTTAATGAAAAAACGGTGTCTCTTCTAAGCGACGCGTCTCTGTGTGAACACAGCCTGAAGTGTCACATCAAGAGACACACTGGCTTTCATTTCTGTCATCTGTCTCGCGTGTGTGTGTGTGTGTGTGTGAATGCAGAGAGCGGTGTGCTGCTTATTCTGGAGCACTGATCTTTATTTATGGCCATGCATCTCTTCGGGATCACTTAGGTTGTTTTAAAAAAAAAAGTCTCCTCTTCAGCGCTAAATAGAAAGCATGTGTACATATGCACTGAGCGTGTTCACACACTGCACACACATGCTGACCTGCACATCTACAGACCATAATCATTTACAGAAGATAATCCTATAAATCATCCCAGTATTCTATTCAAAGTGTTTCCAAACTGATTCTACACATAAAAACATTGTTGTTTTGCTTTTTCACTATGTCCCCTTTTCTGTTCACAACTCTTTGTCATAGAGTCTCCTCTGATAATTTATGTCACTTAATGTTCAGTTCTTTGTGCCTCTCTCTCTGCCCTCCCTTTGTCCAGTTCCTGACTAAGGGCTGCGAGACATCAGAGATGACGCTTCGTCGAAATGGCCTGGGGCAGCTGGGCTTCCACGTGAACTACGAAGGCATCGTGGCCGAGGTATCCGTCTGTCCTTTACTCAAATGTGCTCTAAAACAATCTAGTTTATTGGGGTAGAACGTGTTCACATTGAAGATCTTAATATGCTTTATTAGCCTTACTCTACCTGTTAATGCAATGATCATAATTGATGCATTTCTTTTTTCCTCATTGAACATAACTAGGTGAAGACTCTCTGCCTTGGATGTCACTGAATTGGATTATTAATCATCTCACCGCTGCAGCTGTAATGTAATCACACTTTGTCCCTAACAGGTGGAGCCGTACGGTTACGCCTGGCAGGCAGGACTGCGACAGGGAAGCCGATTGGTAGAAATCTGCAAAGTTGCTGTCGCAACGCTGACCCACGAGCAGATGATCGACCTCCTGCGGACCTCGGTGACGGTGCGCGTCGTTATCATTCCGCCACACGATGACGCCACTCCGCGCAGGTAGGTGGGGAGGGGGAGAGGTGCCATCAACCGTTTCATTCTAAGCTCTTATGTGCACCACTTGTTCATTGATGCAGTATTTCAGTTATCTGGAGAAACGGTGAACAGAATTGCTGTCCTTTCATATCTGAAGTTCAGCGGTGCGTCACTTTACTTTAAAGGAGCAGTGCGTGGGATTTAGTGGCACCTAGTGGTGAGTTTACAGATTGCAACCATCTGAATACTCTTACTCCTCCGGTTCCAAGCTAGTGGGAGAACTACGGTGGCCTTTTTAAGAGACCAAAAAGCCTAATTGAGCACCCAGCAATTAAGATATATAAACAAATACACTGGTTGGTTTTATTGGTCATTAGATATTTAAAAAGTCACAAATCCCTACCAAGATATATAACACTGACGCACACAACACTTGCCTCTCAAACAACATGTCCTTCCTCTTGCACAGAGGCTGTTCAGAGCTCTATCGGATGCCTGTGTCAGAATACAAGGGCAGCAGCAGCAGCGATAGCGGCTCCTTCGAATACAAGTTTCCCTTCCGCAGTAACAACAACAAGTGGCAGAGGACGTCCAGCAGCCCTCAGCAGTCACTCACTGCCTCGCCGCAGTCCCACCAGCCCAACCGGGCCATCAGCCTGGGGAGCTCGGTGGGGAAGACCCTGTCAGCTGAGAGGCTGGAGAGGGGCGCAGTCATCCCACGCAGCGTCAGCAGTGATGGCCGGCCCCTGGATACCAAGAGGTTAGAGCCCCTTGGCTTTTTAGATGTGGAATATTAGAATATAATATTTATGTTTTAGAAGGAAGGGCCTGTTCAGTATTTAATAGTAATTTCATTTTACTCATCCAGCATGTATGGGAAGTAGCAATCAATGGAATTTCCTCCTAAAAGCACAACTAAGAACATTTTGCTCCTAACTTTAGTTCCAACATTTCCACGTGCCTGTACAGTTCTTACAGTTCCTGTGTGTGTGTGTGTGTGTGTGTGTGTGTTTGTTGGTAAACCAGGATGTCTCCGGGCAGTGAGAGCTATAGCCTGGCCTCCTCGCTGGCGTTGGGTCGCTCCCCTCACAATCGCAGCTCTCCCAGCAACCTCTCTTGTTCCAGTGACGCCTCCGGAAGCTCTGCTCACTGGAGACAGAAGTCCATGCCTGAGCAGTAAGGAAGGGACGGGGGGGGGGGGGGTGTTGTGTTTGTCTGTGGCTGGGTTTGTTTCAGAGGTATTCTTTATTCAAGTTTCGATATATCGTATCAGAAAAGCATATCAGGAGCATCAAATTCCTTCAGTATCACACAAATCCTTTTGCTGCCTTTTAGGTACTTTCTTCTGAAACTAATGAGAGAACATTGTCATGATTGTATGGTCATGAGTTGATGTATTATTGGGTTACAAAGCGCATTACTCAGTTTTTATTTTTAGAAAGCATAATGTATCTCCAGCTCTTATTACTCCTGTTTTACACTTACGCAGCTGATTCTCTAATTCCCACAGTTGTAACAGTGTGGTACGTTGGTGTAGGACAGTGAGATGATAGCGTTTGTGTGTCTTCGTACATTGTAATGCTCTCGACGGGGCATTTAAAAAAATATTTCCACCCACTGCAGCCTGTAGTCAAATGCATTGTTATTTCTTGCACTGCATTTTTAATCTGTGGAAACACATTTAGCTCATAAAAACAGCAGAATATATAACAACTCATCCTGATTCTGATTCATTCACCAGGTTTGTTGGCAGCCGCCACTCTCCGATGTCTACAGAGAGACAGGAGGGGGCTGGAGAGGGCGGTTCCAGTGGGAAGTCCACTCCCAATTGGTCGAGAATGGAGGAAGGGGGCGGGGCCGAACGAGGGTCAACAGGTGAATATATGTTCTGGAGAAGTAGTGGAGAATATACTGTAAGACTAATGGGTAGCTTTTTGTCTCTTAAGTGTCTGATGGGGACAACTATTTTTTAATTAGCTGCAGATGCTTGCAACGTTAATGTACGTCCACTTAAATTGCTTTTTTTTCCTCCATTGACAAGCTCAGATTGTTATTAGTGATTCACAACATTATGGAAATGTATCGTGATAGGTGACATGTTCATTTAAATCAGCCTAATATTTAGCCAGATATCTTTACTCCAATTTAACAAACTTAGACACACAAAGATGGGTAATATGGTCCAGGTTGAGCAATGCTCCGGTTCCCTTTGATAAGAGTGGAAGTCGCCGTGGCTTAATATTGCAGTTAGATTCTAACGTTTTCAGTCATTTAAATGTTTTCTTACTCATGCCGGTTTTCTAAACATTTGTCTGCGGTTGTTGTGTAATGTAATGTGTTTTGATATGTGAAGGCACTTGACTCTTGAATAGCACGGGCGGGAGGGACAACGCGGAAAATAAATCATTCATATTATTCATATTACTAAACCCTTTGGAATGACAGGTATATCCAGAAGAGTGTGTGCCTCCTCATCTGCTAGTGACAGTTTTCTGGAGCTGCGATAGCAACTCTGACAGCATCCACAATCTTTCTCTTCTTCCTCCCCCTCATCCGCCGCCTCTTCTGCAAGCTGTGAATTATATTGCCTTCACAGAGCAGGCCTTGATGTCTCTGCAAACAGACAAAAAGGTGGGAAGATAATGAGACAAACAGAAAAAGGAAAGTGATAATTATTGAGGGGGGGGGGGGGGGGGGGCGGGATGATGATCTCAATTAAAGTATATGGCTTTTTCTCACTCTATTCTATAAGGTTTAATAAAGAAGAAAGGGAAAGGGGAGACATTCCTATCTTTCCTGTCTACACAGTTGGCCAACCTCCTCTTTGTGTTTCCTTCCCTCACTTCCTCCAGTCTGTTCCTCGTTCTCCACGGCCCATTATGTTCTCCTCTCATTCATCTTTTTATTCTCCTTTTTATATTGGCTTTCATTTAATTACGAGTATCCTCCCATGCACTGTTTTTTGGGAGTTTTTTTTTTCTTGTATTCCAGCACTGAAAGCCATAAAAGCGACATGCTCCTCTACCACTCCTCTGAATCACAGCTTTGGTTGATTGTGGACCAGCCTACTTTCAACCGTGTCCTCAACCTGTTCCTGACCGCCACAATCACAGAGAAAAGGCCCTGGTCTCTCATTTTGTGGTTGTTTAAAGCACTTATGTCGTTATTGGTCAGGGTGGAACAATGCAGGCTGAGCCAGCTTCGACTGCGTCAGCCAACTGTCCTGCCCGACACAGTCTGCTCGGCCGTCTCTGTGGTTTGAGGTTCTGTTCTGTCCTTTCCTCTTCCTTCCATTTTTAACCCCTTGACCCGTTAAGTCTTCAGCGATGATGATGTGGCCGTGCTCTGTCCAGAAATAACTAAGTCATGCAGAGGGCAGAATACTCACTTTTGCCCTTAATGTAGCCACTACAGGGTTTTGTATCTAACAACAAAGCAAGGAATCTCTGTCTCTCAGTCTGTGTCGTCGCATATCTCGAGAACCGTTCATCTGATCTACTTCACACTTGGTGGGTGAACTGATGGGGACCCAAGGACTTCCATTGTTGAATATGGGGCAATTTGGACACACGACACATGTTCAATATTGATAACCTTTGAATAAACAAGCGATAGCGCTCTGTACAGCAGCGGAGGCGGGGCTTCAGGTCCCTGCAGACTGAGTCCAGCATGTGGTCCACAGCGGGTCTTTACAGGCCCTGGCTCATTGACTGCGGGTCACTTTTGCTGCTGGATGCTGGATATACTAACGTTACAACCAAACTCTCTTCACTTTTTTTTTTCCTGGAGTCAACTATCGATGATCAATTCTTGACAACGCTGCAATCGGCAAAAACCCGAAGCCAAGCAGTCAGCCCGCTACAAACGGCAACGCTCCAAATTGCCACGCTCTGAATGGCCACTGCACCAGTTAGAGTAATTATTGCCTCAGGCTGTCCTGTTGCATCTATTTAACACGGCATTTGCTCAATTTTCTTTTGATATACTGTGGCAGGTTTATGATTAATTCATGCGTTGGGCAGTGAGATGCAGAAAATGTGTTCCCTTCCTATGCACAGCCATTTTTAACAGTGTTAAACAAAGCCTACAGGAGTGTACACATTAACCAAAGATGCTGGGAAATTTGTGTCTGTGGTTTGTTTCGCAAAATATCAGGCTTTTCACGCTCAATAACGGCGCTTAAGAAAACAAAACAATGCATCACACCCAAACATGTAGTGACATGTACAACTTATATATGCACAGGCACTCAAACAAGCATCTCCCTATGGGCAACTATGCAGAGAAAACTATGCAGAGCGATGAATATTCTAAGTGAGATATAGTGTGGGGGGGGGCACTACATTACTAGATTCATCCTAGCAGATGTTATGATACCTCCCTTAGCTCTGCCTCTCACGGTGCTTTGGTCATTAGCTGCCTACTCTCTATGTCTTCTTGCATAACATGTAGACAATTACACAACAGTCCCATTTATACCCCGAGTTTTGCTTCAGGACACACACACACACACACATACACACACACACACATTCCCTCATGCGGAACAGCTTGCCCAGAACAAACAAAGCCAGCATATGTTTGATGTGCGTTACTTTTGAAGACAAGTGATCTGGGTTTTTTTGTCCACGGACGCAGCAGAGTCCGAGGGAAACCAGTGTCATCGTTCTGAACCTCCAGGAAGCATGAGTGCTGTAGTAGCAAAATACACACGAGTGAGCAGAGAAGCAGAACGACTTCTCTGTTTAGTCATCGACAAGTCATCCGTTTGTACCGCAGGCTGTGTGCATGAATTCGTCACCAACCCCAGCTGTGTATATTGTCCTATTTATTGCAGAGGCCCCAGCCTCCAAGTCTGGTCAAGGCTACTCTGGAGGTCCCCGCATCCAAAGACAGGAGCAGGTCATCCACCTGTCCCCGAAGAAGAGCAGCCAGGTCAGGCTTTACACCCGTCTTACACTATTTACACCATCGGGGTTCTGAACCCTGATCTGTAACCCCTCTTTGATTTCTTCTTCTGTGGCTCAGAAGACTTCTGCATCTATGTTAGCATACAGTGTGAATTCCATTATGTGATCATAGTAAATAATACCGGAGTCTGAAGTTATTTTAATGATGTGATTCTCACCATCACACTGATGTTTTCACTAACATAGAAATCTCCCTCACCTGTCATTTCCACTTTCTCCTTGTTCCAGCAGTCGGACGGCCCTTATTCGGGGCACTCCAGCAGTAACACTCTATCCAGCACAGCCTCCAGCGGGGGCCACAGCGACAGCGACAAATGGTACGAAATGGGAGCAGGTGGAGGCTCCAGCGGTGACCAGGGTGAGCCGGAGCCCAATGGCCTGGGCGGAGGAGGCTACCTCCAGGGGGCGTCTGCCGACAGCGGCATAGACACCAGCTCGTACGGAGCCTCTCACCACACGCACCCCCACTCTCATCATGGCAGCACCACCTCCCTGCTGGCCCCGAGCGGAGGCCGAGAGAGCAGAGAGAGCAGGGAGAGCAGGGAGAGCAGGGAGAGCAGGGAGAGCAGGGAGAGCAGGGAGAGCAGGGAGAGCAGGGAGAGCAGAGAGAGCAGGGAGAGCAGAGAGAGCAGGGAGAGCAGAGAGAGCAGGGAGAGCAGGGAGCGGTCAGCGTCTCCATGGCACAGCCCCACAGAGGGAGGCCGCCGGATGCTGGAGAGATCGCCGGCTGCAGCCGAGTCCCCGGGCCCTCCGGCGGAAAGGAGTGTGGAGGGGACGGGCAGAAGCCCGCCTACTCATCTCCTTGTTCGAGACAGCAGCACCTACAGTCTGAGTGACACTGGCTCACACTCCAGGTATGTGTCTGTATGTGTTTGTGTCAATTTTCTTGCAGGGTACAGTTTTATCTAATTTCAATTTTGATCTCTTCCACTTTGTCGTGTGACATCGCAGCGTTTGCTTGACCTCTGCAGAATGTTTTCCAACTCTCATTACTCAAGAGGAACACACACACTAGACCACCTCGCTCTCATTAAGTCTTTCCTGGAAACCAAGCACGGGAGCAGTCTTAACTCCCTCTTATCTTTCCACATTAGGCCTCAGGAAATGTGCAACACATGTCCACCTTCACATAGCTCAATCGGTGTCTGGAGCCGAGAGAACTCCAGTGATTTGTTCTTCCTGTTTGAGCGGGTCTTAATTCACCCGTTCAGATCCAGTTACAGTTCATGACCTGAAAATCATCAGTCACTCATCAGTATTCTGTCAAAGTGGCGAAGGGGGAATAAAAAAAGGGCTCTAAAATGAGTTAGACCGCAGGTGGTACTTTATATAATCTTCCATCTATAACTCAACTATGTATTTCCTCCCTGGGAATTCCTAGAGTATTAAAATGTTAAGCTATTGAGATTTGTATTAATGCTTCACCCAAGAAAAAAATGTATATTGTATGAGGCAATTTTTTCAGATTGTCATCTCTAAAGATTATAGAGATCCGGTTAAGCCATGAAACAAACCTGCCATTGCCTAAAGATGCAGGATTATGATTAAACATGTATCCATCTTTCATCAGGGTCTAAGCTTTTTTTTAAATTTTATTTGTGATGCATTTTATAATAACCCCTCTCATTCTTCCCCCCCCCCCTCCCTCTGTTCCTCTCCTTTATCCATCAGTGCCAGGCATTCAGGCCACAGCTCCCCAAGAGAGGAGTCCTCCTCCTCCTCTTCAACCACGTCCCCTTCATCCCAGTCCTCCTCATCCCCTGGGCCCAAGAGCTTCTACCCCCGCCAAGGAGCTCAGTCCAAGTACCTGATTGGCTGGAGGAAACCCGGTTCCACCATCAATTCCGTCGACTTCGGAGACGCACGCAAGTAAGGATGGAGCAGAAAACACATTAAGAAACCATTAAGTGGGTCTTTCATTGTAGTTTCCCAGTCCAGCAGTGGATTTAAACTGTATACATGATTGTGTAACAGTTTACCTACAGCTCTAGTGATCCCTTCATCCCTTTGTGTATATTGGGGCGACAAAATTGAACATTAAGATATTTTCAATGACAGTTTTTATTTTAGGAATGTTTCATAAATCTGCATTTAATCCATTTACTTAACGATTTATGTCTTCCTGTAGTAATAACATGCATACTACTCGATTACCCCCTTGTGGTTGAAGAGCATATTACACTCAAGGCTTAACTGAATGCAATTAAAGGCACTACTGTTGACACTGACGACCACATTTTTTTTTTTTTCATATATCGATGCTATTACTATGTAAGGACAATGCATTAACAGTGCGGCGTGCATAATTTGTCTCCTGAATATGTTTGCTTGGGTCTGTGTGTGTGTGTATTAGGAAGTCTCCGGGAGAGGGTGGAGTGGAGGTTGCTCCGACCCCAGCAGCCAGGCCCTCTCTTCGGGACATGCACTCGCCCCAGCCTCATGCCAAATCTACGATGGAGGAAGATGTGAAGAGACACTGTGCCCCAGACAGCCCTCCACCAGCACCACGCAGACATAAGGAAAAGGTACGTCTGCAGGTTTGTTTGTGACCCTTGTTACAGGAACAACCTGTAAACAGACACCCAGGAACATGTCTTCACATTACTGAACTGCTGCTAGCCTGGTTTTTCTACTGTAGTGAGTAAAGTTGATTCAGGATTACTGCTCTATAGATTGAATAAGACTAAACTTTCACACATGCAGCAGTGTTGACGCCGTTGGTCTCTATACAGGTGTTCACCCACATAATGAACGGGTGCAGATCCTGTTTCTCAGTGAAATAATACAATAACACTTCCCCCATCACTTCCTCCCTTCCTGTGAAGCACGGCCAGAAATCACCACCAAGCCAGCCTCTCAGCCACCGTCGCTCACTCCATCGTACCCTATCGGACGAGAGCATCTATCGTGGCCAACGCCTTCCTACCTTGTGCAACTCCGTAACGGAACCGACACTCAGCGCAGATGTTCTCTTCAGCTGCTCCACCCTCCCACGCTCACCCACCACCCGCGGTGTTCCGCTCAGACGGCCGTCCTATAAGCTGGGAGTCAAACTCCACGGTAAGAAGGAGTCTAGGTGTCTTGATTACAAAAGAAAATAACTGTAAGAAACTGAAGCAGTGTGTAATAGATCTGATTCAGCTCCAGATGTATATCTGATGCCCTCTTTTGATTGAAATTATACAATGGCTAAAAAAAAAGGGTGATTTTACATTCAGTTCTTTCCACAACTTGTTTTCCGTTGACAGGCGACCTTTCGGCATCTGACACATCATTGGTGGATTTGGTGGAGCGCCATCGCGGGCCTCTCCCTAAGGAGCTGATGCCCCTCCCGTCTCAAGACAGAGACAGCCCCCTAGAGTGGACACACCTGGTGGATGTGGCCAATACCTTTGAGGGTGAAAGAAACCCACACTACGGTATTACCAATTACTAATAAGCGCACACACGTCTTTTCTTTAATGTGATTTATCTCCTTGCACAAGATAAGCACTTGACCTAAATAAATGAAAAGAGAACATCAAATTGGTCTAAAGGTAGTATCATGTAATTATGATACTGTCATCATTGCAGCGTTACACCACTCGTGTATGTATTTTACATTATGAATAGACTTACCTACTGTATATTTCCAGTTAGAGGCGTTTTTTATTCATTCTGCATCTGTTGCTGATTGTGTGTATTTGTAACTTAACACGACTTTGTCCGTTTTCTCTCCGCTTCCAGTCCAGAGAAGTTATGTATTCGGAGATTCAAACCACAGAAGCAGCGGTGCCTCCAGTCCCCAACAGCCACACATAGAGCTGCAGCCGGCTCCGCTGTCCCGCCCCTCGTCTAGGTAACACCATACTCATCCGCTCTTTACCAGTTTGATTCTAATCTTTATTTACTTCACTCGCACACTGTTTCCTTCTTATCTATCTAAATGTATCCATCTGAAAAATATCAGAAGCTACCATCTCCGCTCTGTGACATATTCACGAGACTTCATCTTGCTGTATGTCCCCAATGCCCGTCTTGAAACGGGGAAAACGGGCTTTTTACTGTAGATATGCTGCTCCTCAGCTTGGGATTTGTTGCAGATCAGTTTGGGTCTCGGGGAGCTGGTCTCTGGAAATGTTTGTGGGATATATTAGATTAAATCAGATGCTTTTTCAGGACTACGGGATTCAGTTTAGCATCTGACTAGGAAGTGTAAACAGTTTCAAGTGTGATTAGATATAAATTAGAAGACTACAGATGAAAAATAGCCTCTTGGCATTTACAGTGATGTTTTATTAATGTGCACTGTTCCTTCCAAATAAACCAATAAATACAATAAAATGGATGAATAGATGTGGAGCGAGCGTCAAATGTACAGGAGATACAGGACATCAGTGCATCAGTGGGGTCGTGAAGCAGAACAGACGTAACTCATACGTAGAAGATGAGCAGAAACTAATGAATGAATGTAGAGAATGAACAGTAAACCAGTGGGTAGTCTGGTGGAGGGCACGTAGTGTAAACCGTGTTCACTCATGGCTCTGCAGTGGCTGTCATAATTGAATATGATTATCCGCTCTCTATTAGAGTGTATGTGAAAGTGCTGCTTTCTTATCCACAGTGAGGGTCACATAGGGCTGGAGAGGAAGGTCACCAAGCTGGAGGCCATGGTGAAGATGCTGCAGGAGGACCTGAAGAAGGTGGGAGGGAAAACACAAACGCGTGCGCATACATATGCATACATATACATATACATATGTACAGTTTTAGTTGATTGTTTTGGGCTGCATCGAGAAATTTGGTCTGCATGTTTACATCCTCCACTCTGCGTTGTGCTAAAAGGTAATGTCCTGGCTCCCCCTCTCTCTGTTCGAGAGCCAGAAGGAATGAAAAATGAAAGGCCCGGGTTGATTTGCATACAACTGAACAGCTCCAGATGGTGTAAATGAACACTTTGTCTTAAAAACAAAACACACACAGTCAGCTGTTGAGCACTGCTGCTGTTGATTTGGTTCCGCTTGATCGCTCATTGTTGTTAACTGCTGACTCAGATTTCCCTCGAAACACTCGACTTTAAATCACCTGGAAGGAAAGGACTGGAAAACAAACAACGTTCAGGATTGCTTGCTTTAGAGTGTGTGTGTGTGTGTGTGTGTGTGTGTGTGTGTGTGTGTGTGTGTGTGTGTGTGTGTGTGTGTGTGTGTGTGTGTGTGTGTGTGTGTGTGTGTGTGTGTGTGTGTGTGTGTGTGTGTGTGTGTGTGTGTGTGTGTGTGTGTGTGTGTGTGTGTGTGTGTGTGTGTGTGTGTGTGTGTGTGTGTGTGTGTGTGTGTGTGTGTGTGTGTGTGTGTTCTTGTTATTGTATCCCGGTGAGGACTTTGACCTGAATGCACACAGACCCATGGGGACTTGTGTCACCGTGGGGACAAAAAATGAGGTCCCCACCGGCAGACCCCTCCTACGAGCTTCAAAACAGTGTCTAGACACGCCCCATGTATTTTTCTCTGAAGTCCCCTGGAAAAGCATTTTCAAGACAAAAATCTGTGTGTGTGTGTATGAATGCTCCCCTAGTGTATACACAGAGCACTGCAGTCCCCATGAGGTCGGCTGTTCTTGAAGTGTGCATCGCTGTTTGTCCACTCTCTACCGCCCCCTATTGATCAAAAGTAGTATTAAAGTTTGGGAATACACTTTAAATGTTGTCTTTTTGACCAAAGATAGGCATGAATGAAATGCTACATTTGATAAAAAATAAATAAATACATAATATTAATATTGATATTATTTATATTGCTATAATTATTATTTTTTAAATTTGCATTCAAACAATGATAACCATAATGTATATTGTCTGTATATTTATCATGTATTTTAAGGTTGTCATGTTTTCAATCCATAATGCACTCTGTTAAAATGTTAAATGTTAGACTAGCCCTTATGTAAACTCTTGCTTGTGTTTTCTTTTATACTATTTTAATGATATTTTATCATTATTCATTATCTCATTATTGACAATAATAATAACAACAATTATAATAGTCTATATTTGATTTATTTTGCCATGTCAGAGGTGTAACATGAATTAATGCGGAGATCAATAAGGTCTTGTTTTGTAGCACTGCTTTTTTTTAAGCTACCTTTTCACATTAAACAGTGCTCACTGTTCAATGACAACGATATTGATGATAACAGACAAATGCAGGTATAGAGTTGTATCCATAGACATGAAATAGGAGTAGAAAAGACATTTTCCTTTAAATCAATATAGCAGGATGGTTAGAGGGGTGGCCATTTTCATGTGTACACTTTCTATTGCGATCGTTATATTAGGCTAATCTCTGTGTAAACTACATATGGCAAGTTGCAGACTCACTGAGGAGAGGTTTTGCAGTAATGACTGAAAAGATAAGGGGAGTAGTAACATCACAAAGCATAGAGTCACAACTTAATGCTTCATCCACACACTCCTGTACAGCGTGGGAAAGCACATTGATACAGCCAGATGCAGTTCTTGAAGTTGAAGAAAAATAAGTCCCATTACCCCCATTATTCATTCACTTGTTGGCGTGTGTATGGGGCGGTGTCAGCAATGTCTTGCTCCTAATTCCTATTTGTTTTATTTTTGACTCTACAAAATTAATTGAATTGAATTATTTATTTATTATATCTTTAAGCATGTTATAGCATTCTGTGTCAGTCGTGATTTGATTGTTATATTATTATACTATTCAAATGCTATGCATCTTCTATAGTAGGTCTATAATACCCCAATAATACTCCAACTGAAACAGTATAGGGTTAACGTGGTGTGCTTGTATATTTACCCATAGTGTTAATACTTAAAATGCTTTCCGCCCCTAGGGCTTGCCGGGACACTTGCAATAAATTTGCATTGGAGCTAAGGACAAAACAGGTCCTTTTTCAAAGAAACATTATGGACAGAAGGAGCGCCGCTAAAAATAAGCAGGTCCTATATTCGCAATATATACTTGCTCTAGTTTAACGCGGGAATTTTGTGTTCGGTTTGGACTTACGCTCGCCGAGTTATGATTTTCCAAAGTTTGGGAACAGTGTGCCCGAATGGCCTTTTATCTTTTTTGTCCACTACGGGGACATTGACTTGGACGTGCGGGAACAAAACTGCCATTCCGGTCGGGCCATTTGGGCCAAAAAGAGCCACTTCAAAACCATGGCCCCCGAATGGCCTACGTGTTCCCGGCCGGGAACTTTTGGGCCATTTGGTCCATCACTACGGGAACTTTTGGGCCATTTGGTCCATCACTCCGGGAACTTTTGGGCCACTGAAGGGCCACCTCGGGGGGATTCTGGATCGATGTCATCTAAATGACTATCAGGACGATGGGGGGAGTCAGGCAACTGCTCTGGACCGCGCCAGAGCCTCGAAATCGGCCTGAACTCTAAAAACACAAAAAAACAAAAAAAAACACAAAAAAACACAAAAAACACAAAAAAACACAAAAAAAACTTCAAAGTATTTTGAATGTTTTTTTGCGCCCCATGTCATCTAAATGACTATCAGGACGATGGGGGGAGTCAGGCAACTGCTCTGGACCGCGCCAGAGCCTCGAAATCGGCCTGAACTCTAAAAACACAAAAAAACACAAAAAAAACTTCAAAGTATTTTGAATGTTTTTTTTGCCCGATTTGCTTGAAACTTTGCACATCTGGTGGGCTGGTCCCAGGTATGCCCTCTAGTAAGTTTCAGCCTCCTAGTCTAGAGCATACTGTAGATACATATGGGAGCAATGAGAACAGGCTTGGGACTTTTGGCATAAATGAGAGCCCATTCAAATTTAGGACAAATGGCCGTTTTTGAACATTCCTTATAACTCAAAAAGGGCCATTTGTCCTCCTTTTCTGTATGCGAAATGGCAGTGCCCTTCCCTTATAACTCAAAAAAGGACATTTCCCCTACATTTGATTGGGCTCTCATTTATGCCAAAAGTCCTAACCCTTTATTTTAACTTTATTTGGCCTGGAATCCCATAGAAAACAATGGACTAGGAAGCTGAAATTTGGACTACACTACAATCTCAACGCCTTGGTCCACTGGTATGAAAATTAAAAGGATTGGACCAACTCCAATCTTACTTTGTTTGACCTATTATCTCATAGAAAACAAGGTTCAATGAGGCTGAGATTTTCACAGTAATTCAACCTTTGCCCAACGATTCTTTGTCAGGAAATTCAATGGGAAATTCCTTAAACCTTTTCCATAGTAATGTATGGCATTTCGACTATGTTTGACCTATTAACCCATAGAAAACAAGGTTCAATGAGGCTGAGATTCTCACAGTAATTCAACCTTTGCCCAACGATTAACTGTTATGAAAATCAATGGGAAATTCCGTACAGTTTTCCCATACTAATGTATGGCATTTCGACTATGTTTGACCTATTAACCCATAGAAAACAAGGTTCAATGAGGCTGAGATTCTCACAGTAATTCAACCTTTGCCCAACGATTAACTGTTATGAAAATCAATGGGAAATTCCCTACAGTTTTCTCATAGTATTGTATGGCATTTTGACTTTGTTTGACCTATTAACCCATAGAACACAAGGTTCAATGAGGCTGAGATTCTCACAGTAATTCAACCTTTGCCCAACAATACATTTTCAGGAAAATCAATGAGAAATTCCTTAAACTTTTTCCATAGTAATGTATGGCATTTCGACTATGTTTGACCTATTAACCCATAGAAAACAAGATTCAATGAGGCTGAGATTCTCACAGTAATTCAACCTTTGCCCAACGATACATTTTCAGGAAAATCAATGGGAAATTCCTTAAACTTTTCCCATACTAATGTATGGCATTTCGACTATGTTTGACCTATTAACCCATAGAAAACAAGGTTCAATGAGGCTGAGATTCTCACAGTAATTCAACCTTTGCCCATAGATTACATGGTGTGAATATCAATGGGAAATTCACTGTGTTTCGTGAATGTCTCCAGTCTTTTAATTAATTAAAAATACTTTAAAGCCAAATAAAGGGATGCATTCTTTTTGACAATGAAGAGGGGGTCGTGGAGATGAAATGGCTGAAATTTAGAGTTCGTAGGTCCAAGTTAAGGTGCCCAAAACCAGGCGTTTAGGTCAAAGGTCAAAAGGTCGTAATTGGTGCATTATGTAAAAATGGCCATAGAGTCTGAGAAAAAGGTTGAAACTGCCTGAATTTTGCACCACACCTTCCCCCTGATGTGTAGAGTTCGTAGGTCCAAGTTAAAGTTCCCGAAAACAGCAACAAATGTGTAAATTGGGCCTAAAGTATGTTAAAGGGCCGGTACATTTGACCTATGTACAAACGGTCATAAAATCTGAGACAAAGGTTGAAACTGCCTGCATTTTGCAACACACATTCTCCCTGATACCTTGATTCAGGCTGGAAAGTAAAAAGTCTGTAGACCCTAGGAAAAGCTATCACCTGTTAGCAACATGCTAATAAGATCAATCCAATTCATGCTAGTAGAGCATCCTCTGGTGTCCACCATATATCATTTACATCAACATCTGTCTTGTAGAAATGGTTTTATGGCACCCAACAGAAACAGACACATGTGGACGTAATTTACAGTCTTTTAATTAATTAAAAATACTTTAAAGCAAAATAGAGGAATTCTTTCTTTTTGTGAATGAAGAGAGGGTCGTGGAGATGAAATGCCTAAAATTTGGAGTCCGTAGGTCCAAGTTAAGGTGCCCAAAAACAGCAAAAAAGGTCTTAATTGGCTCTAAATCCTCTTAAAGGGCCGGTAAATTTGACCTATGCAAAAATGGCCATAATCTCTCAAATATGGGTCCCAGAAACCACAGATTACGGACACACATTGTGGACTAGGCCTACAATGAGGTCACGTGAACAAAATCCCTCTAAAATGTCTAGAAAATAAATTTGCCTGTATGAAACTCAGGAGAACAGGAGGGTGAACATCTTAGCAAGATGTACACCCTGTCGTGCTGTTAAGTCAGATTGGAGCAATTTTTGTTCTAAACATCTGAGAGCTCTGCTTTTTTAATATGTTGTAGCCATGCTACTGCTGTCCATCATATATCATTTTCATCAACATCTGTCATGTAAATCGGGCCTAAATTACCATAAAGAGCAGTCAATTTGACCTATGTAAAACGGTCATAGCATCTGAGAAAAAGGTTGAAACTGCCTGGATTTCGCAGGACACCTTCCCCTTGATACCTTGATTCAGTCTGGAAAGTAAGAAGTCTGTAGACCCTTGGGAAAGCTATCTCCTGTTAGCAGCATGCTAATGACTTCAAACCAATGCATCCTAGTAGAGTGTCCTCTTGTGTCCAACATATGTCAATTTTATAAAACAAAGTAGTTTATTAGTGTTTTTATAGGACCCAGCAATAACCCTCTTGACTCTAAACACTGAAAACAGGCTTTTTCGAAGGCCCTATCTTCCCTTATCTTCCAAAAACGGCCATTTGGGTTGGGACTTTTGGCATAAATGAGAGCCCATTCAAATTTAGGACAAATGGCCGTTTTTGAACATTCCTTATAACTCGAAAAGGGCCATTTGTCCTCCTTTTCTGTATGCGAAATGGCAGTGCCCTTCCCTTATAAATCAAAAAATGCCATGTTGCCTACATTTGATTGGGCTCTCATTCATGCCAAAAGTCCTAACCCTGTCCTTTATTTCTACAACATGCAAATAACTCATCAAAAAGCTCAAACAGTCTGGAAATTGCACCCAACATCTTATCTTAGGTTCTGAACATGCTCACCAAGAATCCCATCTCTCAGCCCTCTGGAAAAGTATCTCCTGTTAGCAGCATGCTAATGACTTCAATCCAATGCAGCCTAGTAGAGTATCCTCTTGTGTCCAACATATGTCAATTTCATAACAACAAGTCGTTTATTAGTGTTTTTATAGGACCCAACAGAAACACACACATGTATACGTCTCCAGTCTTTTAATTAATTAAAAATACTTTAAAGCAAAATAGAGGAATACATTCTTTTTGTGAACGAAGAGAGGGTCGTGGAGATGAAATGCCTAAAATTTGGAGTTCGTAGGTCCAAGTTAAGGTGCCCGAAAACAGTAAATTGGTGCTAAATTCTCTTAAAGGGCCGGTAAATTTGAAACGGCCATAAAATCTGAGAAAAAGGTTGAAACTGCTTGAATTTTGCACCATGCATTCCCTGTGATGCCCTGATTCAGCATGCCAAGCAAGAAGTCTGTAGAACTTTGGTAAAGTTTTGGACCGTCCCTGTGCATCCGGTAACATAACCAAGGTGTCCACGTGGCGTCGTACGGTGATAGCTGATCCGTTTCCATGTTTTCCACTCAAAAAGCAAAAAAGGCCATTCGGGACTTAGCCCCACCCATTCCCATGTTTCCCATGATCAGCCCCACCCATTTCCATGTTTCCGATGAAAGTTGTACCCAAAAGGCATATAATCCATTCGGGACTTAGCCCCACCCATTCCCATGTTTCCCATGATCAGCCCAACCCATTTCCATGTTTCCGATGAAAGTTGTACCCAAAAGGCATATAATCCATTCGGGACTTAGCCCCACCCATTCCCATGTTACCCATGGTTTCCATGATGAATAGCGCCCTCTATAGCATTTCGTAGTTGTTAACACTTGGCCCCCTCAATGGCATTTGGGTTCCCGGATGGCGCAATGGGAGTTAGTCCGTATGGCCAAAACATTTCCACCGTGCCCAAAAAGGGCCGTGTCCCCAGTACGGCCCATGTTAAAGTTGGGACATAAACCCCAAATTCCCTAGCCTGTGTTATTTGTAGCCTATAGTATCACTCTAAAACATATTTTACTGTACGATGCCTTCAGCCTGGAATCAACACCAGCCTGCCAGACAGGGTGTGAGCCATTTATTTAGGTTTTAGGAGCAGCATATCAGACAGGACATATTACGCAGCAGGATAAAGAGTCGTGAATTTCTACATTGAATAAAAGATACTAGGATATTTTGGGTTTGGTTGTCCTCCCCAAGGATATTTTAAGACTTTTTTTGACTTAAAGTATGCAATTTGACATCATTTTGGACCACTATTACGACCATAGATAACGCTGCAAAAGCTAAGAGACAAACTTTCTGTATGAATAGTTATTCCATTATTTACATGTGTCACAGGCTTTGTCTGACCGTTTGTTTCTTCTGGAAATGTGTGCCCTATAAAATCATACTGCTTCTTAAGCATGGTGCAAAAATACTGGCGCTGCACTGTTATGAATTGCCATAATGAGTCATCCAGAGAAACTGATATGAAGAGGTCAGAAAAGCATTATGAGCTCACAGCAGCTTGTGAGAACTGCTGGTGCGAAAAATAAATCATGGTACACCAGAGTGAAATGTAGAAGGGCCCACTTTGAGCAACAGCCAGATGAGTAGCAACTTTGTGTGGCTAATTTTCTGTAACTAGTGAAGCATTTAAGCATTGTTAAATTAGCAAGCTAGCTAGCAAACTCGACAACTGGCTAGTTAGCTAGCTTGCTAATTCCACTATGCTTAAATGCTTCACTAGTTACAGAAGATGGTCACAACAGCGGGCTGGTGGCCAGCAGCAGCGCTGGGTCTAACGGTCCCTCGGCCAAACTCCCTGCCTGCTCAGGAGAAAAATAAGCTACCTAGCTCAGTAGCTAGCCATCTGTCTCTGGAGCTAAGTCTGCTCTCTTCCAAGCAAGCTGCAACAACACTTAGCCACACAGACGCGTGTTGTCATTATAACAACTAACTCTTCAATAAACCACGGAAAACCGTATAATGTATTTCTATGGTCGCACCCCTTGTAGCTAGCAAAGCTCATTGTTAGTTGTTTTGTAACAACTAGCTATATGGTGGCTACAGGCCTAATTTTTTTACTCTTACTTTGAATATTCCCTTGGTGACCTTCTGATCTAATGCATGGAATCTGAGGATAAAACTCTCTTGCGCACAACACTATATATATATACACACTATAGGAAGAAAGGGTCATTATGTCACGGAACTCACATTTGTGCAACTTTAGTAAGTTAACCCGACACACTGCAACCTGTTGTCAAGCAACATAAGTTGCAGTTAGCTTAGCTAGCTAACTTACCATCACAAGTTTGATACCCTGCAGCTTGACCCGCAACGTGACCATGGCTAATATTTAGTTCAGACATGAATCCTTATCAACCGAGCTGCCTGACACGCTGTCAAAAAGTTAGCTTGCTAGTTTTTAGGTCCGAAGTTAGCTGTAGTAAAACTGTCTGTTGCCCCTGTTAAAGAGACGCATTTAGAGCTTAAACGGTGATCACGTGCAATACTAACGTCAATTCCCCATCTTTGTTCCTACATGTATATAAGGATGGTGCCAGTGCAGCTCATCTTCTGGCGGAGTGCACGCAACAAATCCTGAGCTACCAGATTACTCAAAGAATTGGAATTGCATCCAGTTAACTACTGTTTCTATGTTGTGTGTGCCACAAATACTATTTCAGCGACACGAGACCCTGGTGGTCGCCAGACCTCCATCCTGGTACGTTTCCACCTAAGGGGCGCCTTTATTCCCTGTCTGCTCCTGAAAGAGAGGCGATGGACAATTATATTAACAACTCCCTGGCTTCCGGTCTCATACACCCCTCGTCCTCTCTGCTGCATTGATTCAAACTATCCCTGGTGTCTGTCATACTGCTCCTGGGTCCTTACCACACCCGTTGTATGTTAATAACGTTAACGTAATAATGTTTTAAGAGGTGATTTAAAAACACTGACATATTTAGCTAACGTTTTCTCAACCGGCATGTTTTTCCAGAGTGTGGGGGCCCAGACTGGAAAGGCCTAGTAACCCTTAGTTACCAGCTGGGCTCTGTGAACAACCAGAGGGCCACTTTCAACATAGGGTGCCCAGGCTCATGGGGGGTTAGCAGAAGGGCAGAGGGGGAGGACGGGTCAGAAATAGTGGGCCAGTAAACTAAAATGGCTTTAATACCTGAGCCACCATAGCGAGGACGAGAAGAAGTTGAGATAGGTGTCCATTGTGGGTAGAGCATGGTGCTGTGAGACGGCAAAGAGTAATAGAGAATCATTCAGCAGGGCCCAGTCTGTCTCTGTGGCAAACAGAGCCGATGGAGGACACTCATTATGGGGAAATGGGGCCAGATGCATCTCTGCTTCATGTAGCTTACGGAGGTGAACTGCACAAAGAGTGTGATAAGGAGATGCTGAAGCAAAGGCTAAGAAAACCATTGATCCAGCATCCAGATGTACTGTGGAAAGTAAGAAATGGCAATGATCCGTTGCTAGAAACACGGCTAATGTCCCTAGCATTGTTAACACAAGCATGTGCTAGCATTAGCTTTCCAGTTAACAGCGTCACACCAGGAAGAAAAAGAGGTCATAGTGGAGGACTGATTGTCACTGGATAGAAGTGTTAGCACTGGTAGTCTCGTTAGCAGAGCAGGTAGAACAGCCAAAAGAAGAAGCAGAAATGCTAAATGCTAAGGCATCAGAATGAGTAGGGCCTGGGCGTCCTAAAGGTAATTGGGCAAAACCAGAATGTATAGCCATTAGGACCAGTCCAGAGCAGCTGCCTGAGGCATGATGGGCTTTAACTCTGAAGCTAGCAGCATATTGACGACAGTAATGCTAGGCTAGGCTCATTATGTATGTATGGACACAAATACCTCCAGAGAAAGACTCTTGAGAGGCTCACGGTTAGCTGAAACAATGTTTCTGGCATCCCAGAATGGAAAAAACAGCACTATGATTGATTTATTTATGTATCTATTCATTCCAAGCATTGTCTTATAGATTTTTTTTTCCCACACTTTTCCATGCCTTTTCTATCCCCAGGACATTACATGCATTTATATGCAAGAGCATCTGTATAATACATTATACTATCAAAAAAAGTTTCCTGCATTTGTCATCATTGCAATTTGAATATACATCATGTAAAACCTTGATAAAAACTATCTAGAACTCTAAAGCAAATAGGATTTCAGCCCCTCCCCACTCTGTACCTTTATTCTTCACTATGAAATATAATGATTAGAGCCCTTAAGAAATCAATTTTTTGTATTCTTGTGTGAGTACTATACTTTTGAATACTATTTCCCATCGTAAATTCATAATATGTTAGTTAAATACACATATAAATACTTCTGTTCAATACAAGGGCTTGTAAATAGTTGTAGTTGTTTCTATTTTAAGAATATCAATGTTTGTATAATTTTTTAATAGTTGAAAAATGCTTCTATTTCTTAACTTCATTAGAAATGCTTGTGTCATTTCAATTTTCAAAAAAAATATATTTGTTTTAAAAATATTTTTTTAACATACTTTATACTAAATTCTAGTTGAGTAATAATGTCTCGACTTGAGCATGTATTTTATGTAATCCTTCCGTTTTAGTAATTACTATTACCTGTCTAAGTTATTTACAAAGGCCGCAGACCAGGCCGAGCCTCAGAGCTCCCTGATGCTGATGGTGACCAAAAGAGTGGGGGATGGGCGAGGTTATGGTGGGGACGGTCAATGTCAGGTTCTGTGTGAAGTACCTTAAGTTTCATTTCTGACATTACACAAAACCTGATGTTTACCGTCCTCATGGGGACCATGGCCTGGCCCCACCCCCAGTCAGCACATGCTCTCGTGGAGAGGTGACTGACTGCCTCAGACTGTCGAGCGGCTCCACACACATGTAACCTGATGGGCTAGCTGTGGAACCTGGATGGAAATGGTAAGTTTTTAATTATTGTCCTAGCTCCTAATGTAACATAGTGCTGTTAAGTTTACTTTGATACTGTTGGTACATGTACTGCCATATAAAATGAGCTGTTGCAATGTGCTAGAACTTAACCGAGATGGACAGCTAATGTTAGCTAACACTAAGCTAGCATGTGCAGCTAGCAGCACATGTTCCAATGTCAAGTGAAACCGAGATGCACAGCTAATGTTAGCTAACACTAAGCTGGCATGTGCAGCTAGCAGCACATGTTCCAATGTCAAGTGAAACCGAGATGGACAGCTAATGTTAGCTAACACTAAGCTAGCATGTGCAGCTAGCAGCACATGCACATGTTCCAATGTCAAGTGAAACCGCAATCCTGGACAACTAATTACAGCCAACTACAAATGGATAATTTACACATCATGGGGCTTTTTTTACAGTCACAATATAGTGATATTTAGATATTTTTTCGAATTTATGTTTTATCATTATTTTCTTTTCCCACAGAACGTGAATATTATGCTCAACAAAGTGAGATATTTGACATATTGAGTCAAGGTCAACTTTTTAAATGTAGTATTTCTTCACATGTAAGCAGATATTGTAATTGAAATCGCCATTGGTATTGAAGTCGAATATTCAGCCTCATACTTTCAGAACAAAAGTAGATCTCGTTACTATAATGCAGCCTATAAGACCAGAAAATTACTTTTAATTTCAGTTTAAAATGTAATAATAGCAGTTCAGGCGATATCTAAATGATTCATGTCACAATTTTAACTACACCAAATTCTACCACTGCAGCTTGAAATACAGAGTACTGTAACATGACTGAATGTGTCCCTTGTGCTTTCAGGAGGATGGAGCATGTTTTTCATCCACTGGTGGCAGCTCTAAATGCACAGGTGAGAGAGATGATTGTATATTGAGGTTTGTAGAAAGTATTTTGTAATACTGAATATTTCAGGGAGTCCATCCCAAACTGATCATACTCACAGGGTTTAGGTCATACAACTATTTAAAAAGAATCCAAACTCAAATGAAACACATTTTTTCCCATCAAAGATTGAAGATTGAATTAGTTCATCATAAACCATATTAACATTTCCATCCTCTGTTATATGTTTGCAGGTGCCGATGTGACAGATGGCTTTGACCCTGAACAGACCAACGAGGTAGGATATGTCATCTTCTTTGGGTTCTTAATTGACAGTTAACCTGCTCGACTGTGTATGTAGAACAGATATCAAAACAATACTAGAGTAATTAATTTATTACAGACAGACTACAGCTAGTTAATCACACATATTAGACTTCCATTGTTACCATAGTGTTTCCGACAGAATTAGATTATATTCTAAATATTCACTGGACTCTTGTGGTGATAGCAGAACGAACAGGTCAGTCTACAGGATGGGTAGAGTGAGGGGAAGTTGTCCACTACTTCATTGAAAACTGATGTTGTCTTTCTCTTGGATGGACAAAGAATAAAAATGCAAAAGTGACAAAATATACATGGGTGGCTGCCAATATACCTGGTATATATCTGTCTGATTCAAGTTTTCCAGCTGCGTAAAGTAAGAGAGTGTTGTGTCTGGCTGGTAATATCAGGTCCAACCCCTCTCAAATTTATTTGAAGAATATCAGCTTTTACCATCACACAGAAGATTTAGTCCCACACGTTTGACTAAACAGAGTCTGTTAAACTATCACCAGTTTGGGTTCTAAGTAGGCCTCAATGTGGACGAAGTACTGAATATTAAAGGGAGCAATTCAATTGTTTGTACTGCAGCCACTTATTGTTAATGTCTGATGTAATATAAGTTGTAGTATTTGTTGTTTGGTTGTGTATTGTTTTGTTATTTATTTAAAACAGTGTACACCTCAGCATGCAAGACACATTTCAGAAGAATAGAATCAAATCCCACAGAATGTGATTGTATTTGTTGCATAATGGCTGTTAATAAACCTGAGCAGCCTGCCCGAGTAAAGTCTATGTGAGAAACAACACTATTCTGATCAGTTAAATCAAATCTAATTGAGGCCTCGCATGCAACACCTTTTTTTTATTGTTTTTTGTGTGCAAATGACCACATTAAACTTTTTAAGAACAAGTTAATCCACTTTGAAAATATGATGCCCCTATCTTAAGTTTACTAAAGTTGTTCAGTGGCTAATGGGGCACCCCAGTGGCTCACCTGACAGAGCATGTATCATGTACAATAAGGCTAAAACTTAAACTTCGTTGTCTGTGTTTTGCAGGCTCAAAGTCGTGTTATGCGTCGCCTCCAGAAACTCAAAACACATCATGATGTGTGTGAGAAGCGCTACGAAACGTCCAACACAAAGAGGTTAAACGTCATGAGGGAGAGGACCTTGATTTTAAGTCGTAGCTGGAATGCAAAGGTTAGTTTTTTTTACCAGGGGGGAAGGTAGACTGGTAGGTAGACTGGTAGGTAGCTGGACTGGTAGGGAGGGAGGGAGGTAGGTAGACTGGTAGATAAATAGGTAGGTAGGTAGACTGGTAGGTAGGTAGACTGGTAGATAGACTGCTAGGTAGGTAGGGAGCACGTCCAAACATTACAAAAATGTTTTGCCATCTCTAGTTTTAGTCTATTGTTTTGTCTTGAAATGTATTATCGTTAAATGCTTGTGATTTTATAATGAAGAAAATCCAAGTCTAAACCTCTCTTTTTTTTAAGCTCAACAGACAAATGCTTGGAGACTCAAGTTCACTATCAAGTTCTGAGTACAGCGATGAGGTTGAGTATGTTCCTCAATCTGCTAAAGAAACAGAAAGAGACAGTTCAGCAGAAGATGTCAAACAGCACAGGGGTAAGACGAGAACAACGGTAACAACTTCAACCAACTCTCAGGAAGGAGATGTCCAAACATGTAAGTTCTACTTCCCTGGCTGCACATGACACCAACCAAGAAAGCACACACTGTCCAGTGACATTGCTAGCCTTAATCATTTGCATGCCTTTTACCTTGCCTGTATCATTTTTATTTCCAATAATTTTCCCTAATAGTTTCCTTAAAATACCACGAGTGTTCATTCTGTGGGCACCAACAGAATGTAGACACTATTTGATTGCATGTATAAAATATTTAGAAAGTCTGTTATTCTCAGTTTTGCTTGTGTTTTAATAGGTAGTTCGGATGAAAAGATGCTGCTGGTTGGGGAGGTCTCTGGTGAATCACACACAAAAAAAGGTAATCTCTTCAAAGTTTTTTCAGTTTCTCACCTAGGATCAAGTGCGGGAGGTATTTTTTGCAAGTTATACTTAGCAGATTCAGATTCTCTATCCAAAATATAAATAAACTAATAATCGTTAAGTAGTATGTAACTTAGTTAATAAGTGTATTAAGTAGTTAAAATGAGCTCCACCTTTACCAGCTTTAACATTAAAGTGAACAATACATTAATGCATCGATAATTATTATCCAATGATTTCAGGCTACCATAAATATATTTATGTCGATTCTGCATAGTGAGTATACTTTAACTTTCAATACTTAGAGGATATTTTGATGCTATCTCTCTGTGCGTTTCTATCACAAGCACGCACCTGGTTTTTGTGTGACAGGTTTTGAGACTAATGAAACACCATATTAAAGTAACTGGCATCATTACGTAAGGAAAAATAATTCACATCATCCAGTATATTGAATTCAGAATCATCTCTGTAAAGGACTCATTTGTTCAGGTCAGTAGATCTCTTCTAGTCCAAAGTTTTGTCACATAATGTCTTCTTGACTAAACGGACAATGTCCAGTTGTTTTAAATGAAATACTCCACTTGTGTCATGTAACTAGTGTTAGTGTTGGTAAACCTCGTCTTTGTTTATACTTCTGCAACTACCTTCTATATTTCTGCTGCTAGTTCTATTTCTTGTATTGCTGATACTGTTGCTTCAAATACTTGTTACTGCAACTACAGGTTGTTCTACTTGTATTTTGTGTACTGCTACAGTCAAGACCTGTTGTCATTATAGCTTCAGTACTTGCTGGTTTTTGAATAACATTAAATTACTGTCTCATTTTATTCAGGGTCATCACAAACAAAAAGACAGAAGTGGACCGAAGATGAAATCCAGGCTGTGGAAAAAACACTAATGGACCACATCAGCTGTGGGAAGGTTCCTGGGAAAGCCCGATGTCTGGAATGCATTCAGACGTCACCACTAGCCCTTAAAGAGAGGAGTTGGGAGGGAGTGAAGTTTTACATGAAAAAACGAATTGATACATTAAAGCGAAAGTCCTTGAAAGAAAGGTAAGCTTTTACATTTGTGCACTATTGTGTTCAGATGGAAGACTACAGGTACAATCTTTGCTGGATATTTATGACCTTCTGTTGCTGGACGTTGTTTAATATTGTCAAACAATATTCTCGTGCCTGTTCTCTTTGACATTCCTCTTATTCTTTGTTAAATATTTGAATGTTTTTATTTGCATTATTATGCGCATTACTATATTTTGTGATACACAAACATACATTTTTGTTGTATTTTTATTTAAAACCATGTCACTACACTGAAAATGTAAATAGTCTACATTGCAGTGCACTTGTATTGATTGCAATTAACAGTTTGTTGTGAGGCACTGAAAGGTTTTGAATCTAAAACAGTAAGTGTTAAAAAAGTATTGTAGTAGTCAAGTTCAGTATTTGTTTTTTGCAAGTAAAATACTATTTTGAAATATTAATGCTGAGCGCATTGCAGTTGTGATACTGTGATATTCAGCTCCATTATTTGTAGTGGTGTTTTTTTCAACTAAAATACAAAGTACTGAATATCACAGTATCACAACTGTAATGCTTTGAACTGTAATATTCAGTGCAGTATATCTGAAAGATGCACAGAACTTAAAGTAAATAAAGCTGTGAAGTTTGAACATTTATATTGAGTGGAGTTCAATATGCACAAATGATGAGTGAATATACAAATGCAATATAAAATTAATTAACAAAATATAATACAGAAACAACTCTATATATAAGGCTCCTTAGTGTTTCTAAAAACTTACCCTCCATTGAATACCTTATATAGGCTTGTAAATGTAAGACACATTTTTAACAGTGTCCCCTGGTGGTGGTTTGTATTATGACATAATAGGACCGTCCCCGCTGGGATAGAAAAACCAGACAAAAATTCAGTTTTTAAAATTTGAGAAATCTTGATACATGAGTAGATATTCTGGTTCCCAGGACCCCAAACAAATTTATGTGATCAAAAGTATGCCATTATTCCATTAAATAAATGAGGTCCCCACGCGTAACCTCTACACTGACGTCCCCACCATGTAGCAAAAACGTGTATGTGTGTGCTTGTGTGTGTGTGATGCATTTCACACAACTATCTTCATTCATTTTGACTCTCCAGTGTCAAACAAGAGAGTTTCAGCAGCAATTTTTCATTCTGTCACCTCATTCTTAGCCAACAGGACTGGAAGCTTTTAAAGGTTTGAGCTGCTAAGTTAAACAATCCAGAGACGTGTTAGCAGCCGAGAGTTTTCCTCCTCAAAATTGCTGTGGTCTGTGCGATTTAGTTTCTTACGCAATTCGTCGTAAATTCTCTGCTGTCTGTGACTGGAGAGCGTTAATGCTGTCTGCATTTATTTCTTTTTAAGTAGCAGTCGCTGAGTTTGACACCAGGAAAACGAATAAGCTTCTCTCTCACCTCCGTCAACCACCCTCAAGCCAGCAGCAGCAGTCAGCTGACTGACGGCATGAAGCCAAAGCTCCCCACAGTTTGTTTTCTTTAACTGGCTCGATATTTATGTTCATGCACCCAACTAGGGATTTACTGTCGTCGTGCCGTCGGCGGATTCAAAGTGTCAACTGATAAAAATCGACCCCACTAAGCCCTTAAAGTTCTCTCGAGTGTGACTCACAGTCTGCAGAGCTGAGAGGTTTATGTGAACACCAGATATTGTTTATTATATCATACAGACAGTAAGGGGTTTACATTGAATCTTGAGTGTGAGTACTTCAAAGTTAACTGTTTAATAACCGCTTTAATTGATTGATTTGATTTTCCCAACCGCTCCCCGTCTGTCACAGGAGCGCGATGAGAAGGGGAGGCTTCAGGGTCAGATCAAGAGGCTGTGGGAGGACAACCAGAGACTGCAGGAGGAGTCGCAGACCTCTGCCGCCAAGCTCAAGAAGTTCACCGAGTGGGTCTTCAACACCATCGACATGAACTGACTCCGACCCCGCACATTTCAGCTCGCGCACACGCACGCACACACATGCATATACATCAGCACAAACGGGTCCGGACGGAGAGAGGCAGAGGGGGGAAAGAAACTGCACAAGAGAAGAAGTGGAGACTCGTTGGATGCCGCTAAGCCCTCCGACCATCTTCCATTGGGCTCAAACATCAGCGGGTAATATATTATCGACCGGCCTCAGTCCCCACAGACCCCTCTGTTCACCTTTCTCAGGATGAGACTCCAGAGAAATGGGTGTTTATCACATTATGAATGACTCGCCACATTGCTGAATTGATCTTTCTCTCATCTCGCTGTGCCAAAATCGTTTTTTTTTTTTTTGCAAAATTGCCAACAGAGAGGAAGCTCTTCCCCTCCGTTCTCTTTCTGAAGAAATGTCACCAGACTCCCCCCCCGCCATGCCTTCTCAGTGGATGCGCTTCTCTTAAGTCCATATCTGGCCTTTTCCCCCTCTTTGTTCCTTTTTCATAACTTTGCCCAGCTTCTCTGAAAGGTGACTTGAGTCTTTAGTGCCCAACCCTAACCCGCCACAGCAGAGGGTAGCAGACAGCCACGTGACTTAAGAGAAGACGTCTCTGAAATGCCACGCCACAGTCTGACAGGAATGCGACGGATCTGCCAGCCCAGCCACTTTGGAGCTCGCCGTAAAAACACCAACAACAGGTATACTGAATCTAAAGCCTCAAGACCACTGCACACCGGAGACGTTTTCACTTCCTTTCACACGTGAATGGAGTGTAAAGAGATTCAGTGTTTCCTGTCCTCGAAGCTTCTGACCACTGAAGCAGGTTGACGTGTGTCTGAACGGGAGGGAAACATGGATTTGTACAGCGTTTTCTTTTTTTTTTTCCTCTCCTCTGTGTCACTCGTATCTGGATTACAGCATCCTGTTTTGTCTCTACAGCACAAACCAACACCTGGCAGAGGAGTATATTTATAAGCCATCGGCAAGTGGTGCCGTTAAACATGACTGATATCCAGAGTGCTTTGGTCCATCCCAACTGTATGTGTCTTAAAAAAAGCAATAGGAAGAAGTCAGGACTCCTGTCTCTCCCAAAAAAAAAAAAAAAAAAAGGGAGCGTTTGCTCTCGGGAAGATGTTTGATGTGGGAAAAGCTGTTTTTAAAGGTTACGCCTCAAGGACACCTGTCTCTATCTTCCATTAAAGCAGTGAACGTCGCGCTTTGAGGAAAAAGGGAAAGAGAGGACTCCACTCGCCCATCCCACTGTCTGGAATACAGAGAGCCAGCTGAAAAGCAATGACAGAGACATTTTTGGGAGGGAAAAGTAAGAAGGGACTTTCTTTTTCTTTTCTTTTTTTTTTCAGGTTAATTTATTTCCTTGTATTATAATTCCAATAAATAAGTTGTTCTATTCGTACAGTACAACTGACATCAGTGTTTAGTTTCTCGAGAAAATGATCACTTGCGATATTATTTAAATGTCGTTTCTTTCTTAATTCTGGCTAAAGCCGAAAATATATGCTTTCAATTCTGTATTCTGTTGTGTTTCGTAGTGCCCAAGCCTGCTGTCGTGTTGCTTACAGTGCCCTCTAGTGATGACCAGTGAGAAATGTCATGATTATTCAATGTGCTGCCAGTCACTCTGTAGATTCCCCACGCCTCTTCAACAATCAGTCAGACATCGACCGGGGGGGGGGCACGCAAACTCAGAACAGGAAGAAAAACCAGAAGCCAGCTTTGAGAGACAATCAAAGGTGGATGTCTGATGAAGGGGAGCAGACCGTAGGTGTACTTGTATGTATGTATGTGGGTGTGTTTTACATTTTGAACATGTCTAGTGTTCCTCAGGGTCAGTACGTGTTGGGGACAGTGAGGGTCTTTAGAGAAAGTAAAAAGGACTTGCATGATTAGATTAAAAATGGCCCCCGATAAGAAGGAGGCTGCAGTACCTTTCTTTGGCAGTGTGTGTTGTTGTTGTTGTCGTCGTGTGAATGTTCATCGGTCTATTCAGCCGTGCCTACAGTCACTTATTTTGGTCATTTACTCCCAGGCAGAGCAGGGACGTGCCTTTGAAACACCACCTGGGGAACAGATGAAAGGCTCTTCTTCTTCATCCTGAGTAATAGACACACATGGTAACACACACACACACACACACACACACACACACACACACACACACACACACTAGTTTTAAATAGCCTCATACTCACAGTTGTAGACTTGATAAAAGTTTGTGCGGGGAGGCGTCGGCCTTTCTCTTGTTCGTATGAATATTTTGACTGAACACAGCCAGGCTGGCCGGCCTCCAGACACGGGGACGAGAGTGTGTGACGTGTGCCGAAATGCGTCGGTGTGTGTGCCTTTGCATTCAGTTGCATGCAGTATATCTTTCAGGGCCCCAGTAATAAGAGTGTATTGGGAAAAAAATGTCGTCGTCCCCCTCCCCAAATCACAAAGCTACTTACAACCCCAGCAGGAGCCCACACAGCTGTTTCCTCAGCCAGGGGTTATTTTCAGGTCGCTAACTTGAGCGTGTACGTTGAAACTGTTGTTCACGTGCTGCACTGGTGTAAGCCTTAATTCCTTCCCCCTGCGATGAAGAAAACGCTCCCAGTTTTTGAATCTCCTAAAGTTCATATGCATCTTGAATCGATGCAATTAAAACCCTGCAGCATAAAGCACAAAAACGGCACCCGGTCTGAATGTAAAGAGAATATAAAACGGGCTAAAGGTATGATGTTTACTATAACTGACATTCAGCTCTGCAGCTTTGCAGGGAGATGAGTGAACTCTTAACAAAGACCATGTGAACGGTTCTGTTTTAAGAATCTCTTGGATCATAACACCACCAGTGGGGGACAGTCAAGTGCTTAAATGTTTTGCCTGATGATATGATTTGGTTGTTTTAACACGTTGGCCAGTTGTGAAAAGCAGTCTAGTAGTCATCCAATAATGTGAAATCCTCAAAATATACAGAAAATAAGAGCCGTGTCGGCAGAAATGTTCCCAAAATCCAGGTTTTGACTGTAAATTGTTTTGAGCACCGGTTTCCTCGCCAGAACTACAGTATGACGATGCTTAAATAATTACTAATATGTAATGTTTCGTATTTTATTGTACATGGAAAGTGCTCTAGTTTTTTGTATTCCAAATGACAAACTGTGCAGTGCAGATGTTTTGCTCGCATCTTTAAAAGTGTGCATCAAGTTGGATGTTAGATACAGCTGTCCACCTTATTCAAAGACACACACACACACACACACACACACACACACACACACACACACACACACACACACACACCAGTTACTTCAGTGTGAATGTTGAGTTATTTCACAGTTCGTTTTGTTTCTTTCCTCAGTTCAGATGTTCAAATGTTCCATTTTGTAATATCTTTTATTTTTAAGAACCTTTGCACAATGTTTTATAACAAATGCTTGCGTCGGCAGGTTTTTGGATAAGACGGGTGAATTGATCCATTCCTGTGCTATCTTGTCTTGATGTCACTCTGTAGTTTTCCTGCCAAACAGAGGAAGGTGCTCGACTTTATTCCCCCCCCCCTCAAGCATCACTGAACAGACGAGAGCAGGCTGCATGTTGTTTGTTCTGTACAGGATGCTGGTTTTCAGTCGAGCGCAACTTGCGAGGTTAGTGATTGCAGCAGAGGAGGAAGGTTTCACAGAGCTCAGAGTCCCGGCTTCCATCGCTGTGTCGTGATCCGAGAATAAACTGAACGGTAAAGGGATCGGCTCTGACTGGAGATAAAGCACACTATTTCAAGAGGACCATATGTTTTACAGAGTTGAAAATACTGTTTACATCCCGGATCCATTGTCTTTGTAAAATGTAAAGGTATGAAGAAGACATTTGCAGTGATCACAGTATTAAAGTTTCTGAAATAAATAAATGCCATATCTATTTGTGATGCCTTTTACTTGTTGGTTTCTGCACTATGTTGCTGATTCTTTTTACTTGCTACTTTGTTGAGTAAAGAATAAGAACAACTGTATAATACATTGACGAGAGAAAGCTGTACACAGTGAGATACCCTGAGTACGTGTTCATACATGTGCATTGATATATTTGTCTAAAATAACTGATTTAACCAATAGTTCAGTTATTCCCATGTTATTGATTAAAGTGGGATGGTGATGAGGGCTGGTTAAACAAAAAAAACTATTTTCTGATTCAAATGGATCTTCATTTGGGTGATCATATATCAATTTGTAAAACCAAAGGTTGATCCTAACGTTACCACTAACAATAACTTTAAGTACATTAAGTAATGCACCAGGTTATAGGGTTCCTTATAAGACTGGGCGATGTAGCTTATGAATAATATCGGCATTAGAATCTCTTTAATATCCAACCAAACTTGGTATTTAAACTGAAATATCCCTGATCGATATATTAAATCAAATTGAATTGACTTTAATTAGAAGATCAGAAGACCCAGCCCTAACAGTGATGGATTTAATGATATATAAATCAAATATATAGTGATGTGCTGGAGTGAAATACTCTATAATAAAATAGCTAATACGTAGATAGAAATATGTATTACAATGTGTATATAAGTATAATATGAAAATATATAAATACAGTTTAAATATGTAAATACTCTATTTTTAAAATATAATTTTAAAATAGTAAGTAAATATATGCAATTAAATAAATATGTTTTTGCTTCTTAAAGTAAAACCCTAATTGAGATCAATAAAAGCCAAACATGATGCAAACAAAAAAAACATTCATGCACATTTAATTTTTATTTGCATGATATCTTTTTTTCAAATTCTGTCAAAAGCTTCAATACACACATCAATTTATAAAATGATTTCATGTGACAGGCATCACAGAGTTAACAGCAACTAATGTAATGTGTCATAAGGTTCTCCTCGAGTGCACTAATAACAGCTCATTTTCACTCTGAGTGGACGTGGGTCTACTTTCTCCTGCAGAGCTTCTGTCTGATTGTATCTAGCGGTGAGTGAGAGAGTGAGGAGAGGGTAGAGGTCTGGGATTTGGACCGAGTCTGCCTCGGGCTGCTGTTGTTCCCGCGTCACACTGATTCATCTGATTGCACTTTAACTGCTCTCACAGCGAGAGCAGGGACTCACCTCGCCTGTGTGTTCTTCTTCTTACACTCATTACACAGTAGATGGCTCCCACTGCTGAAAGAGACAAGCAGCAACAAACGTCAGCATTGGAGTTTTTTTCATGGAGATGACGGAAGAGCTGTCTACATCTGAACTTTATGGAAGGAACAGTGTTGTTACACTATACTGGAACTAAACGTCAGCCTGAATTACTTCCATGCAACGATGCATTACAGTCATACCGAAGATCTCCAGCTTGTGAGATTGAGTGTGATTTCAGGAGCTATGATCATTCACAAATAAAGTTTTAGACTTCTACACATGCGTTTGTTTGTGATGCCATAAATGGGTAACTTTTATTAAGATCAAGTAGTAAGGAAAGAATGTGTGAAGTATGTATTACCTTCCTGGGACCAGCACGCCTGGTAGCTGGCACTGCAAAGAAAATAATAATAAAGCAAAGATATTGTGTAATCTAGAGAAATTAGCTTGTTTCCAAATACGTTAAAAAGAAAAATAAAACAAGGAATTAATTAAGGCTCTGAAATACTGTCTGACTATAAAAATAGAAGACTAGACATGAACTAAGAGGAGTTGTAGATTACGGTTCTTGATAGACTAGATCTATGCAGATTGCCAGCAGGGCTTTAAAGCCTTGATAAAGAGAAGCTGCTTCACCTCTGTGAAGTATCTATAGATCCCTGCACATATATCACAGGACTACATTCTTTCCCCAACAAAATGAAATTATGCTTTTCCGGAATTCAAGTCTTTTAGCGAATGTATCTGACTGTGAAAAACAAAATAACCGTCCGACTAATTTGCGCGCCAAATAATTAGTGCAGCTGAGAGAACTACGATCAGACTCGTTGGTTTGTCAACCTGTGCTGCTGTGGATTGACCCGTGCTGGTTTCAGTCTTGTCCACCTGCAGCGGTGGTTCAGGGCCGGTTGAGGCCAGCGCAGCAGTGACTGCAGTCTCGCTGCAGAGGAGGACAGGTTTAATGCGGAGGAGGCTACAGATTAGTCATCTTTGGTATACAGGTGGAAAATGTGTGGGCTGATTCACCGGGGGTTCCTTTCAAGGATTTGCTACAGAGCGATGTCTGAATTGACGTCTGATCAGGGAGAGTTTAAAATGAGGCCATCATTAAGTATCTCCAGGATTCCGGCGTGATGTTTAAGTTGCCTATGTGTTTACATGTTTTAACTGCTAAATTCTCCACTATGTTCACCAGCTGGTTGCTATCTGTGTCTGTCTGCTGTTTGGTGCTGGGCAGGTCGTGTGCAATAGTGTACAACAGTTTAGTGACTTTTGACCTGTAGTGATAAGAAAACGTAAATAGACACAAATCAAAGCTGTTAATCCTAAAAAGACAATAGACAATGAGTTTACCACTGTAAAGAATGTATATGTTATCAATTAAAAAGCTGAAATCTTATCAGGTTTCAAGTCATTATGTGGATCTGACCTGGAAACGCTGAGATGAATGGGCTTAAAGCGACACACAGAATGCACGAACAGCCTTCAGTATGTATCAGAACAATTTGAAAAATGCTGTAAAAGCTCAACACACAGTGGAATTATTGTAAACCTTTGGAGATCCCTGCTTATTAGGAACAATTTTACTTGACAAATGTATATCAGACTTCTAACTCTATTCTGCACATACAAGTTAGAAGGTTGTCAACTTCTCTTCTAACATGGCTTCATCTTCATTTCATTTATCTCTGTTTACCGGCAGCATGTGGTCATCTCTTTTTCTTTTTCTTCCTCTTGTGCCGTGTGTGGACCCTTGATGCTTTTATCCCACACTCTCCAGCAGCCCACACAACGCCTTCATGTCTCTGTGCGTCTCTCGGCTCTTATCCGACACTCAAGAAGGGAGTCAGAGAAAGTAAAAGGTGTTTTGTTCTTCAAAGGCAGAGCTTTTGTTGTCTGCTGTCATTCCAGATGCCAACAGTCCCTTCGCGCAATGGCGATCTGTCGATTTACACAACATACCTGTCAGTCTGTGACGGCTGTGAGTGTAGCAGACCGTCCCAGTGACACAGACGCATCTTTGACATCTCAGCTATTTCTAGAAAGCCTCCTTCAAGAATATTTCTATTGATATAAGATGTGAAGCATCGTGAGAAGCTCTAATTAACTCATTAACAAAGACCGCCTCATGTAAAAGTGATTCAGAAATACAGAAATCATTCAAAATGCGTTCTGTATGTGTGCAGTTGTTAGCCTTTAATTGGATAAAATTGCCACAAAAATGTTTTTAATTTGGTAGAAAACGGAGGTGAGACTCCTTTTAGCCCCCTCTTCATTTGCACAATACATTCATCCTTCACCCTTCCCTCCACCTGCACTAACCTTTAGTTTTAGCTCATTAGTTTTGGGTTGTACCCACTCAATCGCAGTTATAAGCTAATGAGATGAGTTTCTGGACTGACTCCGTGCTCCTTTGCATCGCACGGAGTCAGATAAGATGGTTTGGGTGTCTGAATGAGATGCCTCCTGGATGCCTGTGAAAGCACATCCAACTGGAAGGATTTCCTAAAGCCAGACCCAGAACACACTGAGGGATTATATATCCCATCTGGCCTCGGGGTCCCCCAGCAGGAGCTGGAGGAAGAAGCCATGGAGAAGCCAGAGCATCTGGGCTACTTTTCATGCCCTGTTACGGTACTACCATCACCACCCAGACATAAACTAGCAGCAGAAAATGGGTGGATTCATTCGGAATATTTCTTTTTTTATGTAAATGTTCTCGGGCTCACCCGGTTTATTTTTTACTGATGCTACGGTTAGTACTTTCTTATACTTCTTATACAGTTAAACTTTATACAGCTCTTGCCCTTTTAGAGCCCTTGCACTGAAGCGGTGCTAACCATGGGCGGATTATGAGACAATGGGCTCCTGGGCACAGACCACGCCCCTTTTGTATCTCTTCATGGTCTTTTAGTGTCTCTTTTTGGTTTTATTCTAAATATATATATATATATAATATAACCCAAGACAGAATAATCCATCCATGGTGCTAACGGACATATCCACACAGGCAAACATGGGTAAATGTGTGTGTTATTTATGGCATGTCATGAGACATGTAGCTATAAAGGAGCACCAAATGTGGGGCAACTCCCACCCAACCACTCACCCCCACACACACACACACACACACACACACACACACACACACACACACACACACACACACACACACACACACACACACACACACACACACACACACACACACACACACACACACACACACACACACACACACACACACACACACACACACACACACACACACACACTTCCCAGTGGGATCTCCTCTTCCTGTTTACAGTTGCTCAATAATTCAGTCAGTCCAGAGTGGAGGCTAGTAGACATGGGGTGTGTGTGTGTGTGTGTGTGAATGTCAATCTGTCAGGCCAGAGTGGTCCATTAGTATCAACGTTGTTTCTGACGACAGTTAGTTGGTAAGTGCATGTATTGATTTGTGAGCATATTGACATCCATTCTTTTCCCATTTGCACACTAAACGTCAGATTAAAGTGAGAAAGCAAAGAACGAAAGAAACAACTGGCGTTTGAAGAGCGCTGTCACTTTTCTCTCTCTCTCTGTCCCAGTAACGTTCTGTTGAATTAGGGCACCAAATATTTTTAGTCTCCAGCACCAGCAGTGAGAACATGCTGGCCGAATCACTGTAAACTAGCTGTGTGTTGACATGCTTTCATGTGAGATGTGGTTGCATCCACACACACACACACACACACACACACACACACACACACACACACACACACACACACACACACACACACACACACACACACACACACACACACACACACACACACACACACACACATAGTGAGAGTGTAACCCCTCCTGACTACAGCAAGCTGCCAGTTTCCTCCCACAGTCCACCATTGCATCAGATGCTTTGATGTGTCTCCGTGCTCGACCCAAAAGTCCCCATCAGCTCAGAGTTTATCTGCCGGGCTCCCTGGTGTAGAGCTGTTAGACCTGCTTCTGTTCAAGATGAGAAATTACAAGATTACACTGAGTGAAAAAAAAAAAAGATGGGGAGAGGTGAACATGGGAAAAGGTTTTAAGAGGAAGAATAGTTGAGTTTATTGGCTTTGTTGCATGAGCAGAAGAGTCCAGAGCATTTACCCTTCACGTAATACAGCTTGTGAGTGCCTTTGTCTCAACTCTTTTAAGTGCTTTTCTCTATTCATTTCAGATACAGAACCACAAAAGTACAGAATCATATTATTTCAGAATATGATATAAATGATCTCAAGTGATAACGGGTTAATTTTGTTGTTATCTTAGCCAAACCACCTCTCGTTCTCTTGAGCTAATTGAATAATGAACTTGTTATCCTGGGACAATTAACTTGTGAGTGCCTTCATGTTTCCTTATACAACTTTTAAACACGGTAGTGGCTGAACTGTTGCTTTACACTTTGTGCTCAGAAAGTGTGCGAGAGTTCGCCGCCTTCTTCTGCAGGACTTAATTCTCCTACAAAGCCCGTCATTTGATAGTTTCAATCAGGAAAGACGACAACGAGATAATGAGAAGGGAGAAGCTTCACTTGGTAAAGACTTTGGAGTTGACCCCATTAATTAGATACATTCATAGGATTAGAGTCTTATATATAGCAGCCGATTTGAGACATTTGAGATTATAATTTATTACAACTATGAGAATTATAATACACTATGATCCTTGCAAACATTTTTTACTGATTGACCAGCAAGTATTATGATCCTTGACTTTATAAGCATGATAAAATGCTTTATAATGTGCTATAATTCTTTTTCTACATCCTTATGGATACTTGTGAGTGATTATAACAATATTTATACAGTGCTATAAGAAGATTATAGCATATTATAAGTATGTTCATAATGCATTATAGACATGGCCGTCAGAGAAAGTGCTACCAAAGCTGCAATTGGCAAACATCATCCATTTAGAGTCAAAAATATGACTCTGTTCTTGGTGGTGGCATCGATAAGCTGAAAGGTAAACTGGATCACGGCTAAATGTTCTTGCATGAGTTGTAGTATTTTTAACAGGCTGAAAATGTGCCACAGCATCTTCCCATTCGTCCATCGTTCAAACCAGTTTGATACTGGCTATGCTGGAACAGAACCTGGGAGCTTTTGGATGCCAAATAGACCAATCAATCAAAGCTTTAATATAAAGACATCTGTATTATCTGCAACCTAGTTAACAGGAAATACATTCAGTGACACCTACAGTGTTTGCCTCAGGGCTGCTAAACAAATCAGACATTGGGATTTAAAAAAGATGTCATTATCCTCACCTGTGGTATAGAAGCACCGTTATACATCCAAAGGCAAGGATCCATCGTGATGTGGTACAATAAGCCTACCCGAGCAGAGAATTAAGTCATTCTCCCTCTGTGTGTAATTTGGTCAGCACCATGGACAGCAGCAGAAGCACCAAATCCCCTCCCCCCTCCCCCCCATCCCCTCTCTCTCCCCACCACATGGGCTCCTGACAGCTTCTGGACCCCTGTGCAGCTAAACTGGTTGCACCGCTGATATTTACGCCATTGCCAAGCACCCACCCTTTAGTTCCCCCTCAGGTTAACACTGTAGGGCCCGTCAGCACTGTTGCCATTGGTTGGAGGACATAGAAATGCTCAGAATTTCATGTTGAGCACATGTAAAGCCTACTGAAAGAATAGCGCACAAGTTCCCACCCTTTTTTGCTTTTGACCCTTATAAATAATATATATTTGTAACAGGTTATGACTGTAAAGTCATAGTCATCTTAATTTAACAGTGATTTTTTATTTGTCCGATTTTTGGGCCTTACGTTGAATTATGTTGTGACCCTACACATTTGATTTAGGACCCCAAAGTTGGAAACTTGCAAGAACTATGCAATTCAACGTAATTAAACAAATCTACTCGTATTTACAACTTTAAATATACCATTTCCCCCCTCAGATCGACCTGTTATTATCGACCCTATAAATAAATTGTATTAATTCCCTGGAGACTAACCATAACCACTACATTCCTAACCCTATCCAAAAACCAAGACTTAACCCTAAACTTGAGTGGTTTACCAGCTTTTGGTACCCAAATGGGAAATGAGCCCCAAGGCTGCAATAATTAACCAGGGTCACTCCATGAGAACTTAAAAGTCCCTAATTCGTGGTTGCATGCCAGTTAGTTTAGGTAATTTGATGACATTTGTTTGGGAATTTGTACCACTAAATACATCTTCAACCAAAGGTTGTTCCTTAATATTATTATTGTATTTAACCCTGTTTTATAGAGGAGCCCTATGTCAAAATCAAGTTATCTCATGTAATGTCAGAAATCTATTTTACTAACTGTATTGTTTATATTGTGCTGACTTACTCTTAATTAAAAAGGCTGGCTACGTTGACAGACTATTGGGGTAAGTACTTGCCTGGAGGCCCCTAATAACTTAATCTGGCCATGGAAAGACCCCATAATGTGACTTTGTGAACTTTGAATTTTGTTTTGTCCTCACAATGTTAGTAATGCAAGCACACACACACACACACACACACACACACACACACACACACACACACACACACACACACACACACACACACACACACACACACACACACAAAACAGCATATTAGTGGTAGAGACAAGCAGCTGCTTCTGATGCCACAGCTTTTTTCTCTCCCCCCCACCTCCCTCTCTCTCCCGGTTTCTCTCTCTCTCCCCTCTCTCTCTGTCTCCGTCCCCCCCCCCCCTCTCTCTCTCTCTTCAGTGTGCAGCGCTCTGGTGGGTCGGTGAAGCCGCTTTTTGGCTTCGGAGCTCCAAGCGAGAGAGAAGCCAGCGCTGAGGTAAGTAAGCAAGGATGGAAGGTGTGAAGATGAGAGAGAGGGAGGGAGGTGATGAAGAAATTAAGATAGAGAGAGTAGCCTTAAGAATAAAAGAATAAAGAATAAAAGAAGACTGTTGCGCTCGGCGCTTTAGCACGCGCCTTGACGTTACTGTTCTGCTGTCAGTGCTGCAATGTTAATCTCAGAGTGAGCAGCTGCTTGGATGTTGTAACAGTACTGTACATGTCGGAGATGTGCCACCCGTGATTGCAATGAGCGTGCACTTGGCTGGTTAGTTAAGTGACACTCGAAGGGCACCGCATGCGATGAAATCAATTAGGTCGATATGCATTTGGGTGTTTGGTGAAAACGTGCATTCTACTGTCTGCAATCGGACCCATTGAAAGCGACGGCAGAGAAAAGAGAGAGAGAGAGAGAGAGAGAGTTAGGCAGCAGCGCTGCTGACGCTGTGTTTGGGGAGCGGATCGGTCCTGTGAGGATGGAGAGACCACAGACAGAGAGATCGATGTCGATGCTCTTACACCATCCATCAAACTCTCCAAACTTATATCATGTTAGAGATTTGAGCTTCAAGCCCTGAAGTTGTTATGATTGTTCCACTATGGGTTGATCGTATCGGATAGTAACATGTGGTTGTGTTTAATGGGGGGGGGGGGGGTGGGGACTTAGACTTCATGGTCACCAGTATGGGGACACCCCTGCCTACTTGGCATAGTAAGTAAGAGAACATTTAATTGAAAATAAACATGCACGAAGCGACATCCATGAATAAATTGTTATCCCAGTTTACTTTCCATGGGACTGGAATTCAGAATGTGATCACCCAACGTCATTGTTGGACCTCACTAATGCCCTTTGGCTCAAAGGGGACCAAATCCCTGCAGACAGCCTCCAAACTCTGCTGGAGGGAGTGGAACCAGGAGAGCGGAGGCTGGCATAGCAACAAACCAATGCTCATGGCTTTGGAATGAGATGTTCAACAATCACAGTACATTACAACACCAAAACAGCACTTTGTTAGTACTGTACACACTTTTTGGTGTTGTCGTGTGATAACTCCAGGAATGATTTATCAATCACACTTTGGATTTGGCCTTTTATTACTGTCACTTGTACCTCTTTGCAGTGTGCAGGGAGTCTGGTTTGTCCAGTGTATAGCGCAGCATAGTGAATGAATCTTGTGCATAAAAGATGGCCGCCTGCTGGATTGATGGTGTAATTTATTTTACTACCACCCCTCAGCGTAAAACATCCAGACGTCCTCATCCAGTCTCCCCTGGAGCGTAGAGGATGGGTGGTTAGAAAAAACTCCGGGTGGGTGGTGCGTTGTGGAGGGTCCACAGGGAAACAGCGAGAAGTCTCAATCTGCTTCTACTTCCTGCCATCACAGCATGTGGTGAGGAGAAAGAAGCTCGAAGAGTAATCAGGTTCATTTAGAATAGTAATCTGAGACATTCATAGGAATAAACGCTTGTCTCTGTTTCAGTCGTCACTTGATTGCCTAAAATTGTGTATAAAATTTGATTATTTCTGGTAAAATCAGTGCAGTATAGTGAAGGATCACTGTGTTCTCTCTCGTTTACCTGCAGTGTCCATACTGGCTCTCAGAGGAAAAATACCACACTTAAAGTTCCCTCTAGCTGTATCTTTGTAAGGCAGAAGAGTAAAACAGTGAGTTGCACAGTGGCGGGCCGTGCATTCTATACCTGGGCCTTCACTGCTGTCCTGCAGCTGAAACACAGCTACGGTTATTATTTGTTTTGTGTAAAAATGAAGCTCAACACCTATAAATACACTAACTGCAGAGAATACGCAGAGACTGCATCTCCTCTCTGCTCTGACTGCAGCTGGGACTGCTGCGCGAGGCTTCTGTGAGAGTGTGTGCTTTGGGGCTCACAGCAGCACCCGCTGCTCGTTCGCGACAGTGCAGAACGTACGTGCTTTAATGTCAGAGTCAAAACACCAGAAAAGTCTCCAATAACATCAGAACAAGTCGCTAGATTTGTCGCTAGTAGCTTTTGACAAAAAAAGTCGCCAAGAGGGTTTGGAAAGTCACCAGATTTAGCGAGAAAGTCGCCAAATTGCCAACACTGGCACCTGCTAAATATGTCCCCAGAGCAACATTGGATGTTACAATGGTTCCTATCACATATTAAACCAAACAAAAATCCATCTTCATAAAAACAAGTTGTACAAATAATAATATATAAACAAGCATATTAAAGTTACTGCAGATGTAAAAACAAACGCATTTAACTTACCAGAGCTGCTGTTCACTATTTAAAGACAAAGTCCATCCTCCTTTCTTTGTTAATAAAGAGTTTAATCTCACGGTTGTTCAGTACATCCGTGCGTTTTAGTTCCAGTAAGAAGTCCTTCTCGATTCATGGACGCCAGTGAAGACAGTCAAGCCTCCCCAGTTGTATTTCTTGAATACGTTTTAATGTGTTTGAGGGCTGAAAATGTCCGCTCGACAGAGGCAGCAGATATTGGGATTGTCACCGCCCAACATGTCAGGCTAGCCCACTGACCAATCACGTATGGCTAGGCCAGCTAGCAGGCTCTGGCACGTCAAAGAATACGCCCAACATGTCAAACTAAAGATCTGATTGGTTGAACACTATGACAATCAACAATATCGTCCCCATTCACTTAAACTACACATGGAGGCACTTGTGAGTCTGCAGGCCTGGGGCCTCTCTTCTTACCTAGAGACACAGAGGTGAAATCTGATTGGATAAAAGCTCTACTTAAAACAAGCTGCACTGGAAGCAGAGCAACTGAGGAAGACAGTAGCTGTGCAATGAGAAAATAAGATAATGGGAAAAATATTTTTATAAATTATAATACACGTAGTGTATTTCAGAAAAATTATAAATTATAAAATAGATATAACTTTGTGATTCTGTTTAGGCCAGCAGAGAAGGCTTTGCAAGCCCTGACGGCCCACCACTGGAGTTGCACAATGATGAAGGCATCAGCCAAAACGTTTGTGCTAGTTAATCATGCATTACAAAAGAATAAAATGACAAATGTGAAAAAGACATTTTTTACTCTTACCAACCAGTCAACCAGTCGTTGATCTGGTGTGTTTGCAACGCGTGTTTTAACGATAGTTACAGACACTCAAGAAGAATACTCGACACACTGATTGAAAGTGCAGAAACAGCACATAGTTTCAAGTCAAGAATCTTTTGATTTTGCCCTAAAGTCAATACTCAGTTGGCGTGAAGAGAGTCATAGAAAAATGTTGATCGTTAATTAAAACTTAATTTCCTTTTTCTCATACATTTTACATACCACAGACTGTTAAAACCTGTTTCATTGTGTGTCCTATTCACCTTCCCAAGTCAGTAAACATCTGGGATCTTTATGTATCCTCACGTTCATCTATTTTTAGAAAGACGGATTAGATATTACATCAGATGTGTTTGTGTGTTTCTGTCAAGGGGACCACACCTTTCTTTAAAGCAGTTAGGGCGACTACAGCGTCTCAAACTGATTGAAGAGGCCCCTCTGAATCGCTAAGTCACTGAGTGATTTAGGCTGATCAGACGGTGTCATTCAACCTGAACATTTCATTTATATACAAAATCAAGAGTCGCCAGCGTGTGGTCTACATGTGGAGCAGGCTGGAGCAATGGGGCAGTGAACTTGAGCATTACTGGGAAACAAACCGGGCATTTCTTTTCATTCTGAGTTGGAATACCTGTTAAGCAGATGGTGCACCAATAACGAAGAAGCATGTTGAAAGCTATTGATTCAGAATCGCATTAAACACATGCTGCATGTTGTTGTGCTCACGTATACGTATACGGCCCTCTGAGGCTCAAACAAGCACACTCTGTTTGTTCTCTAACATCTGGCTGATGACAGTATTGATCTAAAGAGCTAAATGCCTGTGCAAATAGCAAAGACTCTCTCTCTCTCTCTCTCTCTATCACGGACACACACACACACACACAATCTGCATTCACACGGAAACGACCAATGCTCTACTTAGAGTTCACAGCCAGCCAGCATTAAAAGTCAGTTTTGAAAACTGGAGCACATTATTTTTGCAGCCTTCAAAAAGGTCAATACTGATTATGTCATGTGCAACTGCTGTAAACTCTAATACTAACACAGTGTCATGTAGAATAATTTATTTTATTCACTTTGTCTCTTAGAATAATCTGGCAAAGTTTGTTTTCAGATTAAATGAACAACATGTTAATTTGTGAGCTTCAGGCAGTCTTATGATCTTTGCTCTGAGCCAGGCTAGCTGTTTGCTTTCTTTCCAAGAGTTACATGAGAGAATTATTACCACGCTCATGTCTTTAAAGTAGGTGTAGCATAAAGACTGGAAACAAGGACAAAACAGCTAGCTTAGCTCTGGCCAAATGTAATTTGCCATCAGCACCTCTAATGCTCAGTGATTAACTGCAAAAAAAAGAAAAGAAAAACAGAAAACAAGTTCTGGTTTTACCGGACTAATTCTAGGCCAGGTGCTGCTGTACTGTTCCCCCCTGTCGCTAGTCTTTGTGCTAAGCTGAGCTAACTGACTGCTGCCGGTGGCTTTATATTTTTTCTACTGCGGTTCCCCACCGGGTTAATTGCCGAAAAAATACTTTTTGTAATGAATACAGTATACACAGAATTGACTGTTGTATTTGAGGGTTATACTTCACTTCATGGTGACTTTCCAGAACTACAACCGTGAACTGCATTTCCCATGAGCACCTGCACGGCAATGCGCAGGTGTGGTCTGGTTGATGTCATTAATTGCTCTGGGATTCCTTTTGTCAAACTTTTGCAGATGAAGGTCCAGAGAAGCCTGCAGAGCTTTATCGCCTCTACATTTGACTGTTTTGACCTTCCTGCACCGCTGCTTTTCTTTGGGAGTGTGCTGATGTTTTTAGAAGTGTTTTACTTCAATCTGCCTGGAAACAAGAGAGCAGGCTGTGTACCACCCAGAGGGTAGGGAGGAAGGCTTTACAAGCAATTTAACCATAAACATTTGATTATAAATGTATCCAACTTCTTCAAATACTGTGTCCTGAGATACAGAAGGTTGCCAGAAAATCTGAATCCTTGTTTCGTTACTCATTTGTTTGCACAAAGGAAGTTTCCGGCATTGAACTAAGACTTGTTTCTTCTTGTGTGGTTTGCAAACAAAGTCGGGTCTATTTCATCTTTCATTTAGGATGTGTTTGTTGTACTAGTGTTTCTGTTAATGGTTATTCTGTAATGTTATAATGAAGTGAGAGAGACATTTTTGTGCTTCCTTAATCAGAAATGTATATCTACAGTTTTGTTTCTGGACTTTGTGAGCACCTCAACAATCCATGTATCTGAGATTTCCTTTTTTTCCAACTGTATCATGTATTGAATTATTTATCATTTAAGTATAAGTTTAGAAAACTTGTAAAAGTTGAGTTGAAATGCACAGTTATTCATAAGTCACTATCTATAATTGCAAATAAGCTTGTAATGTTCCTCTTACGTCTCATAGATTATAAGGATAAAGAAAGAAGCCGCAGGGACAAAACGGTGCAAAAGTTCAACATGATGTCTTCTATTCTCCTGTAACTTCAATCTCATGTGACAGCGAAGCGGGAGGAATATCAGGGTACAGATAACACAGAACACTAGGAGAATATATGATGCCCTCATATTATCCATCCTGTGCCTGCTGACAGAAGACAAGAGAGAAAAAAGACGAGAGGAACGGCAGACCAGCGTTGAGTTGTAATTCATCTCTCTCTCTCTCTCTTTCTCTCTCTTTCACCATACAGCAGCTTCTAGACACTGAGAGCATCAACGACATAAAGGAGGAAGAGAAAGACTGACGCTGATAAAGAAGAGAGGATAACTCGACGCAGAAGACTGAAAGGGAGACTTTAGTGATGGCTGAGGCACAGCAGCAGCAGCAGCAACAGCAGCCGGAGGAGGAAGAGGAGGAGGAGGAGCAGCAGAGCCCTGTGGAGGCAACCGAGACTGATGAAGGGTCTGAGGAACCGCAGAAGAGTGTCCACAAGACCCCGACCCGACCTCTGCTGTCCATGAGGTCCATGAGCATAGTGGACCCGGACGACGACTCCCCCAACATGATCGTCTACAGAAAGGTAAGAGCAAAACACCAACGCTGTTTTCTTTTTAAAGTATTTTTTGTTCTTATTGATGAATTGGTAAAGATTGTGATTTCGTGGTTTGAGTCTGGAATATTGTTGGCCTCACTGACCTGTTCATAGTCACACTCACTTTACCTTTGAACCAAATGCTGTGAATACAACTTTGGTAGCTATAATGATACATTTGAGTCCAAGCTTTTACTTTTTGACGAGGTACACTTGTTATTGTTGGTGTTACAGGCTCAAGGGAGAGACTTTGAATCCCCACGAGCTCCAGTTTCAAACAGCTGTTATGTAGAATAGTTTGTTTTCCAACATTTTTTGAACCATGGCACCCTTTGCACCCTTGTTCTGAAATTTCATAGTGGATTTCCAGTATATATGAACTAATATCAATATTAAATGGGATAGTACAAATCTATTCTCACTCTGAGTTAAGTCCGTTGCTTCATGGTGCTGCAGATAAACATGAAACTTAAACTAGAACAATGAATACAAATTGAGATTGCTGATGTTTTTAAGTTCTTCAGATCAAACATGAAATGAACTTGGAGTACATTTCACTGCCAGGTTCCTTCACAATGGCGACATTGCATTTTCCATTTGGAGCTGTCGGGTCCGATCTGCTGGATTGCCTTTTAGAGCACAAAACAAGAAGCAAGCCACACTGTTGCTCTTTTCTTTTGTTGTTGTTGTTGTTCTGGAGCAAACTGAGTTGAAACTTTTAAAGAGTTTCTAGATATAGTATGGAGTGAAAAAACTGATTTTAAAACAAAGCTAACATGTTCTCTTGGTCAGTAAAGGGCAACTTATTACATTTATAGGAAAGAAGAAGCCGAATCTCTGTGACAAGCAATGGGATTCATGAGCAATGTGGGCGACATTTAGAGATAATGAACAATAGCAGCGGTTCACAAGACTCGACCCGAGCCGGTCTCAGGCACGCAACATTTCTGGCTTATTGCCTACCAGGAGGAAAAAACTACAAGACACCGGCTCCTCCGTGCCAGATCTGTGGCATCTTTTCACATTACAGTTAATTTGGCAATGATAAATTAGTGTTTACAAATGCCACACAGAAGTATAGGACCTGGTATTCTGTTCCTGTTTTGGTAAGCATCCAGCCTGCTGAGAGGCTGTTTTGTGTCTGACCTCTAACCTCATTGTGTAAAAGTAAGGGTTGTTACGGGGTTAGGGAGCTAAAGGAAGAGTGTACAAAGAAACAATGGGTTGAGAGCAAATGCAATAAACTCAGAGAAGAACAAGGAAGAGAAAAAAAGGGAATTGTGTAAAGAAGTGCAGGAGAGAGAAAGTGATGAGAGTCTGAATTGGTAAAGTTAGAGTGCTACTGACTAGCAGATTTTTAGCACATTACACAGGCAGAGATCTCAGTGTATCTGCAAACACATGGCTACTACATGCAGTGAAAGGCTACTTCAGATAAATAACCGCAGCTGAGGTGTGATAATAATATCACTTGCATGTTTTACAGTCACCTCGGGAGAAAGAGGTTCTGGGGTCACGATTTACGATGTTGAAAGCATCGTATCTGTTTCGCTTCATGGGTTCCAGCGTCAATATATCGCCGTTAGACTCACTGTGAAAGAGACAAAACTATCCTCGAGAAAAATGAAAAGCTGTCGGCCATGTGGGGTTGTGGCTTTCTATGTATGTGCATTACATTCACACAACTGAACAAGAATGTGTTTTTGAAATTCAGAAAGAAAAAGAGAGATGTGAAGAGCTTTCAACAGGCTTGTATTTGTTTACTAAAAACATCCATGTTTAAAATAATCTAGCCGATGCATTGTGTGACCGGCAGCATATATTTAGGACAAGTCGCAGGATACCTAAATCACTGTTTTAGATCAAATCTGAATCTATTATTTTTTTTATAATTTTTGCATTTTACTGAATGGTAATTCTCCTAAAAGGCAATTTGTCCGCACTAAAAAAGGGAGAAAAATCAGGAGAGATAGAAACCGTTTTACAATGGTTTCTGTCAGTCCATTCAGGAGAAGCTGCATACTAAGAAACATGATAACAAAACTTTTTTTGGATTAAATGCAGTTCATAAAGTTATTTATACTTTTTTCCGAAGCAATCAAACTGTCTGGAGAAGACGTCCACATCCAGCAGGATAACAGCAACACGGCTGAAGTACAGAAAATAAACACGTGGAACATTTGACAAGTGTCGGATGGGTTTTTACTGTAAGGCAAGTTTTAAAATGTCACAGCAAAAAGTTTCATGTGACTCATCTTTGACTGGAAAAGTAAAAAATGTCGAGCACCGTTCAATGTCATTGCTGTTTACTGTGAGCTAGTGTCGGCCATCTTTCAAGTTACCAACTACTATACACTTTACATTACAGTCATTTAGCAGACGCTTTTATCCGAAGCGACTTACAATTCAGATTCTATCACATTCATACACCGTAGGCGCAGCTACGGGAGCAATTTTTGGGGTTAAGTGTCTTGCTCAAGAACACATCGACATGCGACTGGTGGAGCCGGAGCCGGGGAATCGAACCGCCGATCATCTGATTGAAGAACGGCCCTGCTCTCCACTTAGCACACAGACCATTGTGATTCCATATTAACATTTAGTGTTACTTATTCCAAGAATGCATTTCCCATGAAATAATTAAACATTCAGCCTCTCCACATAATGTAACACTCTTGGTCGTAAACTGACCTTCTGATTCACAACATTTGTTATTACACGAAAGGTTGCGTTCTTATGAAATATGTATGTCCTGGACTGCATTTCCATTAGTCTTTCTGGACGAGTCATCAATGAGCCACAAGCACGAGGGGGGGGGGGGGGAGGAAAAATGCAAATCGTGCCCCTGTTCAAGTATCAAACTCAACTTTAGGCTGATGCAGGATCAGTTTTAGTGGTTGGAGGGATAAATTAAGGCGGAACATGAGAACTGATAGTCGGTGCTTGAAGAGTAATTAGGGTGAGAAGTGATGCCTCTGGCTTACAGAGGGCCAATCATCTGCCAGAAAGATGATGTACAACTTTACCCTTTCTTCCTCCTTCCATTTATTATTTTTAATGTATATGTCCGTCTGTTTTATCTAAGAATAACACAAAATATAATGGACTGTAGACTGTTTCCATTCCTCTCTGTATCATTCTATTTAATTGTGTCTTATTCTATTCTATTATATAGTACTCTATTCTGTTTCTATTCCTCTGTCTTATTCAGTTTTTATTTTATTTTGTCTTATTCTATTCTTTGTCATTCTATTCTGTCTAGTTCTATTCTATCTTGTTTATCTGAGATAAGGGAGAACTCGGAGTGAGTCATACATCTACACAGCCGAGATACATACAGTACAGGTTTGTGTTTATCACACTCTCCCCACCAGTTTATATTTTTCATTGTCAGCATCCAACGCACACACACACACACACACACACACACACACACACACACACGGACACACGGAAGGTGAGGAGACTTGATGCTGTTGACGATAAAGATTGGAGGTTGTTGACTCACCTTTTCACCAGTGTGTGTTCAAACCTGTCAGCCAGCATCTGCTCAGAAATTGTGTGTGTGTGTGCTGCTGCTGTTAGTGTGTTTGTACAGCCCTATTGCATCTTTTTTCATTATCCTCTGGTCTCACCAGTATGACAATAGTAGCTGTTGAACTGCAGGCCTGTTTACTTAGCAAGCTGTTTATACAGATACCTGTTCCCATATTCCTCTGAGCTGCTGGAACGTGACCGCAAAGAGAGCTCAGTCACATTTTCCTGTCTCTTTCTAAACAATCCATATGTGCTTTTAAAAAATGAATCTGATCTGCCACCCCTGTTGTATTCTGGTTATTCTGGTAAAGAAAATTAAAAAGGTTGAGGTCATGGTATAGAGCAGGGGTATTCAATTCGAAGCCTAGTAGTAACAATGTCTCTGTGTAGTCAACAACTGTCAAATCAAATAAAGAATCAATTATATTTTAACAATTATTATTCTCAGTTTTCAAATTGAACTGGATGGATTATAAATAAACATATAAATACATAAATAAATGTTCTTCTCATTTCAAGTAAGACATTTTTCAAGGAAAAAAATTATTTCACTGAATTGTCCTGCAGCTTTAAATTCAGTTCATTCAGGTGTGAAGTGATGTCAATCAAAAAAGCCATGATATTATATATTTTTTTCATCTTCTAACAAGAGAAATTAGTGTGCATGGACTTTATCTGTGGTTATTAAACCACTTGATTCAGCTCTATTCTCTCTGCTAACATCATTGGACAGTGAACTAATACGTTCTGTACTGGGCTCTTATGTTTATTTTCTGTCTTCATGAGTACGTTTGCTCCAAATGGGACATTCTGTTTTTAAACTGCCTGTGGGAAGAATTCACCTATAAGAGTCTGTCCATTCTTAGTTTAAGACTCTGGTCTCTGACCACTTTTCTCTTTTAAGAGAACGTCATGTGAAATTACTTTTCTTGCAGGCTTTATGAGTGTCCTGCTCTGCTATATATTTCCTCGTCTCTCCCCCGTGTGTCACGGTGTGTGTGTACATCTTACTCGAGTCAGGAAACTTGTCAGAATACCCATATTTGATTGGCTGAGCTGCATCACGTGATGTGATTTACAACGCATTGGTCGGTGTGTTTCCTGCACCGCTGAACAAGTGCCGTAAATGCTGGAAAAGCTGCGCCGGTTAAAATAGAAGCGCTCCGTCCAAATTTAATAATTCTCAATTATCTATCGGTTTTAGGTCCTGGGTCCGGATACAACGGCTGGCGCCAATTAGTGACCCCTGATCTATACTGATTCGGTTGGCTAGGTTCAGGCATGATGAGTGAGACTTGCTAGAAGCCATTCTGCTCCCTAAAACGGTCTGTGTTATAAAATGTGATGCTCACACTAACGCAGTGGTGGGCCATCAGGGCCTGCAAGGCCTTCTCTGCTGGCTTAAACAGAATCACAAAGTTATAGCTATTTTATAATTGAATAATTTTTCTTAAATACACTACATGTATTATAATTTATAAAAATATTTTTCCCATTATCTTATTTTCTCATTGCACAGCTACTGTCTTCCTCAGTTGCTCTGCTTCCAGTGCAGCTTGTTTTAAGTAGAGCTTTTATCCAATCAGATTTCACCTCTGTGTCTCTAGGTAAGAAGAGAGGCCCGAGGCCTCTCGAGAAGGACTTCTTACTGGAACTAAAACGCACGGATGTACTGAACAACCGTGGGATTAAACTCTTTGTTAACAAAGAAAGGAGGATGCACTTTGTCTTTAAATAGTGAACAGCAGCTCTGCTAAGTTAAAAGCACACACAGTAACTCTCACAGAAGCCTCGCGCAGCAGTCCCAGCTGCAGTCAGAGAAGAGAGGAGACGCAGTCTCGGCGTATTCTCTGCAGTTAGTGTATCTATAGGTGTTTGCTTCATTTTTACACAAAACAAATAATAACCGTAGCTGTGTTTCAGCTGCTTTGAAAAGCTTTGAAAAACGTTTGACTTGTTGTTAGACCTCCGAACCATCCGTGGGGTAAGAAGAGCTCTGACCATTCAGCTGAATTATTATATGTGTCCGTTCAGTAAAATACTTAAAGTCCTTTGAGAGTTTTCTCATCACATTTATTTCTCACAGGGAAATTAATAAGACGCCACAGAGGACAGTGGTGTGTTTGGAGGACAGTAGTGTGTGAAGAACAGTAGTGAGTGGAGGACAGAAGTATTTGGACGACATTTTCCTGAGCAGCCAGTAGTGTCAAATAAAATAAGGCAGAATCAGATTTATTGTCAATTTATTTTTTTTAACATGCATGTTTTGGGAGTGTGGGAGGAAACCGGAGCACCCGGAGGAAACCCACGCTGACACGGTGAGATCATGCAAACTCCACACAGAGAGGAACAGGGGCCAGGAGCTCTCTGTGAGGCCACAGTGCTAACCACTGAGCAACCGTGCTGCCCTCGTATGAAGGCAAATCAATGTCAAAATCCGCGAGCACAAATAAGATCCATGCGCGGGGTCCCGCACGTGCAAATCAGACAGTAGGACAGTAGTGTGTGTTGAGGACAGTAGTGTGTGTTGAGGACAGAAGTGTGTGGAGGACAGAAGTGTGTGGAGGACAGAAGTGTGTGGAGGACAGAAGTGTGTGGAGGACAGAAGTGTGTGGACAGAAGTGTGTGAAGAGAAGTGTGTGAAGGACAGTAGTGTGTGAAGAGAAGTGTGTGAAGGACAGTAGTGTGTGGAAGACAGTAGTGTGTGGAGGACAGTAGTGTGTGGAGGACAGTAGTGTGTGGAGGACAGTAGTGTGTGGAGGACAGTAGTGTGTGGAGGACAGTAGTGTGTGGAAGACAGAAGTGTGTGGGGGACAGAAGTGTGTGGGGGACAGTAGTGTGTGGGGGACAGTAGTGTGTCGAGTATGTGGACCTCTACAGAACCTCTAAACACATGCGCGTGGATCTCATTTGTGCTAGCGGATTTTGACATTGATTTGCCTACATTGTGTTCATACTGCGATTCATACCTCGTCATCGTCATCGTCGACAGTGACACCGCAGCAGAATGTCCTCCTGGCCCAGGAGAAGCGCTTGAAGCAGTTCCTCTTCTTCATTGGCTTAATCATTGGCTCCATGTCGCCTGAAAATCAAAAGGAAATTTCAGTAGAATCCACAACAATGTGAAATAATTCGACAATTCAGACACGCGTGGAGGCAAGCATTTCCTACCAGATGTGATACTAATGGAAGGGTTTTCTTCCTGTTCCTGTTCCTGTTCCATGTCCATGTCCACTTTTAGAATGGGAGGGGGGTCACATTCAGGGGGTTGCTCAACTGGACTTTGCACCAAGATAACACCTGGATATACTGGGTCTGGGGTCCATCTGTATAATCCTCTGGTGGCACTGGAGCTGTGGAAATACGACACAAGCAGTTCAACAGCCAGCTGACTAGGAAGTCATCCGGTATGTGATGTTTTAAAAAATCCGATATGGTTTTTCACCCTTCTAAGTCCAAAAACACAGAAGATAAAAGTGTAAGGAATTAATGTAAACAGTGTGTACTGTATATCTGCTCTAACGCAATCGGGTAACATTATCATGCCTGGCTAACTAGCTACTACCTAACTACCTACTTCACTTGTTTGTAGCGTTATAGATTAGAAAAATATATATATTTTTATTCAACCTTTTATTTAATCAGGCGAGACATGACCAAATTCCTTTTTACAATGGGGCCCTAAAATGTTTTCAATACTCATAAATTAGCTGTATATGAAGTAATAAAATATTTCAGCCCACTTGCAAACACAGACACTTACCCAGTGCTATGCTGGCGGGGTTCCCTTGTGATGAAAGGATGGGCGAGGACTTGACTCGGGGTGATCCTGTCGTTGGCATCCATTTGAAGCATTGCCTTCAGCAGGTCAATGCACTCCATCTTTACATCAGCTTCCACCTCTTTCAGGCTGTTCAGGGGAAACTAATGCGGGAAACAAAATTGCAAATTCAGCAGTTTTTTTTAATTTTGTGATTCAGAATCAATTAAAATCTCATCTATAGCAGCGACAGAACAATCGATCCAAACACCTACCGTTTCCAAATCGTTCAGGTTGCGGTATCTTATGACGTTCCGATCTTCTGAGATTGTCTGCATCTCCCGAGGTCTCTACAAGAAGGTATTTCAGATAGCTGTTAATCACGTTAACTGATTAATATAAATCTTAACCAGAGAAGAGAATTTTAAGGGAGACGGGCTTTTGATTTTGTCGTACCTTCAGTCTCCAGCGTCCAAAAGGCATTTCTATGAAATAAAATCTGGAGTACATCCCAGCACGCAGAAGATAGACTGGAGGTACACCCAGGAGTTCGACCATGTCCTGCATCTGTAGACAAAACACAGCATCACACCAAGATAAGAACAGGATGCCATTCATCTCCCACAGTCAAAATAATATCTATAATTTTGAATGATGTATTGCATCTCTCACATTAGAGATTACATGACATCTGCCCCAGAGATCCCGCCAAATCAGACAGCAGGCCAAATGCTGCTTCATACAATCGGATTACCTAAAAGTTCATGATTGGCAAGATCTAATGCTGCATTCCAGACACCTCCTAACTTAAATATTTCTCCACCTCCACCACTCAAAGTCGGATATCCTACATTTGAACCTGGGGGAAAATCCATCTACCACAACTTCATTAAGAAGAAGTTGTCTGACGTCAAACAACAATGGTGTAAACTAAACTGTATTGAATCAAAATAATACTCACTATCGTATAGTTAAACCTGTCCTGCATTTAAATGTATGTCAAAAAATGTTGCTACGGTTATTAGGTAGCTGGTTACAGTAAACAATCTCTGAAAGTTATCTTCTCTGCACAAAAGTTAATTGCTAAAATGTTAAAATGTCAAAAAAAGTGGAGGCTGCACTGTTGAGAATTGTGTGACCATTTTCTAGAGAAACATCAGTTTGTCATAGTCAGCCATGTTTTTTGTTTAAGTTAGGCATCGTGCACCTGGAACGCTTGGAGGTCGGAAGTTAGAGATTTCAACCGGGACAATTCCAAACACTGAGACGTCTGGAACATTATGTTTACACCTACTAGTGCCAGATGAGGTCATCATTAAAGATTAACTGTTTCTCAGGAAGTGACCCTCTTTCAGGAATTTGAAGTGTTTTTAAAGGCCCACTATGTAGCTCTGGCTGGGTATCAAACCATCAATACTTTTTGGTACCAACCGAAATGTGTCATGAGCAAATATTAACAGGTAACCTTTGTAAATGTTTTCTAAAAGATGGAAATTAAGTGACCAAATTTGCTAGGCCTCGCAAATTTGGTGAGAAACACTGAACTAAACTTAACAGTATTTGGTTCCAAAAAATTAAGATCTAGGAACGCACCAATCTGACTTTTTCAGTCCCGATACTGATGATGACACCTGGGCTGATCCGATACCAGTTTAATTAATAAGCTGGATACCTCACAGTGTGGAAGACACTGGGATCATCAGACATGACTTCAACATTGCTTTCGAAACATTGTAAGACTAAATGTATGTAGAAGTTTCATTTTAGACATAAAATAGCCATAGAACTTGTTAGCGTAGCAAGCGGGAAATACCTCCATCTAACAGCTGACATGTTTGCTGTTATCTCCCTCGGCTATGCAGCCTGCCGGCACGCTTTTGACTAATGATGTAATGAAATCAGGCGTAAAAATATAATTAAATTGAATATATTGGTACCATTGCCACTGATACACGATCCACGATGTTAGAGTCGGCCCAATATCTGATATCAGTGTTTGATTGGTGCATCCCTATTAAGATCTAGAACCAATCGCTCTTAAGATAACAAAACAAAGAATATGTGGATGCAGCAGTAACAAATCTCAGTCAGTAGCTGTTTCCATCAAAATGTATCGCAAATTTGAACCGAATTTGAGAAAGTCTTCAAAAGAAAAAGAATGAATGCTTGTTTCCATACACCAGTGTTATGCAATTATTAGGAGTTGGTTCATCACGATAAGCAGTACGTGGCTCCATTTCTCCTGTCGGTGAAACCATTATACCATTGCAGAAAAAAAGGGCGCAACGTATTTAACAACAACATCAAAAGGTGAAAATATGTTAATGTGAGGAAGATTACATCAGATCTCCGTGGAGCGTTTTTCCGTCTCTTCAATGGATTTCAATCTGTTTCCATTGCACTTTGTCGCATTTTGCTTTTTCATTTCCAAATTTCTGCGTTTCCACTCAGGTTTCTTTAAACGCAAATTGATAATGCGCATAAAAACAGGTAAATGAAAAGGCAACTAATGACTTACCGCATTGTAGTCACCGGGGCCCCGGAAGATTGGTTCTCCGAGCACCATGTCTGCCATCACAGCACCTAGAGACCACATGTCGATGGCCTCTGAAAGGGGAAGTCCCAAAGAAACTTCTGGAGCCCTGAAAATGAAACAAATGTCCAACACAGAGTAAAGAACACTGCCATATTTGAGCAGATGGTAGACATCACCTATGCGCACATAGACGAATATGATTTGAGTCTATCTGTAGCTCACCTGTAGGATGTTATTTGGTAACTTATGCCCTGCTGCACGTCAGAGGTCAGAACAGACAGTCCAAAGTCGATAAGCTTCACCCTGAGTGGCTGAGCTTTTCTGTCCACCACCATGATGTTGTCTGGCTTTAGGTCCGCATGGATCACTCCAATGGTCTTCAGGGCATCAAAGGCTGTGGCCATCTGCAAGATCAGAAATGACATTCAAAGGGTGGACTCACAGATTTTTGACTTTAGTGTTGTGTCCGACGATACTGTATCCATACCTGTTGGATTACACTCCCGATGTCATGTACAGTCATGGTTTTGAATTCATCCAGGTAGTCCCATAGACTCATATCGAGCAACTCAAAGACGACAGCAGTTCTTTCGTCCGTCAGCTCGAAGGAGTCAATGAACCTGACGATATTCCACTCGTCCAGGTTCGCCATCTTTAACCTGTTCAGAATAGTCAACTGGGGAACACAAGTGTGACGATTAGTTGTTGACACAAGTTTTAAACTCAGGAGAAAGATTTTTTATATTTAGATAAAAGTGACAAAAACATGCTGATTTTTACTTCATCATCGACGGACATGCCACCATTAGGGATCTTTACAGCGACAGTTTCGTTGGTGTCCTTTTTGACACATTTGAATACATTTCCAAAGCCTCCCCGTCCAAGAAGTTCCGTCAGCGTGTAGTTACTGGGGAGGAGGCGGCGTATTTCCTTCTGTTCCTGACAAGCACATATGGATTGTGTGAGAACCACATCACACACACACAATGTGTAGAAGTGAGAGTTCCCCTACACTTTGAGTGTTTCATCACATCTTTAACAGTTTTCTAGAAGAATACATCGTCTATCTAACTTTCAATATGAGAAATATTTTAAATAGAAGCAGCAGCACGTGCTTTCTGTCATATTGTATATTGTATCTTCAAGTGGTCACACACTTTTTCTACATGAGGGAGAAACAAACAGCGACTTACCTCCATCACAATGTATTTATCGAGTTGATCAGTCAAGTTGGTTCGATTCATCGCGAGGTTGATCGATAGGTCTTCTCTCTCCACTTGTTTTCAGTAAACTGACAAACTGACCAGCAGCACCAGACTTGAAAGTGACGAGTTCTATGACATCATCATGATACCATGTGTTCTGTTCTGTGTTCCGAATATGCAAATTAGGTACTCAACCATGTGAGAAAAATGTATTCAATGTAAACAAGTACATTTTGATTTATTTTACATTTTTATCAAAACATTCTTGGTTTAGAACGGTTTCAATATGTCTTCAACCTGCAGGTGCATGTAATGCTCCAACTCACCTGTGACCATGATAATCCCTTACATTGAAGATACAAGGTTTTTACAACACAGTGATAAAATATTATGTTAGTGGCTAAAACGTTAAACCTTATTAGAGAATAAAGTGAACCTAAAACTGAATATTTACATTAAAAAGGAAGAACCCAATGTGTCAATAAACACAAATACAAGGTTTTCAGCTGTGAAAACCAAAAACTTACCTTCACTACTTTAACCTTCAGCACTTCAGTCATTTGCCACACAATAACACATTAAATATGATTGAGTGAAGCATTTCATGAAGTAATAGTACGTTTTTTCGCTTTAGGGGGAAATATGCATCAAAAATGTATTAAAATTGGCTTTATATTTGGATGGAAACCCACATAGTGACTATAATAATGATATACATTTGAAATGGTTAACTACTAATTAAATAGTTCACTGATAGATAAGGTGATTCATTAACTGGATGGATTATAAATAATACATAGAAATACATAAATAAATGTTCTTCTCATTTCAAGTAAAATAAGAGCTGGATTAAAGAATAACTGACAGAAAGCTTTTGAAAAATGTGCATCTTAAAAAGTACTTCATTTTAGAAAAATCAATTTCACTGATTTGTTCTGCAGCTTTAAATTCAGTTAATTCAGGTGTGAAGTGATGTCAATCAAAAAAATGCCACGATATTGTGTTTTTCTCATCTTCTAACAAGATAAATTAGTGTGCAACGACTTTATCTGTGGTTATTAAACCACTTGATTCAGCTCTATTCCTCTCTGTTAACGTCATTGGACAGTGAATGAATGTATTAAGATTCTGATCATATTGGGCTCTTAGCTTTATTTTCTGTGTCTTCATTTCAGATGTGAGTGGATACGTTTACTCAATATGAGGCATACTGTTTTTAAACTGCCCGTGGTAAGAATTCACCTATAAGAGTCTGACCATTAGTTAAAGACTCTGGTCTGACCACTTTTCTCTCTTTGGAGTACGTCTTGTGAATTAACTTCTTGTACACACGCAACTTTTCTCCTGCTCTTCTTACTATTTCCTCGTCCCCCCCCCCCCCCCCCCCCCCCCCCCCCCCTCTCCCTTGTCAGAACACCCATATTTGATTGGCTGCGCTGCATCAAGTGATGTGATTCACAACGCATTGGTTTCCTGCACCACTGAACAAGTGCCGTAAATGCTGGAAAAACTGCGCCGGTTAAAATAGAAGCGCTCCGTTAAAATGTAATACTTCTTTATCTATCGGTTTTAGGTCCTGGGTCCGGATCCGGACCGCGGTCCGCCAATTAGTGACCCCTGGTATAGAGCTAGGGAAACATTGTCTTCATGCCAACACCAGTCAAGTGTTGAAGTCAGACGCTTTGTGCAAATATACAGCCATCAAGTTTGAGAACTGCAGTTTTAAATACAAACGCAGAGGTATCCACAGAAAGCAAAGTGTAGTTGATTTGATTGAAATATTCATGTTCTGGTCATTCTTTTGGTGAGGATAGCCTCAAATTGCACACTCCAACCACCAGTGTGATGAGGTCTGAAGTATAATGACAGCTCTTACACCACTGTCACCATCTGGAACGAAATAGAGAGTGCACCAACTGCTTCCTTCCTTCAAGGAATTGGCATCAGGCTAAAATGTAATACTTAAAACTCAAGCACATTATACTTAATGTACTCTTAAGACGTTAACCTTTCATTTCAATGACCCTATGGCCTTTGCTTTAGTACCACACACATTTTTGACCCCGTAATCAGTAAAACTTGAAGAGTAGCCAAATCAATGATCTATTGTTTGATCCATCCCAGACTTTTATTTAGTAGGTGCATTGAACAGCCTCAAAGGCTTCAGGAGAGCAGAGTTTTTCTGAACAATTTGCAGATGATTAGAATAATTGCACTTGTCTCAGTTTGATACATAATATTGTAGAAAATATAGGGATTTATATTTATCTGTCAATACAATTAAATAAATTGTAAGTGGTCACCTTCAATATAAGAGAAATGTGATTATTAAGTAGCTTATTATTTCAGTCTCAAACCTGATGCTGCAAACCCTCATGAAAATGTCAGAAACTAGCGTGAGTTAATGTAGTGATTTCTCTCCACATTGTACACATCACATCTCTAAATGGAGAAAATATTGATCACAATCATTTATCCATTATGTCCACAACTAATGGCTTACATTTACTCTGTTTCCAACGAATATCCATCAAAAACAATCCACCAAGTTCTCCACTTCCATTTTATTCTTAAAACAGTATTTTCTCTTGCAGCAGGGACAAATCTTTCAAAATGTAATCTAAACAAACCAGAGACCTTAGGACTAAAAAAGAAAGATTTATTTTACAGACTATCAAAGGCAGACTAGAGTTGTGAGTTTCTGTCTATAAACCAAGTTCAATGCTTCAACAGGCCTAAAGCTTTTAGCAAACTGTAACGTCTTTTCTCACCGATCGTTGAAGAGAAACAGAGCATAAGTACTATTTTTGTTGTTGTTGGATACTCGATTCCCACCGGCAGTGCAGCGTGTGTGCTCATTTGTTTTTGTCGTTTTCATGTTGCAAATGCCCCGACAAAATGTCAAGAAACCTTCAAAGTAGTCCTAAGGAAAGAAAGGGAAGCTCTATGTATTAATGCACATTTTCAGGTACATATTGTTTTTTCATGTCCGCCGCCCGTCCTTTGAAGTCTACAGAGTGACTTTGAAGGGCTTCCCTTTTAGAGCAAAAGTAACTTCTGATTGAAAAACAACATATACCTGCAAATAAGAATCACAATTTAAAGGACTACATGAGAAACCATAAATTGTATGAAGGATATTTCTTAAGTGCTCTGTGCAGCATTAGAAACAATTCAGTGTGATTTAATGTTACAATTTAGACTTTATTTAATACTTGTATTGTTTAGTGTTGACATGAAACGCAGGCTGCACAAGGTGATGACTTGTTTTATGCCTTTGAGCTTCTCATCCCCTTTACGAACCATAAAATTCCAGTCATGTCTAGTCACTGCGATCCGGCGCATATTTATTAGGCAATTTCACGTGGCAAAGATATTCATTGGCAAGCAAGAACATGAATCATAGCTCGCTGAACTCCCTACACAGCTTTCTGCTGAACTCTGATGGCATCAGTATCCAGGCAGATACTGCGGTTAAAGATTGTTACCTTGATCACGTAGGAATATCTTCATTTTTAGCAGGAAACAGATGAACAGATTTTCATTCTTGTAGCTTGATTCATTCATTGCCTGCTGGAGATTTTTCTTTCTAAAGAAATGTCTGGTGTACAGTTGATTTTTAGTCAAAATGATGTGGAGCTGCATACAAAATAATACATGAATGAATTTGCAAGAGAACATTCAATGACATTTGTAAGTTAAATCTGCTAAAGTCTTATAATGTGGCAACTATAAAGCACAGTGTGTGTGTGTGCATTACCTTTAAAAAAAGGTGGAAATGTTTTATTATCGGTCATACAGTTGACTCCTTGTACGACTCAACTGTTGCCCGGACCCGTGTGGTGTACTTATCTACGCTGTGTGGATGAAGCAGTAAGTTGTCATTTAGTGACTGGCTGGTCAGCTACCCAGTTTGCCAATTTCACAATGCTTTCATGCTTCAGAAAATGAGTCAAACAGCGGGCTGGGTCTAAATGGTCCGTCGCTCCCTGCTAGTAGGAGACTACTGAGCTGCCGATCGCTGTCCCAACTGGTCTCACAGCGGCAGGGAGTGAGGTCGAGGTACCACGAGGTGCGCTAGCTAATTGTCTCAAGTGAAATCATCAAATTCAGTGGTAGGGGCCACAAGTTCACAAGTCACTAAAACGGGTAAAGTAAATGTCTTTTTAACCAATGAAATGACACATAAATGGTAGGCTTCCTGTGATTGGTTAGAATGGTGTTCATACCAGAAATGAACCACTGCATAGTTCACTTTACAGCAAACCGTTTTGGTTTGATCCGCACCAAAGTTCGAGTCCGGCGTTCACGCTAACCGAAACAAACTGCACCACGCGGGTAAAGACTCCAGGGTTTGGTTCAAGCAGACTTAACAAGGCTGGTGTGAACAGGCCCTTACAGTTGTTTTTTTGTCCTTTTACATATATTAAAAGAGATGTGGTGTGTGTGTGTGTGTGTGTGTGTGTGTGTGTGTGGTGTGGATGCTGCTTGTCACTTAGTGAATGACTAAGCAAATCTAATCAGTGCAGCCGCCTGCAGATATCTGACGAGAGCTCATCACAACAGAGCAGGTAGAGCAGCAGGCTAATCAAATCAAGGTGATGAGGAGACGCTAATTGAGGGAATTTAAATTGCAAATTTTAAGATGACAGGATGATCGCATGTTCTTTTATCTTGCTGTTTTTCCCCGCAGATCTTTGCTCTAAATTTGGTGATGTCTTCCTGAAATATGAACATACATTTTTGGGCAATGGTGACTGCTTTAGGAACTGATGGTTTTAAGTGAACTTGTTACAACAAGTCATCCAAATAGGTTCACTGTTTGTATTTAAATGTAAAAAAAATATACAAGGGGCATAATTTTAACATCGCGTTAACATAACCTTTAAAAAATGTAAACTTTATTGGAAACATATTATATATATATACACACGGGTACATACTGTACATGACATTTTACCTCTGCATTTAACCCATCCTAAGCATTTAAGGAGCAATGGGCTGCTGTAAAGCGCCCGGGGAGCAACTTGGGGTTCACTGTCTTGCTCTAGGGCACTTCGGCAATGCGGACAGTAGAAGGCGTGGACCAAGCAGTCCTTCTTTGGAGGGAGTATTCCCCGGGCCTGCAGAAATAATGACATCCTGAGTCCCCACTGAGTTCCCGTATCACTCGGTTCTAATCCACACTAATCCTCCTCAGTGTACACTTACTGCTGCACTCATTCAATGTGGTCATTCTGTAACTGGCACAATGGAAGAATCTTTGATGTTTTAACAAATCCAAGACACAGAATGTTGTGTTCAATCCTTGGTGAAGTCAGGCTTAAACCGATGGGACTTGGTCCTTCGTTGCTTGCCAGTGATTAAAGAAATGGATTAGAGAATAAGACAGAGGCTAAACATTAGAATACCAGTGGTTTTAGTGAGAAATGCTGAGAGCTGCTGTGTGTCAGTTTATGTCCAAATATCAAAGCACCAGAGCCCAAAAGGGAACATGAGCAACTTTACAACCAGATGCACTTGAATGAGTCTGATCTGAAGTGGTTTCAGAGTTCCTTGTAAGCGCTTTCACTTGTTTACCCCTATCTGACAGCAAAGAGCCACTTGGTCTATTGAGGCCTATTGAGGCATCAATGTATGTGTCATGCTCTGGTTGTGTCAGACAGCTGGTGTCAGAGGAACCCTCCTGGCCATGCTTCTCTGTCAACTCTTCAGATTTTCACCTGTTCATATGAATCTAAAGTGACTGCAACCAATCTGCGTTTGGGAATTTGCAAGCGTGTAACACACACACACACACACACTGTAGTGTGTGTGTGCCAAGATGGATGGCGACCTTAATGCTGAGCTTATCAAATTACTGAATATCATCTAATATTGAATATTTCATCAGAAAAGCAAATATTGGAGAAATGTCCAAAATACGTTTTTTAAGTTCATCAAACTACATCAATAAGCAACTAAAACATTGTTGCATTAGTATAAGCAATCTGCACAGGTAATTGCATAGGGAGTACTTTAGATTACAATACATTACATACATTTAGCTAATAATACTTCTACAATTTAGCTTGAACAGGATGTTGAATGCAGGACTTTTAATGAAGTATTTTTTTCACCAGTGGATACTCGGAAGATTTCACAGAAAAAAGTCATGTTAAGTTTTATATTGGTGCTATATTTACAGTTTCAAACCTCTTTCCCCCCCCCCCCCCCAAAAAGAACATTTTGCAGTAATTAAGAGGGGGAGTGCATTTGTGTGTGTGTGTGATTGTGTTTCCTGTATGTGAGATATATTCATGATGCAGATGGTGACTCGCAGCAAATAATGAGCATGTGCAAAAACACTGAATAAGCGAGCAGTTTCGTTGTTTATCTGGGTTTTGTAGCACCATGATTTCTTTTGCTTTTTACACAGTGGTCTTGTCCCGAGAGCAAATTGTTTATCCCTAATTAATCTCACAGATATTCATGGTGTAATAGGGATTAACATTTGTTTTGTTAGGGAAACAATCACGCTGGCGTTTTCCTGGGTTGTAATCAGACGTAGTGCAACCTCCTCCTGCTTGTCAAATTTTGGCAGAAATTACAAAGGACTGCACATCAAAGGACTACAACTACACAAAGAACATTTCAGCTTGAACACACATTCAGACACAATTACGAAACGGGGAGCGTGAGAAAGAGAAGCAGCAGAATTCTACAAAGTGGAGGTGAATATATTCAGAGAGGTGTTAATATTTTGATAGTAGTTCGAGCTCAGCAGTAAATAAATACACCTGCAGCCATTATTGTGCTAATGCACTGTAGAGCTGCTTCAGCCCAATGCGCTGACACCTGCTCTGTTCGTTCGAAGCAGCCCACCAAGCAGACAGCGCCAAAATAATGAGGCAGCACAAAGCTATTCTCTCTTATCGTCCTCCAGCTGGGACGGGATGGTCCCGACTACAGGAAATATGAAATATGTTTCAAATAAATTATGAAAGCTTTACATGCAATTGCTGAACATCAATTGATCATCCCCACATTCATTTTGAGGCATTGTTAGAAATATTCTAACCAAATGGTGATAAAAACCTCTTTCTGCCTATTTTTCAGCTTCAACTTTTTATTTAGAGGGAAATCTGCTGGATTTCTCTGCGACATAAAGTTTGTGTTGAGTAGTGTAGTACTGTGTCGACAGATTGCTTGGCCTCCAGTATTTGTACTGTATGCAAAACCCCCAGAACAGAGTCATAGTATCTTAAATATGCCCCCTGTTGAAAAAAATGGAACAGCAAAAACATTATCAAAACATCCGTTTATAAACTGACACAGCTGTTTTATGATTCTTCATTTGCCATGAAGGTTTGCGAGAGAGGCAAAGTTTTCTTCAAGAATCCATGGTAACCCGGGCTGACTAATTTATATATAAATGGTCATTTCGTAAGTCTTGACAGGTAAGTTAACGCTAATGCAGAATACTCTCAGTGGACCACGGTTAGTAGGCTACATTGGCAGCCGCACAAGTTACCAGAATGCTACTTACAGCATGAGGCTGTGTGCTGCTGCAGACGGACCCAACATGAAGCTAACGCTGTATGGATCCAGGCCAGTATTTTGTGTTGGGTGAAGTGGGTGAGATATATATTGGGGCTTTACTCAAGTGTCTGAGGGAGCTCGGGGAACAGCAGGAGCTGAGGAATAGCAGAGGTTGTGGCGGCAAGAAGCAGGCTATGACTAATGAATGTGAACTTTTGTTAGGCACGCTCCCCATGTAGCCCAGGTCCATTAGAGACCTTGGATGGATGCACAGAAAAGAAACACTTAACTGATGGATGATACGGAATATGTTGACATTTTGTAGGCATATTTACAGATACGTTATATATTTTCCGATGGCAGTGAACAGTTTGTGTAGGAAACATAATATCGTCGAACTACCGCCCCCCCCCCCCCCCCCCTATCTCTACTGCATTTGTCACTTATTGTACAATTTTGTCTCTGGGTGTTGGCAGAGAATAATACCTCAGTAAAGTGAGAAGTAGGCCAGACTTTGCCTCAGCTCCACTGGGAACAGAGCCAAAAGAAAGCTCAGTGCATGTGGAGTTATTGGGGTTAAAACAGCTCTCTAGCCTCATCTCAAATGTGACCGAGCTACATAAAGACGTCTGATACATGGGTGCAAGGACAATTTGTGAATTGGCTCTTGCCTGATTAGGTTGGAACTAGTGAATGAAGGGTTGAAGGGGATATACTGTATGTGTGAATGAACTTGTCACATCAAATGGTAATGGAATTATTCTGTTCTTACCGGTGCTCCCTGCTGAGGAAAAACATAATATCCTCTTAAATAGCTACGAGCATGGCAAATAATCCCTCCAATGGGAATCGGTTTAGGAATACAGAAACCCACCCCAGGGTGCATAAAAAGAGAGCAGAATCAAAGCAGCTGGAGGCTAAAGTTGAGGAGGCTTCTGCCAACAGTAGCAGCAAAACACTTGTTTGTATGCATGTGAGTGGGAAGGCCTACAAAGTGGCCCAAACACTGCAAAGTGGTGTGATTTGTGACTGGAGGTGCAGCCCATAGATTGTACATAAGAAATGGACATAGCCAATGTGACTACTCCTATTGATTTGTGGACTACAGTTTTGAAACCTCGAGTTCGGCTTTTTGGCCGTCGCCATCTTGTTTTTGGAACCAAAAGTGCCACGAGTGGGTGGAGCTAAATACATTTTTTTACCAAATGCGACCAAAATTACGATTAACTTTTCAGATCAGGAGGTTGCCGCCTGCTGCATTCACATTACAATGTAATATTCCTTTTGTGGCAGTTCAAGTGCATGTAGAGGATGTGGAATCGGGTTGTGAAGTTTGACTGGCTTAATCTGACCTGATGCAATCAAGCAGCCGAGATCCCTGTGACCTTTCGGATGAAGATGAATTATGAAGGAGGTTTATAAGAGAAGCTGCATGGTTTGTGGTAAACCAGTCATAAAGTATTTAGAGTGTCTTAATGTTGGGAGCCCTCACTTCCGTAGCAGAGCATCAAAGCCTAATTCTCCAGTGTTGTTGTATGCAGCAAAGTACTTCTGTTTGTACAAGCAAGTACTGCAACTTGTGAGTGACATTGCCTCTTTACTTCTTTTCTGATCACCTTTGTCCATCACACAAGTTGGGAGTCTGCTTTGCAAAAAGTCCACCATCTTTGAAAAGGGTTTTCTGTTGTTCTGTATGAGATATTTAAATAAATGATATGTGTGATTAAACATAGAAGAGAAGAATGTGAATGATACCTAAATTGGAAAACCAGAACTGTCTGTCAATAAAGTTGCAAATGAAGGCCATTATTAGCCTGAAGAGGCATGTTAGTTACTCTCTCTAAGCTCCTGTGTATTTGAGTTCATGTCAAACAGTGCAGGTTCACTTTTTATACATGCTGTACTATTTGTTTTACTTCCTAACACACACACACACACACACACACACACACACACACACACACACACACAAGCTGCCACAATCCTCTCTCCACAAGCTCTGTTGGTTGATAAACACATTGGCAGAGACTGACGCCAACCCTCTCTCACCCAGCGACCGACGGAAGGTTATAATATGTTTAATGGCTTTCATTTGACTTTGTTCCCCTCAGTTGAATTGTGATGCTGACCTTCTAGCAGGAGCTCAAGTTGTGGTGAGATTGCGTGCGTTACCTGAGGTTTTATGATTGACACAGAGGGAACAGCAGCTTTTAGACGTGCATATAAAAGAGAAGGAGATACAAAGGAAGGGGGGGGGGGGGACATCACTATCTGTATGGCACACCTGACAATGTTCACATTAAAAAACACATTAAAATCAAATTAATTTTCTCGTCTGAGACACTTCATTAGATAATCACATACGATAACAATATGTTATCTTAACGGTCCATTTGTGATAACAATGTTCTAATCTGAGCTGTCGCATGCCTGCTGCCGTGGTTAAGAGTCATTCTATTATTCTCTCAGTTCAGTGATGTGACAGTGCGGAAAATTGATTCTTTTAGGATAAAACTTCATACGTTATTTAGAAAAATCCATTATGCAAGTAAAGCAACAACTTCCTAGAATTGAATGCAACTATTTATGTACAAAATGTTATTTTCTCAGTAAAAGCCAAGCTGGACACCTTTTTCTCTTAGAAACCTGTGATTGGTTAACACCACGTATGGAGCACCACTTGACTCATAGAAGAGCCGCTCCCTATGTAGATATTAACTCATTTTTCTAAGGTAACAAAAGCACAATGACTCTTATTTTCAGGTATTGTACACTAAAGAGAAGTAGAAAAGTGCAGTCAGTAGACTGCAGAGCTCTGCCAGATGTGTTGTGACTGTTTTCACATGGGACATGATCAGCAGTCTCTTGCGTGAAAGTCCAGTGGTTTTGGACACATGCATCCACCTAGCTCTCCCCCCAATTACGTGGATTACAAAAGAATTGATAACTTGGGTTATATACAAATTATAGTGCATTACCTTTCGTTGGTATAGCTACGAACAGTATATGAAAACAGCCTGTGCTGTGGTGACAAACTCCAGCGTCTGGAGGTCGGGTGTACAGATGGTTCAACAACAGACTGTTACACAAAAACAGTTTATTCCACGTTTACAACTGCAAGTCAACTTTTGGTATTAATGAATTGTCTCTGATTCATACACTGTAGTAAGAATGTAAACACTGTCTGAGGGATGAATGCATGAAGACGCATGTACCTTCACACTATATTATGCAGATTATCTCACATAAGTAACACATTTACTCATGCGCCTTCAAACTAGTTGAGTGCTGGTTCCTGATCATAATTATAGTCGTATCCAACCCTAATATGCAAAGACATCAAACTTATTGGGAACAAATACCTACACAACCTAAACTCAAATGAGCAATGAAATAAAAACATGAAACATTTGTTTGTGGTGCAAAATTATATTTTGAGGCTTGTCAAAGGTTTACTTCAGAGCAGCTCAGAACAAAACCGAAAAAGATTGGTCCTTTGACAGTTTTCCAAATTTACTCAAGCGAATAAAAAAGGTCTAGGCTTATAAAGAGCTCATGTAATCCTCATGTACACACTATAAACTGTCTGAACAAGAACTCAGTGCAGAGAAAGCTTTACACAGTTGATTATCTTTGCCATAATACTGTCAGTCAACATTTTAATGTACTTATTTGGAAGTGCGATTATTTTAACGGTCATGCAAACGGAGCTCTCCTCGTCTTCATCTCCTCCTGTCACTGCACCAGTATCTCTTCAAGCCTCCACACATCAGCTTAGTGCTTCAGGCTGCGTCGTGCCCACCACAGTGAGTCAGCAGAGCGGGGACATAGTGGGGTTATTTCGGAGGATGTCCTCACAATGACTTTGCAGCTGTTTAGCCACATTTCAGTAAGAGATGAAAACGGTCGATGATTTTAGACGAAATATTTTGGCTTCGGGGATATCATTCAATAAATGTGAAGAAAACAGACATAATTCTGTCATGGCTTGCACTGGGTCTTACATTGATAAGTCGAATTGCAGTGTGTTTGGTGATGGGAGTCAGAGGATGTAATCAGCCACTAGCCACATTTTTAATCTTCTCCATTTTGTTTTGTTTTTTTCATTTTAAGTTGGTCACCCCGGTTTTCTCCCCCCCCCCAATAGTCTGGTATCAAATTATCAAACAGCATGAGTTGTTTGTTTTCAAATGCGTATGATGCTACCCCGCTGAATCTTGTAACTGATGCAATGTGACAACTTGTTTGTCAGTAAGCTCATTTCCATTCAGTTTGATTTGCATTTTTAATTTGCAAATGAAAAGAAACTCGGTGTAAATGCCAGAAATTCGATAGAAAAAACAAAACAAACACCAAACAAGAGATGTGTTGGCTGAGATGGAGAAGTTGGAGTATAAAGAAAATAGAAATGCAATAAAATAAAATGCAACAGACTTTATTATACAGACTAATCATAGATCTGTTTCCCAAAGCCAGAGGAAACTTCTTCGACGGGCCTCATTTTCCAGGGCGGAATACCGGAAACGCATTCATTAACGTTTAAAAAAATAATATATATATTGTCGATTTACATTTTATTTCATATATTTTTTTAATTCCATTTGTAATTTAGCTAATAATAATAGAGTATTACAGTTGAGCTTAAATATGTTTTGATAATGCCTTTTGCAGCATTGTAAATCACATCTTGACAGCAGCACAAGGTGACATCTCGTCAGCGAAATAACGAGTATAAAAGCAGTATTGTTAAGAAATGTACACTGCTTCAGTCATAGGTGTAACACTGACCAGCTGTTTGAAGTGCTGCTGTTGGTTGAAAGCTGCATTTGAACTATACTTTGTTCAGGCTGGCGAGGCTGTCTGAATCCAGTCCAAACCTTCCTGCCATAACAGATCAATAGGTTTACAGAGAAGACGAGACACTCTGCAAAATATGATAGGAAACCATCTGGATAGCTCGCCCTGCTTGCAATAATTAAATAGAAGATATCACGGATGACAGAGACGGAGAGAGAGGCGGGGTGCAACTTGACAGAAAAACAATAAGACAATACACATAATATACCTCACCCACCTGCGGATGGGGGGGTTGCTGCAGCAACCTCAGCGCCCCTCCTTCCTGTGACGTTTCTCATATAGAATCTCCTCAGGACCAGCTGCGCCTTATATACATGACTCATCAATCAACTGTGGTCAGTGAAAACTTTCCTCAATCACTCATTGCATAGGATGCAGCAACTGTTACCAGCGTAATTATTATCTCTCTATTGTACTTGATTATTTATTTTGGGAAGTTGAAGGGTGCGTAATGGGGGGCCGGTGTGGAGCGATGAGGAGTGTCATGTTCCTCAAATCAATACATGAAATATTTATAGAACACATTGTTTTCCACTGTTTGAGGTTTGACTGGAGCTCTTTTGCTATGGTTTGATTAATTAGCATTTTCTTTTTTCAAATTGTCTGGAAATTCAGTCAAAATGTGTGCTACAGTTGTTTGGGAACATAATGTACGGTAATGATTAGAATGGAGGACAAGAGAAAGAGAATGGTGGGACAAAAGAAATTAACAGAAATGAATGAAATGAGAAGAGGAAAGTGTGAACCTATTTGTCATAGTCAGCTGAATGGCAATCACAAAGAAGCTGTGGTATCAGCAATGTCATTGTGCCAGAATAACAGTGACGAGGGAGCATTTGGAGAATAGCTCGGCGACAATTGAGTCTGATGATGAATTAAAGACTGGGATCCAGATAAATCTGTCAGGATAGGTAGACAACAGCTATTTTCCCCACATGGCATTCCCATTAATGCCAAAAAGAGAAGATGAAGGAGGTGTTTACACAATCCAGATGAGTATAGATTTTATAGATCCCTGCTTCTTTGCCTCCTCTATCAATAGAGCCCATTAGGACGAAGACATCAAGCCATCCATCAAAGAAGTTTCCTGCTCTATCAGACCATCAGGCTGATCTATTATGACGTGACGCATGTTCAGTTATATGAACACAGTCTCTTTATTTCTCTCTCTCTCTTTCCATTTCAATTATTTTTTTCTCTTTACAGCTCCATCCCTCTCTCTTTTCCCCTTACAAATCATATACACACACACAGATGACGGAACAATTTCCTTAATTCACCTCCAGTGTAATCTTTTGTTCTTTATCTTCTTTCCCTCTAAGCCTTCAGGCAAAACTGCTGTTGCTTTGTAGTGAATCTGCAAACTTGCTGCTTCAGTCCAAAAACATCCTCCTAATCTTTGCATTGGTACCGTCGCTGGAGACATTATTGCATGTATTCATTCTTTGAGGAAGTTCCTGCTTAAAGGCAACATTTTGTAAAACAATCACAAGAAGCCTTTGAGAACGTGAGTACCTGCTCTTTCTCCCGAAACCGAAACATTTCAGTGTTGTTTTTTCCACACGCTGAGCCTTTCTTCCTCCTGCCTTCAGGTGGCTTGGTTGATGAAACATTTCACTTTTTATTATTGTCCTTGAAAACACACAATCATGCACATGAAGGGATAATTCCGGCTGCAGCTGGGTATAAATGACTGAATGAGGATTTATTTGCAAAGAAACAACACAAGAGGCTTACTTGGATTTGAAGGATGCCAAAAATCCAGATCTTCTCTCTTCAACGTTTAGAGCACCTCACTCTCTGAGATGCATCGATCCGGGAGATTGGCCTGTGCCAGTAGGTGTTAATATTTCATAAGGTTGAGGGCTTTAGATGGTTAGACTGACAGACGGAGCTCACTGAAAGTGAGTGATCAATATCCATCAGGGGATGAGCTGTAATCAAGAGTGTTGGGTGGAGAAGGCCTGGCAACAACCTAAAGAGAGCTGATAGATGCAATCAGTGGGACGTGATTAGTGGAGACACTTCGATATCCTTGGCTCCCTCAAGGCTGGGAGCAGAGAACAGTGCAGAAGAAAAGTGTGGCATAGGTATACATCACCAAAGCATTCCAGGTAGCAGGAAAGCACAAGGACACTTTTTTGTTCCCTCTCTTTATTTATAAACCTGGAAGCAGATATTCCGCCCTGCAATTGACCAATACTAAGTCCCGCCCACGCGGAAACTTCCGGTTCTGAAAAGTGAAGCCAATGCGGAAGTGTCTTAAACTTGCATTCTTTCAAATGGCCAGCAGGAGGCAGCGACTTCGGTAGCAAAAAGAAGTCTGATTGTATGGAAGTCTATGAGAAAATGACCGTATTTCTCCGTTGTTTCATTACCTCAGTGAACATTGTAAACATGAGTTTATGGTCTCAATCGCTAGTTTGAAGTCTTCAATCCAGCATGATGTTCATTTAGTAAATTATGGTCCCATTTACAGAAAAATAGACCATAAAGCGAAGTGTGCTTTAGGTTCGCTAGCGCTACCAGAGTCGTATACAACTTCTCTACGTCACTTGCCACTTGGTCCTAATATGGTAACTTCCGTTCACTGGTAGCAAAAAGCCAACATGGCGACGGCCCTAATTCAAGATGGCGACGGCGAAAATGCAGAATTTAGAGGCTTCAAAGTGGCAGTCCACAAACCAATGACGAATACTACGTCCACTTCTTACATACGGTCAGGGTCTATGAGTGAGGGTGGACCATTTAAGTGTGGTTTTGCCCTTTCTTTAAATTTTTACAAAACTTTAAGTTTCAGGTTTGCTATTAGTGGCTTTTGAGACACCTCAGTGGACCCTAGGTGGTAAAGTGACTCATTTAGCTGAGAGAAGTTTGTGGATATTGCTTCAGTTGCTCATTATTAGTCTGCCCTCTCAGGAAAGATGTGTGTGTGTGTGTGTGGCTGACTAAGCCAAACACTTTAAGCCTCTGGGTTCGTTGGGAGTATTAAAGTGTTCACTCAGCTAGAGTTTCACTTGTTAGTGTTCAGGATTACACCACTAGTTGCCACTGTGCTGGCACCAGGGCACAAAAACAACAAGTCTTAATGTTAAATAATGAATTATTTATGGTTATATGAGATCCTTGGAGCTGGGCTTCTTCCATGAAACATAAAGTTGATTAACTGGAGAGGAGGGTCAGCAGGTTAGTAAACGCTGCTGCTTGGAGCCGATGGGACTCAACTTTTCTTGTTGCGGAAATATGTTTTTTTGTGAAGCTTTAACTTGCATTTCAGTACTCTAACTTTCTAACAGTTGTTTTTAGGATGGGCAGTTGCTGTAGGTTGGGGGTAATAAGCTGGCTACAGTTTATCTTTGAATTATATTATTTGCCTCGACCTGAAATTTTCAATTTCATTCGATGGACGTGTTCTCTTCAGAATTGGTCAAACCGTTTAGCTGAACAGTGAGTTTTTCTTATTATACTATATCTAGTCTTCGAGCACATGGGACTGCTGTTTTTTGCAATATACCATGTGTCCAAAGACTAAATATACTGTGATAAGAAAATGTCCGTATTCAGAAACTACAAGGAGCATGATGAAGTATTTGGTATCTATGAACTCATAAGTTGAATATCAAAGATATGCAGTGTAAAAATAAATCCCATGGAAAACATTGTTTCCCAACATACTAAATATAGTCTTTAAGCACAAATGGGTTAATCAACACCAACACGGCAAGACGTTAAAACACCCAGCTTTTCCCTCTCGGGGTTCACGATTCTCATTGCTTATTGTTGCACATGCTCTGTTACTGTAACACTCAAAACTGTCCCCCGTAAAACAGCAGCAGATAGGAACAAAAATGACTGAAGCAAGGGGATTTGAAGCTAGTTAAACTATTATCATTATATATGTGTAACATTTAAGTCATTAAAGCATCATGAATTGTCATGTATTTTTATTTTAAGCTTATTCTGAAAACGCTCTGTAGTACACTTTGCTCTTAATTACCATTTCACATCATCCACCTCACTGTAAACAACAAACAGCCTATAGTTTATTCTTACCACCTTATTATCCATAGGAAGAGTTGCCCTCATTACATTCAATCTCGTCATCTCTCCTCCCGTGATGAATTTATCATGCGTCTATTCCTTGAGCCATTATCTAAGAGAAAACATTGCAGACATGGCTCTGTGCTGCTCTTCAAAACCCTGCAAGGCATGGCAGGGTTCGTGGTAAGCAGACTGCCACAGCGATTCATCTGGGGAATTAGCTCGGAGAGAATCAATGGAGAATAAAGGGTGAATCCATTCAGCTTTTCACCGCAATTGACATATGCTCTTGACAAATGAATTAATCGTATTAGATTGTTACACCTTCCAACATCCCTTGCGTGTGGGAAAAGGATGCATGCTTGTGAAGATGGCATGCATATATAGGTGTTCGTATGGGAGCGTAGCTGTGTGCGTGTGTGCATGCTTTAAAATGCCTTTTCTTGTGGCAAAGATATACTTGTCATTTTCTTTTAAGCACGGCCCGAATGTCTCGCTATAATGAGACTGTCATTTCCCTGTTGCCCTCCAGAATTGCGCCCTCCCATCCTGCTCCGAGCCTCACGGGTCACCGCTAGAGAAAGACGCATTAACATCCTAATAAGAAGGTCTGTTTCATTGTAACGGATACCATTTGAGAACCACAAGCTCATGTCCATCCACCTGCCTCATTTTTTTAAAACCACCTCCCTTGTCACAGTCATTCCTCTCCCTTGGAGAGAGATTTTTTTCAAGTCCAGAAGAAATGCTGGTTGTGTCGGAGAGACGAGGAGACACGCCAGAGGGAGTCTAATACAAAGCGCAGGGCAGGTGAATAGATTGGAAGCAGGAGATGAGACAGTTGATTCGATAAATGTTGCCATTTAGGTTCGGCGATGGCAACCACCTTAAAGAGCAGAGAGGGAGCTGTTGTAAATCACTTGCAGTAAGTTGCCCTGGTGTTTTAGAGGGAATTTACCCGTATTTATTAAACTGATTTCCATTAACATAATTAGCCTGAAAACGCATACAAAATATAGAAAAAGAAGAACTGCAAAAAAGAAATGTGGCTGATACAGTAGGTGTAGGTGACTCAGACTGTACTGTATTCAAATCAATTGTCCTTATATATTCTCCCCAAACTAATAACTTAAAGGTGCCACAGAATTAATGTTTTAATGATACACAAAATCTGTCCTGCGTTATCTGGATCCAGGCATGGTCAGACCAAATCATGGTGAAAAATGGCAGAAAGAGACTCATAATCTTTGACAATGTCCGATAATTAGCTTTAATTGCATCATGTGGAAATGCACTTATGTTACATCTCGTGGTTTGGAAAGAGCTCCAGAGAGCTGTTTAAATAATCGGAGCTCTTACTCCTACATGCATCATAATTATTATTATTTTTATACACAAATGACTCTGAGTCACGGTAAACTCGCAGGCACAGTATGAAAAAAATGAAAGGAGGAAGGAGCGAGAATGCACGGGGCTCTTGAACTCTATTAAAGTGGATATTTGCAGCTATTTTGGTATCAATTTGTTCAAAACGAGTTTGGGTCTGAAATAACTTGTGAATTTACCTCAAGACTTCAATGTTATTTTTTTGGATGGAAAGCTCTTTGGAAGTTAGAAAAAAATGCAACCCAACAGTGGTTGATGTTCACTGCAAGACCATGATGATGATGATGATGTTTACCTGCTGGTTGCTTTGCTGGAGGGTGTTACACCTTCACTGCCACCTAACCTTGCTTAAGTGCCATTGACCTCAAGCAATTATCCTCAAGCTGCTCCGGGGGCGATGCATTGTTGGCAGCCCTGAGCTCTGGCCTTTCTGAGGTAATTGCAGTTGTGTAGGAGACGGTACGCGTTTCTGCCTTGGAGGGATATTTGAGAGAATGACCTCCATTACTTTACCTGAATTGCTTGGTCAAGCAATTTTGGTATATTTGTACGTTTATTGGATTTGGTGAAAATCATTGCTAATTTAATTCCCGTGAGTCAGAAAGCAATTCACACACTGGGCTTGATTTTGGTTTTTCATACTGTATATCGTTGAGCTTTTACTTTCTCCAAGTTAAATAGCGGTTGTGAGATTTGACACATTCTTATTTAGTGTTCTTTTTAATGAGGTAAGTTGCTGTAAAGGTTAGAACTTGGACAGAAAACACTTTGTCTTTCATTCTCATATAAGTTCTATATTTGTAGGATTCAGTGGGGGTGAACAATAGCACATATTTTTGTTTTGGCAGCACTCCTCTATTGATGCTATATATATATATATATATATATATATATATATATATATATATATATATATATATATTGATACTTTGACATTGATTTAGTATGCAAAACCCTATGCAAAAAAAGTTAATATGGTTATTCCAAAAATGTTGTACTATTCCTTTAAATTCAGTTTTTATATGCTACATTGGTAGTTATTGATGGACACCAGGTTTAGGGTGTTTTAATCAAGTTTACACATCTTCCCTGTGCTGCTGCTGTCACCTAATAGCCTTTACTTAGTATTTTAATTGCCCAAATAATTGTGTCATCAGTGCAGAATGCAGAAATTATACTCCAGTGTGAACTTGAGCACCTTCATAGCAGTCATACTGAAAACAGTAGGGGCTGCTTACCAAGAAGAGAGATGTCATTTAGGAAACTGATGGCATCGCTGAACCGAGGCAGAGAAGGGATGGAGGGATGTCTATTCTCTTTGAGTCTTGATTATTTTAGCTCTCCTTATTCGCCCACTCTGAGTGGTGAAGATGGAGTCTGCATTGTTGTTTTTCTGTAGGTTAACAGCACTTGGCAGGAAAACTGAAAATTTAGCATCCCATTACTTTTTCCATGACAACATTAATCAAGCTGCTGCAAGCGAGAGGCTACGTGTTTGGCAAGGTTTTTGTTCAAAGCAAATATGTGAAGTCATTGAGTCTGATGGTTATTGGCACAGCAGGTTGGGTTTGTGAGAAACGATATATTCAGTTCATACATTCCGAGGTTTTGTCATTTATTTTATAGAGGCTTCGCAGATGGCTTTCATGGCCGTCAGTCCTTTCAAAGCAAAGCAATTATGTCAGTTTGTGGATGTGCTGGAAACGATGAGAAAAGTGTTCTGTGTGTCACTGGGCCATTAAGGGCAATCAATCAAGACCGAAGACCTCTGGCTGCGGTCGGCCCAGTGAGAAGCAGCAGAGATCAGTCGATGATGAAACAGGTGGCAGTTCAATGGGAGGCCTAATTAAAGTACAAATAGATAAGGTTTTCATTGCCCCGTAATGACCATAATTCCTTTCTGGCAGGGTGTTGATAGGGTGAAGAAAATCCCCCACAGCAAGTCACCTACAGTGCTAGAGATCGTATTTCATCTCTGGAAGCTGAAAAGCCAAAGGAGCAACTGATTGGGCACAATTTAAATTGCAGTATTACTCATGGTGATATGCTTTGCTTTCTTTTAAACACATAATTCTGATTGCTTGTGTAAATATATATTATAATTAACTATAAATCTTTCAGATCACTCGGAGGACAAAAAAGATCATCGATGCCTGAATGTCTTTTTAACCATATGGTGTCTGTCCGTCTGTGTCTGTACAGACATAAACCCAATGTGCCTTTCAATTTATAATCAATCATACACATGGTAATGTGTGATCAGAGTGCACACTGTTTTTATATTTGAATTTATATCACTGCGTCAGATTAGGTACTTGCCAAGAGTCATGGCAGACTATGTGTTGGACCCCAACCAATGGTGGTTTGCAGTTTATCACAGCTTGAATGTGCGGCTGTGCAGAATACATAGTGTGCAGAGAGTATGCTCCTGACTCCATGATAGTCAAATTGTTAGTTTCACTTGAATATCTTATATATAGATTTTGGGGGCTCTAGTAGCATAAATGGAATAATATATTCAGAACTATGTTTTCATTAGTGTATAATCACCTGAAACTAAGCATAGCGGTGTTTTTCATTAGCTCAGAATAAGCCCTTCATATCTACATAGATAGCAGGTCCTCCTCACGGAGTCCGCTGTGTTGAACTGCCAGGTTTTTAAATTAGCCCAGACCTGACAAACCTAAGACTGGCTCAAGAGAAAGCCTTTGGCATTTATACGTTATTTATTTTTTTACCTGAAAGCCGACGTAGTTCTCTTATCGTGATAACGCCAGCCGCCATCTGAATTTTGGGGCTCTTAAAGAAGAAGGTCCCAATAGGTACCAGGGTCCCGCATGGTTACGGTTTTGCACTCAGCGGCTCACATTACCACAGTCCTGGAAAGGGGGGAATGAGCAGAGGGGTTTTCAGTTGGTTGCAATCGGCAACCACACAGCCAAATGCCACTAGATCTACTGGTCACACTGGTCCTTGTTGAAGAAACACAAAAACAAGGGCGAAAAAAAAATGTATGAAATAGAATATATAAGATGCATATCATAACTGAATAATAATAATATTAAAATCAGTCTATTCTGTTCTTTTGAACATCAGTGAGAGTATTTTCGATGATTGAGCAGCAAGTTTCACTGAGTTGAGATGCACAATTATTTTACAATGATAGAGCACCTTTTTAAAATGTATCATTCATCTACTCTGCGTGGTCGTTATTGGCTAGCACCCAGACAATGAAGCCGTTGACAGGCCATTTCAGCACATCTGCAATCAGAGTCTGGGGAAAAAATTGACTGCTGTACACTCTCCCCTGTGGTGTGTTTAATCTCAGTCTAGCCGCTGACTGCTGTGATGGAGATGGAGTGGGCCCCAGCTTTCTTTTATTTTTCTTCACCAACAAACCATCAATAATTGGCAGGTTGAGATTTTGACAAGGAAACAAAAAGGCAAAAATTCACCGACTATCTTCACACATAGCCGGTCGCGAAGCTGCCCGGGTTTGAAAGTGGTTCTGATTAACTCAATTTGACTTCGATCTGCATACACACAAACGCTGTGAATTTCTCAAAGCATAAATGAAAGACGGAGAAGATGTGAGAAGAGAAAAGGGAGGTCACTCTCATTTGAACCCCTGTTCATAGCAAAGTTTTAGATGCTTGAAATGTGTTGGCAAGTAATTGGTTTATATATTTGGAGATGGTTACATTGATGTACAGTCATAATAGTGTTAAAATTAGTCTGGTACATTGGACTAAAATGATGTTGTCAAGAAGACCAAATGAAGTCTGTATCTGCACATGCTAATTGGCACACAATGAGTCAAATGAGTTGAATCAATAAATCAAAGTTGTATAAAACTTATATTAATGCACTTTATAAAGGGCTCGACAGGGGAATAGAAATATAGAAATATCAATAATATAAATCTATCAAACACAAGACATTTAGAAAACATTAAAATTACATTTAATGAGCTGACGGTTTCAGCAGACCTTTAGCTATTCAGGAAGCTTGTTCCACAGGTGGGGAGCATGGAAACTAAAAACACTGAATACTGAGTACGCCTGTCTCGCATGACCCGAGGGGTCTGGATGCTTCGTAACGTACAAGCAAATACCAGATTTACATACGGCTTTTGGACCTGAAAAAAAATGGCATGAATTTGAAAATGTTCCACACTGGACTTGACCTCTTCCCTCACTTCCCCGTCTATCAAATGCTTTCTGGCATATTTAGGATCAAATTACAGAGCAAACCAGCATCCTGGCTGAGTGTGTAGAGGGTTGTAATGTGCAAACATAATTATGATTTGCCATCGGGTTATCGTGGTATGTTATCTAGAACTCCGCTTTCCTTTGGATCTGTTGATGCGTCAATCCTCTAATGGCCACCATCACCCTAGTTTAATTGCTTATTGTGTGTGTGTGTGCATGCTGCTGTAATACTTACTGTATGAATACCAACCCCCACAAATACACACAGAATGTGTCTGTGTGTATGTGTGTATGTGTGTGACTACTAATCCGTAGAGACAGGGCCATTTTTCAAAGAGGCTACTTCATCTGAGGTTCACAGCAGTCTAATTAACTCGGATGACCAAACAACACCTTCAGACTTCATGGCCTTGTGATCTATCGTGCTTCACACCACACTGGCTGTAACATTTGCTTACTAATCAGTGGTCTGGTAAAATCGTTTTGAGTACACCACTCATTTTTATTACTAGAAAGGTATCGGCCGAACTGGCATGACACTTGTCAAAAAATGTTTTTGCTTATCACAGAATTTTTTGTATTGCTAAGTACAAAAATCTTTATCTGAGGGGCAGATTGTTCTGTGCATATAATGCTACGAAGTGTATGAGCCAGCGTATGACTTTTGACACTCGCATAGCTTTCCACAACTAGCAACCATGGGACAAATTCAGAGAATTTGTAAATTGTGTCACATGGAACCACGGGATGGAGGTGGAGATAACTGTCAGCATTGGTAGACGGCTATAGGCGCCAAATTATCTTTTCCCTGGTGATTGCCTGAAACATGAGTCTTTATTTAAATATTATATTCATATAATATACAAAGACGGTCACATCACCATACAATATCAAGTCAGATTATCATAAAAAGTAAATCACACACCCACCATCGACAAACGGTCAAATCGCTACATTACCGGCTATTTAAACAAGTAGAAAAGTAATACACCTACAAGATTCCTGCTGGCAACTAACCATTGGCAGCAGGGATACATTTTGGGCTCCGTCCTGTCCACCATGAATAATCTTGTCTTCTCTATGCATAATTGATAAATACACCTTTTGAAAGGCCTTGTATGCTCAGCCAATCTACCCCGTAGAAAACTGTGACGGGACAAACATAGCAGGGGTCACAGATCAGTTTCTTTGGCTGGATTCTCCTATCTACCGTCTTCAATCTAATATGACATGCTGGAAAGTAACAGGGGGCAAAGGATTGAGCTTGTTTTTGTGAGCCTAATTCAAGAAAACACAAAGCTCCCACAAAGGGGTTTTAAATAGGCTTGAACACACAGCAGAAATGGACTCCTCGCAATTCAGTACAGCAACAACCATGGCAGCAAATCTATGGGTTCTGTAACTCAAGTCGGTTTTTCCAGCCTAACGGGCTGGGTCACATCCACTGATCTCTTGTCATTGTGTAAAATCTGCTGGGGGAATGAACCATTGAAAATAAAGAGACAGTTTTATCTAGAAAAAGATTTTCCCAAGCTCGTCATGTGAGACATCTTCAAATGTTTACCCTCATCAATCATGATGAAATGCTGTTTTGTATTCCTGGGTGGTTGGCAAGCAGACATGAACGTCTCTGACTCTTACATTTCATCCATGGAAGCTCTGCCTCAACACGTTACTTTCCATGCGAGGCATTTTAGTGACCTCAAACAAGCTGTACCAGCAGTGCTCTCAACAGAGTGCGATTTCATGTTGATGTCACTACCCCGTATGTGGTTTATCACCTCGTTAACAGGGCCAAAGGTTCAGTTTTCTGACATTAGCTGAATCATAATGGCCTTTAACAGTTCTAAGAAGTGACTAGAGGTCTCTCACGGCTCTACTTTATCACTTAACACCTTTAAATATCATCACAGACTAATGGGCCCCCCTGCTCAGTGGCGAAACGATGGTTGTGAGTGTGTATGTGTTGTGTGCATGCATGTATCTTATGAAAGGTTAAAGGACTCACCGGAGCTTAAAAAGTCGGATTTGTTTAATCCGACTTTTGTCAGGACATGCGTTGAAACAGAATTGAGATGACTGCAGCTGTATGAGAAACTGTGTGCATGTGTGCGCATATGCAGTATGCATGCTTTCTCCCCGTGCACGCAAGTCTTTGCACCCAAGAGTGAATTATTGATAGTTTGGCAAGTGAGTGAAATTACTCCCATCCATCTGCTGAGATGAGTTCAATATTGCGTTCGATTCCGGATCCTTGGAACTGAGATGAAGAGGAGTTTTGCTGCTTGCTGCTGGGTGGCAACATTACCAAGTCTCTCTTTTTGTCATTCTTCCTTTCTCCCCGTTTCACCTCCACACTTCACTTCCCAGTCCTTCTTGTACATTTTCATTCATGCCTTTATTTTGTCGCTGTCAGAAAATGCTTTACACGGCAACAAATGGACGATGTGTGTGTACGTTCCAGTCAGAGAGCTTGAAAGTGTGTGTGTGTGTGTGTGTGTGCGTGTTATCTCTCTCCTGGCTGCCCTAAGGAATAACTGTCCTGAGTTCCTTGCGCTTGGTAATGGCATGCTGCTATCGCACGCTGCGCTGAAAAGAAATTACTTTCCAACATTATGGCTTTCCTTGACTGCTCAAGCCGGATTCAGGAGAAATCAATGGAGCCTCATCTACGACACTTGACATTCCAGACAATTTCTATTTTCATTAAGTGACTTTTTTATGGCATTTTTGCTTCTTTTGAACGCTGTGTACATGCTGATTTCACTAGACAACCCTCACTCTGTAAATATGTAAATCACAGACTTTCATTTTTCAGCCCTTCTGCCATATCCTCCCTAAACTTCCCAGCTCTTTTTTCGTAATTACTTTTCAAATTTGATGAGTGGAGTATAGCCGGTTTTCTAGTTCAGTTTCAGTATGGCATAATGACTACATTATCGCTTAACCACAGTTAATTTCAGCATAGCTTGCTTATGAGTGGCCAGGGACTTGACTGGCCCTCAGGGAAGCTCAGCTAAAGTGATACTGCAGTCTGCTGCTTCATTGGACCATGAGAGGTTTAAAAAATGGTAGTGTCCTCTGGTGCTTTCAAGTCAAAATGAACCATCACGATGAGCTCTTTCTCTCCCTGATATACACTTCCTGTCTGGCTGTGTTGCGCATCCCCCAAGCCTCACTCACTTGTTCATTTGCAGAGGGTTTTCTCCATCATTCTTTGTCAAAGCATGCACTTGTATGCTCCCCCTGCCTAAGGGCTCTCAAGAATGGCATAAAAGCAGTGGCTGCTCGGGACACGACAATCTTCACAATGGCAAACACAATGGAAACATTCATTTCTGAGGTATGACAGAAAAAAAGGATCCGGCTCTTAGATGGGGCCAGGATGAAAAGGCCTGTTCTGGGCCCTGGGAGGATACAGAAGGTTGAAAGAGCGATATATATGGCTCCCCTCACTATCTTCCTGGCCAGCAGCTCCCGGGGGGCCATCACAGCAATCGATGACACTCCTCGATAAAAGGCTATAATGTGTGTGTCTCTCCACAGAGCTGGGGGAAACCTGTGCTGTGGTTGTTGCACCTTGAATACTAACACCAACAAATGAATTGTCTCTTGGTAATTCGTTCCATGGTTTCTCTGATCCCTGGCAGATAAAGCTGTCTGCTCTCCGTTTTGGTTAAAAGGCTATGGATCCTTTTTGTCACGTTGCAAAGAATCATCGGGGCATTTAGTAGTTGACACCTTGAAATGAAAAGCTGTAAATAAATGCAAAATTAAACTAGGGATCAGTTGAGTTGTTATTTACTGAGATTATTTGGATGCCATTCAGTATTTCATGCCAGATGAGTGCTTTATGACCTCAGTTTGATTATAGTTGGAGGTCAGAGCCCTCTGGTCCTAGATAAAGGCAGTGTCCGACCATATTGGTTCAAATGAATGGAGCCGCTGAAATGCTGAGCCAGTAGACAAATGGCCCCTTCTCAGATCTATGTCCCTGAGGAATCCAAGTCCTTGCTCTGGAGTGTGTGAAACCTCAAGACCTGCGGGTTAAGATGCATCACTGCCATGTTTAGGTAGTGAAGATGGAAAATATTGATGGAACTGCCCCATCAGGCGACATTAAAGGCAAAGGTTAAATAATTATTGATTTATAATTTGGACATTTTCTCTACATTGCTTTCAATGTATTGGTAATGGTCTCATTTTCATAATGAAGTGCTCGGCTTTCACATCATTTAAGAGTCACTTCTGGGATTGCTCTATCAATCTGCCCACTACTTTGGTCCAGACTAAAATACCTCAACATTGCCATAGAGTTTTGTAGAGATATTCATGCACCCCAGATGATGAAGCCCACTGACTCTGATGATCTCTAAACTTTTCAATAAGCACTACCAGGAGCTCATTTCAAAATGTTTGACCGACAAAAGCAGTCTCTGTGATATCCGATGTACATATTTACATGCTCATTAACTAGAGTTAAGCCTGTGTGAGTCAAAGTGAAGAATGGTAATTTAACTTGTTTCTAATGCAAATCTAGAAATTGTTTCTATTTTCTTAACTTAGCTGACTTCTACAGCCTTGTTTCGAGTCACTGACTCCTGCTTTGAGGGGAAACTGTATCTTGAAGAGAAACACAACTATTGTTAGAATTTTGAATCAAGACAAAAAAAGTTGTACAACTGACTTGAGACTAAATGACCCTTTAATATCAACACCCTATGCTAGTAGCTTAATATATGTGAAGAATTGAAGTTGTAAGATTTTAAGAATAAACATGATAATGAATAACTTTTTGGGAAGGACGTTTTTCACTGTGGGGTTTTAATTTAAAGCACTAAAGGCTCTATTTCAGTGGGGCAGTTGGAGTGTGAAAGAAAGCTCACTCTCCACTTTAATTGGACCTCTGAGGATGTTTAGTAGACAGCATGCTTTGTTGTTGAATCTGTTGGGGGAGCCACACTATCACTAACTCAGACCTTCCGTCTCTCTCGTATGATCACAGGCTTCATTGTCATTTTATCTCCCTTGACACAAACGCACACACGCACACTCTTTTAACATTACTCTGGTAGTCCATTATTAGCAGGTAGTGCATGTCACACAACAACTGCATTGCCATCGGTTATGAACAGCAAAAATCCATACAATTTCTTAATTCAACTTTTGACTTTACTTTTATAAAACGAACCAGCTTTAAAGGACTTACTTTGTAAATTTGTATTTACTTGCGATGTAATGTAAAAGATCAGGCTGAAGCTCCTGCGATCACTGAGAATAGTGTCTAACAGATGGTGTAAAGACTTCACATTCACACCAGCTGTTTTGCCCCAGCGTCTTCCGCCGCCTTGTGAGAGTTGGCCAAGGAGCCATAGAAATATCTCTAATTAATACTTTAATCTTACAATTTTCACTGTTTCTTCTACATATTCTTCAGTGCTTGGACAAGTGACTGAACAAGAAATACTGCGGGGATAATGCATGAGAGCGAAGAAGAGAAATAAAAGTAAAAGAGAGTACTTCTCCTTCAGAGCTATTAGAGTCTCAGCCGTTATTCAAAGACGAGGCCGGGGCCTTTGGTCTGTTTCTCAGATCCCCGTCTCCCTTGTTGCGGTCAGAAACAGCTGCTATGAACTGCTCTCCAGGTTGAGGGTGAGGAGTCATGGCCATCAACACCCCACATATCATCCTCTTTTATCCTGCAAATGAGCTCTGATCAGGTCCAATCTGAATGACATCCGACAGAACAGAGCCCCACCATATGTCCCTCACTGCTCTGTCACCCACTGATTAATGGGAATAGGAAATGATCGGTGCATCGGATTGGTGCACTTGCAGCCAGGTTTTTAGTTTTGTGTGTGTATGTGATTTAATTCAAAAATCAAGGTTATAGCATGAGTGTGTTTTTTTTTTTATGACAGATTGTTTTATCAAGAGAGAGGAAAAGATTAGTGTGTGTGTGTGTGTGTGTGTGTGTGTGTGTGTGTGTGTGTGTGTGTGTGTGTGTGTGTGTGTGTGTGTGTGTGTGTGTGTGTGTGTGTGTGTGTGTGTGTGTGTGTGTGTGTGTGTGTGTGTGTGTGTGTGTGTGTGTGTGTGTGTGTGTGTGTGTGTGTGTAAAAGTGTTATGTAATTCTGAGAGGCAGTTTTTGTTTAAAGAAAAAAAAACATGTTTTCTGGTTCTCTGTAATTGCACGCAAAAGGTATTTATGACAGTCTAAGACTTATTATAATCATATTGATCAATTTGTCATATTATAAGGACAGGAACGTCTCGTATCACTTTATGGAGCAACAGCTGTTATGTGTTTAACAACTCTGCTGTGGGCTTCTTATAAGCACAGCCATGAGCTAAACGCTGACATCATGCTTACAATGACAATGTTAACTTGTTAATCTTAAGCAGGTAATGTTAACCAGGTTCACCATCATAGTTTAGCGTGTTTGCAGACTAACGTTTGCTAATTGGCGCTAAATGTAAAGTACAGCTGAGGCTGATGGGAATGTCATTACTTTTGCAGGTATTTGGTCATAAACCAAAGTACTGGACAAATTGAAATTCTGAACCGATGATGGAAAAATGAAAGGACCACCATCCATACAGCTTTCATTAAATGTCATAACAATCCATCTAATCGTAACATCGTCAACCAATGATAAATGCTAAATAAAAAGTCAGGAGACCACCAAAGTCTTTAGATTTATCATCAGGGACCATGTATACCTGAACCAAATTTCATGGCAATCCATCAAATAGTTGTTGACGACTGACTTTGCCATCCCTAGAGCCATGTGTTTAGTTATGTAGATAAGGATTTTACAGAAGCTGAGAGCCACACACACCTTATATTTCGAGCTACTAAGAAGATTTTTACCTGCGTACAACTACAAGTGGAAAAACTGAAACACTACACATTTTACAACATTGCATCTTGAGGGAGACATTGAATGAGGTTGGACAGTATTCTGTCAAAACTCCGATAATGTTGTTCTGACAGACTTTAAAGCTCTAATGAGGTCCTCAAAAGTCCTGACATCCTTCGATAAGTGCGATTTCATGTCCAATCCTCGAAGTGTTAGGTAAGATAAACATATTTTAATGAGTACCATTTCAGAGACGCCCACGTACCCGTCCGTGTACAGTGCACCAGGAGAGCAGTAAATTGCAGGCTAATGGATTTCTCTGACAAATTAAGAATGAATTTGAAATGGGCACAGTCTCATGTATGAAAGGAAAGGCCACGTGCTTTTCCCCCTTGCTGCCTTTATTTGAATTAAATGTAGATTTTTTTTAAAGTGGTGTTTGTCTTTGTAAAGGCACTTTCGCTATTTCTCACAGCACAAACTCCTCAAAGGACATTTTTAAATGGCAATTGCCAATATTATTTACTGTCGGCATCCATAGTTTAGGAGACATTAGGTATGTCACACTGGGGCAGTGTTGCTTTGCCTGTTCTTGTTTTGCAATAATCAAAAACAAATTGTATTCCAAGAAAGAGGTCAACTGATTAGGCACAAACTGAGCTCGGAGCTATTCCACCAAATCATTTGACTGTGCATCTGTGGGAGCAAAACGATATGATGATAATAAAATGGTCATTTTTATCTTTTGTATATGAGGGCAACATATAGGATAAGTTGTTATTTGATATCAAAGTAATCACTATCGCTGTAGGCAAGCTGGACTCCTATGGGTGATCAGGAAGAATAGAAAAGAATCAGCCTCCTCCTGTGATGATTACTCACACTCTGCCAGGTATGGATGTGTCTGGCTTTGAGACGCGAGGTCAGCTCTGTTGGTGTCCCTCGCTGGGAGCAATGAAAACGTATCTGGATTGATTATTGCCCTGGAAGTGTTTGGCCTCAGTTCACATTCTGCTGTCTGTGGCCGCTCGCTTCTCTGCCAGACGGAAAACTCAGTCAAAATCAGTCAAAATCGGCAATTTTTTTTTTTTTTTAGGAGAACTTTGACATCTCAACATTTTCTGCCCCAGGAATTCATCATTTCCTCTTTGTCTTAACAGCTGGAAGAGTTGGGTTAGGTCGGCTAAGTAGTGTTGAGTCAGAAATGCTGATGATATTGGTGCATTTGTACAGTATGGGGGTTTTAGAAATGATATTCTAACCGCAAAATATTTAGCATGTTATCAAATGTACATGCTCAAATTGAAACCCAGGCAGGTTCTGGTGCTCCGTTGATCTGCACTTGTCATTGCCCTACTTTCCTATCTAACAGCATTCCAGCCAAGTGACACTAGAAAGTGGGACAGCATATCAATGTCTACATTAAGTACTACACTTAAAGAATTTGTCAAATCTATTGATTCATTATTAAAAAAACAATAGTTGCAGTCTTCTTAAAACATTTTCAAATTAGCTCCAACTCAACATTGATGTCAGTGTCAGGTTGTTTTGTCAGTAGTCTGTAGCACATAGGGAGAAGAGATGTTTCCCGTATCATTTCTGTATATAGGGCAGTCTGGCACCAATGATTTTCTCTGCAGTCCCAACTGACAATTATAGCCTGTTCCTGTCCTGTTCGGTGGCTCATCCAAACCACACAGTGATAGATGTGAAGAGAACACACTGGGTTACTACAGTAGAATTGGATCAGCAGCTATTGAGGCATGTTGAAATTCCTGAGCTGGTGCAGGAAATCATCAGCTGGGTGTTTTTTCCTGATGGTGTCGATGTTGGTCCACTTGAGGTCCTGGGAGATGGTGGATCCCAGAACGGTGATGGGTGGCGTGGTAGAGGGGCTCCTCCTGAAGTCCACTGTCATCTCCCCAGTTTTATGGGCATTCAGCTCCATGTTCTTCTGACCACATCAGAGGGCCAGCTGTTCAACCTCCCGTCTGAATGCAGACTCGTCACCGTCCCCGGATAATGGCCTAATGACCTTTTTGTCCTTTGCAAATTGAACATGTTTCACAGACTGGTCTCCTGAGGTGCAGTTGTTTGTGTAGAGGGAGAACAGCTGAGGCGAGAGCACACGTCCCTAGAGGGGCACCAGTACTGATGGTCTGGGTGCTGGATGTGATTCCCGAGCCTCACGTGCTGCCCCCAGTGTGTCAGGAAGTTTGTGATCCACCGACTGGTGGAGATTGGTACTGTGAGTCGGGTGAGTTTGGAGCTGAGGAAGTCTTCCACCACTGACCTACAACGCAGCAAATCTCGTTTTTCTTATATTCACTTAGTGGACGTTTAAAGTAAAACAGTAGCTTTCATCGATCCTATCAGATCGCAACATCTATCTTTACCTTTTAAGATGGAGCTTTTAATGAATAGTGACAGTTAATATTTAATGTGGCATGGAGCTGTTTCATCAAGAACAAATGTCTTTGCTTGAATGACAATCGATCTGTCAACAACAGCTGACACTTGATATGACAGAAATAATAAGATAAGATAAGATAAGATAATCCTTTATTAGTCCCGCAGTGGGGAAATTTACAGGATCACAGCAGCAAAGTGGACAGTGCACACAAGATACATGGTAAAAAAGAAACAAAAGCAGCAAGTATTATAAATAAGTAATAAACAGTAAATAATATCAACTAGTAAAAAGTACAAAAATCTGGGAGCACAGCAGCAGGAAGGAAGGACCTGCGATACCTCTCCTTCACACACCGTGGGGTGAATCAGCCGGTGGCTGAAGGAGCTGCACAGAGCTGCCAGGGTCGTCCCGCATGGGGTGGGAGGTGTTGCTCATCAGGGATGATAGTTTAGCCATCATCCTCCTGTCTCCCACCACCTCCACCGTATCCAGTGGACACCCCAGCACGCTGCTGGCCTTCTTGATAAGTTTGTTGAGTCTGTTCCTGTCAGCTGTCGAGATGCTGATAGAGGCTTGTAGGAGAAACCACAGATGTAATACATTAAAACAGACAGAAGTGAGAGATTATGTGAAGCAAGCGCCGCCCTCCCAACAACAAGATGAGACATATTTTCAGCATACAAGTAACCACCCAGAGGGAGTTTTATAGCTCTCCTGAGGAGTGACTAAATTCCCCTCCACACTTGAAAGCAGCTGTTTGTCCTTCTGGGACTCCACCAGGGACACATTTCCCGTGGCGACGAGTGTCCTTTCCCTGCACTTATCAATATAATTTCATAACTAATATTTCCTGTTTCCAAGACATCAGATACCACTTCCATGTATGCGTATACAATTTGAAAAATATTACTAAACTGTTACTATTACCAATGCATTACGGCATCTTTACGCAGCTACGCCCATGCAGCTAGAGTATGTAAGCTGTAAAATGATACCAAAGGTTGGACAGTTTTATATGTACACAATATTAAGTCTCAGTAACATACTGATACCCTGCACACTCACCCAAGAGTTTTCAGTTATGCTGACTTGTGCAAGGTTGAATTTGGATACAACCCCTTTCAATAGAAAAGATAAAGAGTACAGAACTTTGTCACACACTACATGCCTGTCCTCTTTGCTCTTTTCCAGCCTTCAGTACTCATTTTGTATTCTTTGATGAGGCAGAACAGATTGTAGCGGGCCTTTAAAAACAATGACCTTTCGTGCTCAAATCCAGGTAATCTTTTGGGTCCGTCTCTAGTCAGGTATGGCCTGTTGCCCAGGGCACCTTGTCCTCACTGCAGTTGATGTCACGTGACATCTCAAAGGTGATAACCATTCCATGGGAGGCGAAGGCTTTAATCCCCTGCGACTCCTGCTACCAAAGTAATAGAAATCTCCCTAACACCCTGATTTGTTCTATTTTCTTTTATAGGCTTTGCTGAATGTGATTGTTGTGATTGAAACTGTACAGAATTGACGAACACAAATGTCAGTACTATAGTAAACTGCTTACCTATTTCTATGTATGCATCCTTCACACTATACAGATGTTGAGGTACATATTAATACATATTAATATAATTGGTGGTGGGTGTTGGGTCTTCTTCACCACCTAACCACTTGGATGAACCCTCCACTACTTCCCAAATAATAAAATCAACCGGGTTAATGCAAAATATTAATAGCCATGTTACACTTAAATAAACTGAGGCTTTTGATGCGTTCGAATACTGATACTACCATACTATTTAGTATGGAATGGAAATATTTAGTACGTGCCAATACATAGTAAATAAATGCAGTGTGCCAAAAATACCAGGACGTCTTACTGCATCTGACCCAAATCCTCCCTTTAGTGACAGAAGACATTGTTATGACTAAGTATTATGTTGCAGTTGTATGCATGCTGCATGCGAGAGTACGTACTTTACAGCTGTAGTACGCTTTTTGGAACGGAGCCTTAGATTCGGCTCCTTCGCAGCATATCTCTGCAGCCGAGTCCTGTCCGATCTGCAAGGTTGTATTGTATTTCTAACTGTGACTGTCTTACTCTGTTGGACACTGGCGCTCACCAGGCAGTAGTTTTTGCACTTTGTCAAAGTCAAAAAGTGAAAGAATTTATTGCATAATTTTAGTTTTTGACTTTGGATGGATGGAAGAAAGTCCTGGTTACCTCTTAGCAGTACTATGTTATTTTTACATGCCATTTTCTGCCAGTTTTTTTACAAGTCAGGCTTCTCACACATTTTGTGTTGGCATATATAGTAGTGTTATCATCGAGCACCAGAACAAATGACATAATAACAGATACAAGCATGTGGGGATAGATATTTGTCATTGATAGATTTGAGTTAGGCATTAAAGGCAATAAAGAAAATGAGAATATGTTACATCATCCATACATATTTTTGTTGTAGGGCTGGCAATGTTCATCACTTTGCACCAGAAATAACGTCTACAAGATGACTTTGCACCAACTTTTGGTACAGTCATGATATATGGTAGTAACTTTGGTGATCCCTGACCTTTGCTTTTGCGCCATCAGCAGGTTGATATTTTGGGTTATGAGTGAAATGTTTTGAAAATGAATCATGATTCATTTTTCAGCAATACAATTTCATCCAGCCAACTTGTGTTGAATATTAACAGTAGCATGGGGTGAGTATTTTTTTAAATAGACTCAGCCACTGTGGTATGATTTTTAGATTATGTTATTTGTTGTAGGAGAAACAATATGATTTGTTTCAGATGAACAAACCAGACTTTTTATTTTTATTTTGTCCTTCAGAATCCAGACCGGCCTTATAAATTGCTCAGGGATGGCATCGGCTGTCAGGCAGAGATGTACTGGCAGTCAACTGTGTCACAGTCATCCTGTTGTCATTACACTTCCATTAACAGTCGCATCACCCTGCTGCCAGGTGCACTGGGCTGAAACCAGTAAGACTCATCCTCACTGTCACACAGCCATCATGTCTGACCTTCAGACATAAACCCATATAATGCAGGCAGACGGCCTCACCATCTCCAGTCATTACGCCCACTCTGGGTGAATGGCAATTCATTTGGTGTGTGTGAGAGGACACTGTGTTAATGTGTGACTGATGCCCGCGCACATACATTTTGGCACTACATTTAATAGGTTCGATGAAACTAATTTGACTTTTGCCAGGTTGCCATGCTAATCCTCTTCATGAATATAAAAAAATGCTAATGTCCTGCATGATATATTGGATCTAATATAGGATTACCCGAGTCCTCTTATTGCAGTAGTCTTATGGAAGTGCATGTTCGTGAACTGTAAGTGCCCAGACCTTATGAAACAATTTCCATCATCAGGAAGATTCATTATCGCAACCTTATTATGGCACACTTTGACAAAAGGTCGACATAATATAACTTTAGCCTCTTTGTGTTACTGAGAACATGTGCAAAGGATATATAGTGTGAAAAAAGGGAGTCAAACACGGCGACACCACCGGCAAAACAAACAAACATGATGGAATCATAATATTTACACTCACAGACTGTACATTGCACCTTAAAATATTATTATTATTATTGTGAGGACACTTCTCACATGCCCACATCTATGGTTATTATCAGTGACTGTAATCTTTCTCCCGTTCCTACTGGCTGTAAAGAGTCAGCTTGAGCTTTAGCCAAATCAAGCCTCGTATTAGTTTCAGCTGAACTTGTAATGTAATGAATTTGTGCATTAAACAAGGACTGTGGATTTTGTGAACTCACCAACTTATGTTCAGTTATAGGTGCTACATTCAAATTCAGAACATTAATATAGCAGCAAACAACTATTTGATATGTTTGATTTGTTGTTTGTGTTTGATGTATTTTCTCTTGATCAGTATTTGCCAGAACCTACAGCTGGACTTGAGTTCTTATTTTCTGTTCCCCTTGATTTCTAACATGTCCTGGAATAACGATAACGTATCCTTATCCACTGTTCGTGCTGTTATCACCGTTGGCTTCTAGCCTGCAGCTCAGCTGTCGCCATTTTAAGAGCGGTGGGGACGCAATCTCTCTATCATAAACATGCTCTGAATTTGGAATTTACCCCCTGAACTTACATTTGTAAGGCAGCAGGGAGACTTACTTTTTAAACGGAGAATGTGTTATAGACGATGACTTCCATATGGTCCTTTTTAGTGTGAACAGTGAAATGCTTTGTTTAGTAAGATCACTAAATATACATATATAGATATAGATAGAGAGAGATATATATATATATATAGAGAGAGACATATATATATAGATTTTGATTTTGTAAATACAGATGATGCCCTGGGTTGGCTGTTACATGCAGAACATATCAATTAGCCGGTTATCTGGAGAAAGCCTGTGGGAAGAGGGGAAAAAACTTTTTCTGAGGTACCGGTAATCTGTATCATCCTGGATACTGAGTTTACTGAGACAGGAAGATGTAATAGTAGTGTTTTGTATTTACATGTGGGCCAAATGATGGCATGACACAGAAATAAAACAAATGAAATGAATGAAATATTATATTTGTGAAAGCTCGGGGTCGATAACCGACTGCTTTGAGTCCATACAAATCTCATCAATTCATTTTGAGCAGGACTGTTTGTTTTTGTCTACTTTTTATTAAAACACTGCACATCATCATTTTTTTATCTCTTTGCCTGCTTTATAATTGTACATGTTGTTGCCCCACAGCAAGTTGAGTAATACAAAGTCTTTCACAAAGATAATTTCTTAATAAATATTTATGCTCATTATTCTCTCTGAATTTAGTCCAGAGCTTCAGGGATTAAAATGTTTTACCAAGATTATCCTAGTTCACTGATTTACAATTGAGACGGTGATCTTATGTAACACTAATAGGGGGGGAATCTGGCCTTTTCTTATCTAAGATCCTTTCTCGAAGTTTATTGGAGTGTATTAGAACTATGTATCGTATTTTTTGACAAGAAAATCAATTAGTCTAGTATAAACTATATACAAAACATTCATTAGCTGGATTATTACTATACGGTTCTCATTATAATACAGCAGTAATATTACATGATCTTATATTACACTGAGACTATAATGGAAATAATAATAGCAGGTTCATAATGTTTCAATATACATTTGTGATTCCTTAAAATACCTAGTGAAAACATAGTGTTATGATCCTGTTGCTGAAAATGTAATTCTGGGAGAAACCCAGACCTTTATTCTTAGACCATTGCAAATACGCTTACAATGCTATAATGCTTTGTATCAATATGTGATACCAGAATACAGAATAGATGGATATAATTAAAATGCAAAAAAGGAGAGAATGAGCCCATGGCAGTCTAATCTTAGCCTGATTGTGATCTGCTCTTCAAAGATCCATGTGATATCTGTAGCGGTGCAGCAGCTGTGGGATTCAGGCACTGTAGGGGAGGAAAGTTGCCCTACTGACAGAAGAGCCTGGTCTCAGAAGGAACGGTTACCCAAGATGACACATACAGTATTCATACACCTACACACACACACACACACACACACACACACACACACACACACACACACACACACACACACACACACACACACACACACACACACACACACACACACCAAAGCGTCTCTATACATACCTCATTCCACACACTACTCACTCCACTGTTGTCTCTAAACATACAGAGTCTGGGGTACAGCTACAGAGACATATTGCTTCAACTCGATCACTATCTGATACTGTGCTAATGAACCAGGACCAAACAAGGGCTATAGTATAAAACCACGACTGGACCATGCACCACTGATTCTTAGATTAAACTATGGCTGAAACACTCTATTTAACTAGAGCTAAAATACCAGTGAATATTCAACCAATTTGGAGCTAACACACTTGTGATTTCGACAACAGTGAATTTTTAAACATCATAGTGTTTTGGGGTGGATCCGACAGCGACCACTGCTGTTGTGACAAGCTTGAACATCATTATGGCCACCCACAAAATGAGCTGGGATTTCAGGATTCATTTAACTTGGGCCTCTGAAAGAACAATTGGACATGGAGAGCAACTCTTAGCTCATTTCTTCATGCAGCCCTGTCTCACCAAATGGCGTTGACAAGACAATTTGTCATTTAGCGTGCAATAAGAATTTTCTTTTTTGCATTTTGAGTATCATTTTATGCCATTTAATCTGGACTGACTGCAGTTTTAAATACATACGCGTTAATATACTATGCTCAGAGCAAGTGATGTAGTATAAAAAGTGAGAGGTGGATGCATCAAACAAACGCAGAACTTTCAACCTGGAGGCCTGTTTCAGACCAGTGTTCATGAGTTATTTTGAAGTTTCGTTTGTGACTTGTTTTGCATACTAATGCTTATGTCCCGCGGAATGTCCTTAAAATGTAATTCTATTCATACGCTTTCCCCTGAGATCAAGTTGGTGCATGTTAAACTGCAACAGGAAGTTTTGGTGTTTTTTGGTGGCTCATACTCACATTTGACAGATTAAATACATTTTCGTGATGGTGGAAGTGTAGAGTAAATTGAATTATTAGGATCATAAATTCTTAACCTTAATAAGCCATGTTTTTGTGTGTGTGTGTGGGAGAGCTGATGCAGCTCATGTTAGCAGTAGGTTGTGAAATGTTAATATGCTGAGGTTGTTTCCAAGGTAGCCTTGCTTTGCCAGACTGAATGTGCACTGGTCCAGGACAAGCGTTTCCTAAACTGCTGTCACATATAGTATCTTATACTATGAAAGCATACTTATACACATGATTGACCCTTTGAGGTACAGTATGTATACAATTCTTAAATCTGGTTGCTAACAAACATATTAAATCGGTAGTGTATTGGCACTTTTATTGCCACCTTCCCAAACATCTTTATTTAAAGCACTCTAGCAGCAACATGATGCTCAACCTTGTGTGCCAACAACATTTCTGTATATAACACCATATTATAAGAGCTTCTACTGAAATGAGCTGCTTTCCATTTCAAGGGATCATAATGAAGTTATTTTTAGTGACAAATTAAATGTTGGGAAAGTTTGTTGAGTTTGTGGTGATACAAAATACAGCATGCTGGCCGACTGGGACGTGTAGATAATGAGTCTCCTCAGACTTATTGTGTCAGATTATATATGAAGAATATGTGCATGACATTGACCTAAAATGCAGATTAAGTTTCTTTGAATCTATTTTACGCCCTGTCACTGGATCTGTAATTAAATTTTATGGCTACTTTTAACCATTTACAGTATTTAGATGGACCCTGATAAGCTTCATTCATGGACACAACACACATTTGTTATTGGAGATAATCATGGTGTAGTGTTGCTAATGACACATCATTGATTGTCATAGGTAAACTTTCATCATGCTCCCCAAAAGGTTATTTTAGAGCAAAACGCCCATGGAGCTGGCAGGGAGTCAGTGCATATTGCCACCACCAATAGATCTAGGGTCAGTCATTTGCACTAGTCAGTTGTTTACCTGCAGCATTCTTGGCAGGGTGAAAGTGCAACCCTGCATGTTGGATTTGGGATTATTGCAGAAAATAAACTCTGTGGCAAAACAGAGTTTTGTTTAGCGAGATCATTTTAACAAATGAACACCACTTTTATGATATATATATTTTTTAAAGGATGATAGAAAATCGTCAGAAGTTAAAAAAACAAAAAACATTTACTTTGAATGAGGGAATGACAAGTGCAGAAATGCATTTTCAGGTTATCTGACTCATTCCTGCAGCTCTCTGCTGCATTTAGCAGAGAGTTCCTCTTCCTGGGGGTGTGGGTTAACCCCGCCCCCTATAATGAAGCCACACCCACCCCCAATCATTCATGAACATGCATGCACGGGAGGATATCTGCAAGTACAGTACGTGGTTGCAGCTAATATAATCTGTTTGGGTGGCTATCAGCAAATTATTTTACTTCTCACATCTCCCTTTTCCTTTTGTTGTCACTTGACTTTCTGTCTGAGCGTTCCTTATCGGTATGCAAGTGCCACTTAAAGCACAGATGACCATGTTGCAGTCAGTGTGGTGTTTCAGCACTTAATTGTGAGGGATCTTGTGAAGGTAATATACAGATGTGCTATAGCATTCCTGGAAGGAGTTATTAAATCAGCGAATGGTCTCATATGACTAGTCTGATCACATACTTTGCCTCCCCAGAAATCTAAATTAATCAGTTCATGGAGTGCAATGCTGCTCTTCAAGGTATATTTGAGCTTGCTCTCCGAGGTATATATTAAATATGACCATCAATTTGAAACCTTACAGCCGGTAAAAAAAAAAAGACTGATACTGTTACCATGGTTGAGACTTATGATGCACCATTTGAAGAGTGATTTAATGCATCAAAAGTAAATGCTCTGCACCTTAAAAAATCAATTATCTGAAGCATCAATGCCATCGTAAGGAAATTAGGCCTGTCACTGTGTGGAAGGCTTGGAGCTGCATGGTTCCAACGAGGTAATTTTCTTTCTCTTCTCTCAAAGTACGTTACCCAGGTATCCCTGCCCAGACATCCTCTGGGCCATCGCTGACATTTACTCTCTCAGCAGGATGTATGTCTGCTTCAGTATATACACTGTGATGGCCTTTTCTGTCTCCTCTCCAAAGATCCAGAGATTTCTCTTTGTGTAAAGAAAATAAAGAAAAGCTAATTGCAGCTGTTTCACAGGTCAGGAATTCAGAGGGGGGGTATTATTTTAGAGTAAGTGTACTTTTATTGGCCTCCTCTGCATGTATTTGGGATGTGCATGCCAGGTTGTGGGTCCAGCTGAGAGTTATATATACTATATACTTTTCCCATGAGTCCACGTGGCTACTGAGAATGTATTAGCCTACTTTTCATTCTGTGTAAATTACTGTTCTCTTTTTGGCTAGGAGGGACAGCACCATGTTTTAGGTTAAATAAATGTTCAGACTAGAACGTTAGTGAAATCCCCTGGACATGTACATCAGCATCAAATATAGACTTCATGACTAAATGGATGTCATTTCAGCCTGTGAAATGCCGCAGTACTTGCATATCATTTTGAGGTAGTTTATTGAGATTTTCAATTTGATCCCACTTTAGTTTTACCGTGTAAGAATAGTACTTTTTATTCCATGACATTTATTTTATTGTAATATTTACTACTAGTTTTTATACCAAAGGCATGATCATTTTACAAAATATGCATTTATTTAAGAATAAAATACCAATATTGTAAACATAGTATAAATGAGCTCCATCTTAGACAGCTAACATTCAAATGTTGCTTGAATGTTAAATAACAATAATGTACAACAGTTTAAAACCCTGAAAAGTTTTTTTCTGCAAAACGAGTATCTTTATTTTAATTTATTCAATTTACAACACGGTGGTATTTTTATCCAAGTGAAACATTTGAATACTTCCTTCACCTTGAATGGCTTCATTGTTTTCTAAAGACGAAGCTTACCCTTGCCATAATATCAGTTTGAAAGAATAGTGTGCTTATGTGTGCCTCCCTACACTTCAGTATCCATCAGATGCTTCTTTCTGTCTTGCATAAGGCTCTAGTAGGAATGATGCCCACTCAAACAATAATCAGATTACTGAGGGAAGGAGACAATGGCATCAAGCGTCACTGGTGAGGCCATCCTGCTGCCCAAGGGGATCGTTAAACCACAATCAACAGCATAGCCTGTGTCACTCTTAAGCCCACCTGTCTGCCAAACTGCTTTGCCAGCCCACTAGCTGGTCCATGCTAAGCTCATGACGATTACAATGCTGTAATCAGGCAGCTCACTGCCCCACGGGGAGTTGAATACAGTGGCTCGCAATAAGTCTGATGAAATCTGTTCCCACTGGATTGCACAAAAAGACAAGACAGAAACAGAAACACACCGGCACACTCACACATCCCATTAACAGGGAAATACAGATGCGTTCAGGTACCTTGTGTAACTTTAAAGTGATGCTCCTTGAGTTATTTTTGATTGTTTCTCAGTTTCTGCTAAGCGATTATTACAGGGATGAGACCAGTGATGTGATGTTTCTATTCTTTGGTTTTCAAGCTCGAGTTTTCTTCTCATTGTTCAACCATAGTGGCTTTCACAGATGATGCTTATTACTGTTAATTGGACATATGCTTGTTTAAAGCGGTCTGTTTTGTACTCTCGACTGTGACTAATCTAACAACTTGTACTCAACTTGTTGTATCCATGTAAAGGAAAACATCCCCTGATGCCTTGGTAGTCATGCATTTTTATTATACTACTTCTTTCCAGATTAAAAAATGGCAGCATTTTGTGATCAGACATCCAGGCGGCAATTTTGTCTTTTCTTTTCCTAAAACTATTCTGTCGACGGCTGTTGTAGTCTGTACTAAACCTGTAGTGATTACCCGTTTTGATTGGTTGGGCAGGAGTGAATTGTTCGTGACAGCGGAAGCCATTAAAGTCATTCGAGCAGCTGTCCCCACTCATCATCAAGGTCTAGTTAGAATTGTATTATTATATTGATTCTGATGTGTAGCCCGAAGCTGCCTGTGCCCTATGGCAGACAGCCAGCAGCAGTTTCTTTCAACAAAAGAGAGGAACAGGGTGGCAAAAGACTGATGGACAGAGATGTAAAAACAGAAGGCTTGTCAGTTTGAATGTTGGCTATAACGTCTAGTCTTTGAGGTGAATGAGATGTGCCTTTTTGAGCTTTTCTTTTCTTTAATATTTTCTGTATGTGTGTCCCTGAGTCTGGAGGCCTGGATATTTACCGGCAAGGGAAAGACAACAAATATGTATTTCTCAAAGTGTTGAACTATTTCTTTAAGTGGCCAAAACTAGGTAGGTATGGATGCGTGGATATCGTTGATGGAGCTGGAGTGCAGAAAAAAAAACATTCAACAAGCTGTGCTGTGCAGAATACACAGACCAGAACTAATATGATGCCTTTGCCCTTTTGTTTTTAAGAAGCATCTTAATTTATCTTCTGTTCTCTCGCCCTCATCCTGCATTTCCTCATTGAGGTTCCTCTGCTGTACATATTCACACGTTCTTAGTGAAAATGATCAAGCTTCTAAATATGGAGCAGTTAGAACAAGATACTTTTTAGTATTCCAGGACATATGATGTCATACGATCAAAAATCAGCAAAGCATAATATAAGCAATGTTTGATCATCTAAAGTCTGTCTAAGAGATCTCAAAATAGTTTGACAGTATAGGATGTATAGTATGTTGTGTCTATCTAAAGAACTGTACATGTGCGTCTTTTGAATTAGTCATGTAAGCTTTGACCCAGTGTGGGTGCCTGTGAGAATTGTACTCCACGGACAGCTGGATGATAAATATACTCGCGAAGCTAAAAGGGTCAAGATGCACACAGCATGAGGACCCTGTCACCTGCAAAACGTTTCCATACATCTGAACTGCACTCTCAATTACTGTTTGGGGGGAAAAGTAATTTCTACTGAATTAGGGTCGCAGTTTTAAAACAGTTTAAAACATGTTAACGCTGTAAACACTACAAAACTGCTTAATTATTTTTAGTACAAAACATCGTGGTTTGGCTTAGGATGTGGTTAGACTTTCTATTGACTGGTTTGAAACATATTTAAGATGCATCAAAAGCAAACATAATCCACGACAAAATATGTTTCTTTCAAAAACGTAATTCACAATGCAGTTTTGTTGTGTGTGTGTGCTGTGTGTGCAGCACAATACACTGTATGCACTAGAAGCATAGGAAGTCAAGTGTTTTTCTTTTCTGTACATCCATGACTGTGAATGTACCCATGACTGTATTTTGTATCTTTAATGTGATCTCTTTAATGCTCCAGGTGTAGCCCCCCCCCTCCCCCTCTTTCTTTTTATATAAGTGCTGAATTCTGTGGTAGTTTTGAGTAAGCTGTCTCCAAAGCGACCAACTTATCACATCCCACTCACTGACACAAACAAGAAAGCATCTGTGCAGAGAGGGGGTGTCAACATTGCAATCAAAACAACAGATCTGACTACTACAGTGCAAAGTGGGCGTTGTTTTGTTTAATATTAATATACAGTTGTGATAAATGGCCAGTGGCACGTGCTGATCTAGCAGAACCTCATCTTCTGCTTCTATCAAATGATGTCATGCTGTTGTAGCAATTATGACCATGTACAGTAACCTTTACAGCTTTTTTTTATTTTGCATGTTTAATATGATTTATTTAGATATTAGAGTGACGGATCGATCTTCAGGATAAACCAATGAGAAATGAGTGATGTAGATGAGGAGAACCACTAGTGCAGCATGAGTTCACCACTCCAAATTAATTGTTTTCCGGCAGCAATTTTCCAGGAAGTTCAAGTGCCTATTTCATAGCATGTAAAAACATTAGCATTTCCTGGTTGAATTAATCAAAGGCCTTTGTACACCAGAAACTCTGAAAGCTTTGTTTGTGTTTGTGCTTAAATTAAGCACCCAGATTTTGTGCTGTGTCTTATTTCACAGGCAGCTCCTTTTTAACAGGTTAGCTTATAAATGTGTTATAAATGTGTCTTTTCCCTTTCTGTCTTTGTCCCTCTTTTTGTCCTCTTTGCCGGCCGTCCCCTGCAGATTGAAGACATTGTCACCCTCATCCAGGATGAAACGGAGGGCGTGCCCATCAGAACTGTGAAAAGTTTCATGACCAAAATCCCCAGCGTCGTTACAGGTAAGAAGTAGAGAGAGAAAGTCAAAGAAGGGCAAAGCCTGCACTGTTCCAAGTGAGAAAGTCAAAAGGGGGGCCCTGAGGAGACCATCCACCCAATCCTCTTTGTGGATCCTGGTTTTAGGGTCGGTTGTTAAGGGAATTACATCTTGAACTAAGGTGGATAAATCCTTCTAAAACAACAAGTCCTCAACCCTAAGCTACAAACTGTTTGTTGCCTTCCAAAACCACCCACATGAGCCATTTCTGATCATCCCCATCTGCAAGATTACCTTACCAGAGTAGTTTCTGATCTGCCACATATATGGTTAAGGTTCGGTTTGGCTTAGACATCTAAAGCTACTTCAATAACTTAACAGAAATATTGTCACCATGGTGAAAAAGAAACGGGACGCAAAACAGCAATTTTTCTTCACTTCCTCACAAAGACGTTGTGTAGAGGATTGGGAGGGCTGCAGAGGTGGGTGATAATTATCTGTAGGCTCGTCAAAAATATGTATTAGTGTTTGATCAAACAAGCGATGGTGTTGTTTTTCTGGTCAGGATAGTCTCCCAAAAGTTCTATCTGCTATTGGATTATGTAATTTACTTTTGTCAGGCAACCACTTCCTGTTAACTTGCAATATCTGTCCATCTGTCCGTCTCTCTTCTAACATGGATGGATCGATATACAGACGTATGTGTGTTGTGGCTGCATTTCATTCTGGTTCTGTTTCGGCTGCTGCTCCGTTTCTTCAGCAGTGGCTCTCTGGAGAATAGCTGAAAGGAAAGCAGGAGGAGGACGTTATATGATTAAATGTTTGAAAGTGCGAGTGTGGAAGCGTAAAGAGTAATGCTGTTGTCCTACTGTCAATGTGCCCTTAAGCAAGGCAATCAACATCCAACTGCTTCGGTAGAGATGGGACTGTCGGTGTCAATGTGTTGAACTGCATTATTGGGAAACATGCGCATGACATTTCAAATAGAAAAATAATAACATTATAAGCCACTTGTACCTGTCAGGTGGGGATTGAAGTCAGCCACCTTGCCTGCTGGCTGCTGCTGCTTCGATTGATAATCTAAATCACTTTAAAGTCTGGAGCCACAGTGGGAGGCTTTGACACACCCCTAACAAATGATGGAAACAAAGAAAGGCCATTAACATTCTTCTTCACTCTCTCAGTCCTTGCACTTACGGAAAATGCATTACCCCAGTTTGCCATAAGCAGAGCATATCAATAAACACAATTACTACAGCAGCGGATGGATGTGCGGAACAGCAGCTCAAATGTTTGTAGATGAGTGCCGAGGGCAAGGAAACTAATGAATGGTGAAGAATTAAACATCGCCTCCCTCGGGACTCGGAGAAAGCAGAGGGGGAAAAAGCACAGATGAGATGAAAGTCTATCTCCTCCGAAAAAAACCCACTTTTTAGTATCTTAACCCATCGTAAATGATCACATAGAATAATGTAAATTCTCCAAATATTGCTCTCCTGAGTGCCAGTGGGGAGAGATCATTTTCTATTCTATTTCTAATTTCTATAGCGGTGTCAGACTTGTCTTGGTTGATATTTCATGACAACTGCTTGAGATGAAGCAGTCAGAATATGTATTTCCTCTTCATTGGGTTCTCTTATTTTGAAACTGTTTCTTTAATTTAGCTTGCAGTTATATTTATTTTATTTTAAATATTTGATATCCTCTATTACACATACGCTTTTCTTGCTTTTAATTTAATTTAATTTAATTAATCTTGTCTTATTCCATTAATTTTTTTGTTTTTGAAGGGGATAAGTAGTGGAAAAGACTCTATTTATACATTACATACATACGAGTAGGGATGAAAAAAAAATCCCTTTTCTTTTCTGATGCTTTTCTCACTCTACCCCATTTCCTTCTATTTCTTAAATCACGCCCCATCTCTACCAGATGTGTGTCCATACACTGTACAACCATCATTTGTCTTTCTCTGTCTGACCTGATTCAGGTACAGATATTGTACAGTGGCTGATGAAGAACCTGTCCATTGAGGATCCAGGTACGTTTTGACAAATGATACAAGACTGCAGTGCTAGTGTCAGAACTACAGGGCTTTAATTATTGTAAGAAGTATACATAGAACCCTACTGGGTGCAGCGTTTCCCAATTTTGAATGACAATTAATATGAAAGCATGAGTTATATGTATATATGATGTATATTTATTGTAATGTTGAGATCTTACTGGTTAGATAACAGGAGGCTGGAGTTTGTCACAGCGGTCCAGTTTATGAAAGGTCACACAGTGTGTGGTAGGCACTGCAGGTCTTATAGGAACAATCCGTTAAATGTTATCTTTTCAGAAACATAAATACGGGTATGTTAGAAATAAATAGAATATCTTTGCAGTTTGTCTTACAGTTTATCTTAAACTCAAACATTATCAACAGATTACGTTATTCACAAGGTAAAACAGGCAAAAACAACAGAATGAGCAAGGAAATAGGGAAACGCAGGTTTTAACAAAAAATGTCTAGATGTTGTTATGAATGTGTTTCGTTGAGCTGACCTGAGGCACGGTGGTGGGAGAGCAGTGTTTATTGTTGGTGCAATAGCCCACAGCCTGGACTGAGTCGATCATTGAGTCATCCTCAGTCAAACCACCTCAGTGCTGAGTCCTATAGCTGGAATCCAATTTAAATTCAAAAGAATACAACAGGCTGTGAAAGATGGTAAACTGTTATCAACAACTTTGAATGCAGACATTGTGTGACCTTTAATGTCATAACACTACTTTTGTGGCTGTTTTCCAAATCTTCAACTTTAGAGAATTTTATTCTGAAGATTGTTTTATTTGGCAGCTGCTTCACTTTTTCCCCTAAAACATCACTTTCACGAGTGTCTAGTTTGATTGCATTGTCTTAATATTGCTCCCACTGACTTCATTCCATCCGAGTAGATATATATATATATATATATATATATTCCTTTACGAGTGACATTCTGAGACTAGTACTGAGGAACACACAGTGATCAGCACTCGTTCTCTTCCTGTCACAGCTGAGGCCATGCACGTCGGGAGCCTCATTGCAGCTCAGGGGTACTTCTTCCCCATCTCAGACCACGTCCTCTCCCTCAAAGATGACGGCGCTTTCTACCGCTTTCAGGTGAGCAGGAGAATCACGAGATGATGAAGACACAGAGGAGGCTGGTGGCAGGCAGATGTGGCTACTTCTACATGTCCTCTATATTTAGACGCCGTGCAGTAAAGAGAGTTCTGTGAACATTTGCTTTTTGGTGTGTCTTGGGTTTAAGAGGGTTACATAGTCTGTTGAGACTCCTGAAATTGGTAATGGACTCTGTTGAACTTCTCTTTTGTCCCCTGATACTGAGTGGAATATCAAATGTTGCCAACAAGGCTGACGTATTGATTTTGAAACATTGTTATAATTACAATTACATGTATGAGGTCATTGCTGGATTACTTTACAGTAAATGCACAATATTACGTAGCAGCATTCCAGGTTCTCAATGTATAGATTCAACACTCAAAAGTAAGAAAGATGGGACAAGGTCCTCGTAGCGACAGGAAGAACTATTATGGAAACATAATTGTGTAGAAAAGCTTTAATTTTTGCGATGCATGTGTTGTCATCTGGTCCCCTGACTTTTCATCTAGCGCCATATCAAAATCTTAATTTATTCATGACCAAATACCTGAAGAATCAATGACATTCCCATCAGCCCTATACTTTGTGTCTAGTGCTAAATGGCAAACGCTAGCATGCTCATGGACATTTCAGCCAGTGAAAGGAGCTTGATAAATGGTTAAAATACACAAAGCAAGGACCTTCACTAGAATGACATTCTTCGAATTTTTTTCTTCACATATTGTGAGTAAAAAGCTTGATTTTCTAATAATGGCTCTTTATTTGAATGGATTACAAATTGTTTTCTTCAATAAAAGCAAATTGCCTGTGCCTTTCGTAAAGCAGACCTAAGCTCAAACTAATCCTGCATTAGTGTGAGAGATATTGAAAAGTCCAGCGAGGCTAATCTCATTGTGAGGCCGCATACTTTTCATAAAGACCTTAATCAACTGTTGAAGATTACTTGCTCAGCAATGAAATTACAACACACCGATACAAAAGGCCCTGTCCGCTGTCCACAGCTTTTTCAGTACTATGTTGGGATCCTGTGACACTATTAAAAATGAATGGTGATCTGTTAAAATATTCATCAAGCGAGCGAGGGAAGCAGGTCTGTATTCGGGCTGACTAGACGGCTACCAAAAGCCTGCAGAGAGACATAGTGTAGTTGAGTAATGCACTAGAATTAGAGTCTCATCATGGGACAATACGGAAAGAAAGACATTTTACTGCTCCTTGACTGTTCACAGATAAAACGGTGCCATTAAAGTCACTGATTAATTATGTCAGACAGTTTTATCCAGAATTTCCTAATTAAAAATAGGAAACAATGTGTTCACCTTCCTCAGTGGGGAACAGCAAGGCGGCACACAGTGAGATACGAATGATCGGTGTATCTTCCTCCTTCCATATTCACTGAGGGCTGAGTCTCCACCGGAGCTAGAGGAGCAGTTTAATTAAACGAGACGGCAGTGCACATTACCGTGCATTGACCTTGGATCTCTTCCTTCAAATGGAGGAGGAGGAGGAGGAGGAGGAGGAGGAGGAGGAGGAGGAGGAGGAGGAGGAGGAGGAGGAGGAGGAGGAGGAGGAGGAGGAGGAGGAGGAGGAGGAGGAGGAGGAGGAGGAGGAGGAGGAGGAGGAGGAGGAGGAGGAGGAGGAGGAGGAGGAGGAGGAGGAGGAGGAGGAGGAGGAGGAGGAGGAGGAGGAGGAGGAGGAGGAGGAGGAGGAGGAGGAGGAGGAGGAGGAGGACTGTTCCCCATAGTAGAAAAGCTACATAAAGATAATCACCATTCATTAGCATTTCATTTTCCAGGCAAATTAATTGCAAGGCAAAGAGAAACACAAAGGAGGAAAATCAAAAGAATTAACACCCATTAAAAATCTCTTTTCATTGAAACAACTGAAGATGGTTTTTGAAACTGCGATTCAAAACCCTGCAAGCTATGTCAAATACCAAATCCTATCAGCATCTGTTCTTTGCCTGCTGGCTTTATTATTCAGCTTCCCAATTGTTTATTTTGCAGCTTTCATCGCTACTCACTTTATTGTGTTGCTGCAGTACTCCCACGCCTCTGCTGTACCCCAGGATGCCTCTTACGAGGAGAAAAGTTTTAGGAGTCAGCTGTTCTAAATCTGTTCAATACTGATAATGAAAATATGTGTATTGCTCACATCGTGGTGCATTGTGATCGTGTGCTCTGCTGTGTGTCAGAGACGTAACAACGGTATCATAGATTTTGAAGGAAAGTTTTGGAAGTATGCAATTGCCTGCATAGTTTTGACTCTACATCCTTGAAATACTAACCATTGGTTGATCCACATCTTTTCACTTTGTTTTCCCATCAGGCACCCTATTTTTGGCCATCCAACTGTTGGGAGCCTGAGAACACAGACTATGGTAAGAGGGATACAGTAACATTTTTGTTTTCTTTTTTTGTGATAAATCTTCCTTATGTACGGTATGTATTCCTCTATGTTTTGAAGGATTAATGTATTAAAATACGTAGTACCACTGAATGGCACAAGTGTGTTGATAGATAGCACTTTCAAGTGCTCATGAGGCTAAAGTTGAGTGCATTCTACACTTTGAAAATCAGCAGAATACAATTATCCACACATAACTGTGAAATTTACTCTCCTATATTCAGAACTAATAAAGGGATCAATTGGATCCCAAACAGCACTTTGGAAAATGTTTCCTACAAATCTTCTTCTATCTTCACCAAGCAACATCTAATTAAATAAAGAGTGAAAACTAATTCCTGTGTAGCTGTAAGTGAATATTTATAGCTGGACTGTGGAGCACAGCTCAACTCCCACAATGTTAATCTTATCTGCAGAAACATAATTCTCAGTTTCTACTTTACATGCGCAGTTTTGATAGTGACTGTACAGCTATGATACGTGGAAAACCAATTATTACTTTACAGTGGGGCTGGACCAGTATGTTGGTTTGCATGACCTATAGCGACTCTTTAAAGATGTGGATATCAACCATAGTCATATATAACTATATAAACTATAGTCATATATAACTATATAAACTATATGCCAAACTTGCAATTCAATTTCATGTTTTCATTTAACTGCACAACTATATTTATTGTCATCATTCACAGGCTGAATACATAGTAAGGTTTCTTTTCAGTACGGTCTAGTGGTTTATCTGGCTAAATGACTGCTAACAATACAATTATTTAATCATTTTGAGTTTCAATGATGTCTGAGGAAACTTGCATCCCATGTGGGAGGTGCAGACTCAAGAGAGGTAATTACAGAATGTAAATACATTAAATGGGTATTGTGTCAAAAATGGGATTTGTTATAGTTCAATTGTTAATTATTATACCTTTTATAAGATTAAACACACCTATATATAAGGTTATACTTGAACATAAATACAAAGGACCTCCCACTGAGCTATGAACTGTAGCACAACGTGTACCCTTCGCTGTAGAGGGGACAAGTCGAGAGGATTAGTCAATCACCACTCCACTTCTTGCCCTTCATCCTGTCACAGAGGCTGCCATGGTTTGGAGTTTAGGGCTCAGCGCCTCTTCACACACTCCACCTTATTTTCCTAAAGCAACAGAGATAGCTGGACAGGTGGCCTCTGAAACCAATTATACTCTCATACCATGAGGAGGTGAGGAGAGCTGAGGCAGGGACATGGGGGATGAGAGATGCATGGATGAAGGTGAATGTGTGTATAGAGGCCTATACGATAAATCCCAGTTTTCGATTGTATCTGTTCCTCTTGCAGCCATTTACCTGTGCAAGCGGACCATGCAGAACAAGACCAGGCTGGAGCTGGCAGATTATGAGGCGGTGAGTGCTGGATGTTTCTTCTATATACAGATCAATACTTCTTAGGATTGATCGGAGTGTCAAGCTCGAGGCAGAAAATCACAATCCCCTAAAGGTCAGATGTATGTGTCTGTGATAATATCAGGTCTATATTGTATCTCAGAAACTTCAAAACTGTGGTTTTCATTTTTACAAGTTTTTAATATATTTTTTCCTTAGAGATTCTTGATCATAACGTGTCTCTCTGTCTCTTTCTTCTCTCCAACAGGAGAACCTAGCCAGGCTGCAGAGAGCCTTTGCCAGGAAGTGGGAGTTTATCTACATGCAGGCTGAGGCCCAGGTCAAGTAAGTGCGCTCTGTTACCACAGCAACTCATGAAACTACCATGCATGCAGTGATGTCACTCCACACCTAAGGTAAAAGACAAACACTACAGTAAAGCCTCAATGTGCGACATCCCATATCATGAACAGTGAGTGTTTCTGACAGACATTAACTCTCCTGTAACGGGGGTTTCTTAGAACATTCCAGTCCAGTGTTAGCGGGGCTCTGTAGGTCCACTGCTTTATGTTTCTGAGGTATGTAACATGATAAATCCTTTTCATAATTTAGCAATGATGGACCTTAAGCTTTGGGAACATATAGGAATTGGGAAATGGAGACAGAAGAGGGTAAAAAAGAAAAAAAACAAAGATGGATACCTGACTGAACCACCTTTTACTTCACAAAAGTACAGTACTTGAGTAAACTTACTTAGTTATTTTCCACTATTAACTAAATTGTGGTAGAACATTAAATAGTTTATTCTCTGGGAAGGCCATTCTGTCAAGATGGCTACAGCCTTCATTTCCAAGTAAAGACACAGTAGGACACTTGTTTATTTGAACTACAAAGGAACGATGTCCTTTCTGTAGATCTGTCCACAGTGTGTACTGTCAGTGCTGTAGTATGTACACATCAGTGGTTGTGAACAGTGCACACACACACACACACACACACACACACACACAAGAGATGGTGCACAGACAGGTGCAGGACCATGGCAAACCTTTTGAGCACATGAGCTTCAATATTGTTAAAAACTGATGGGTGTACAGACTCTATAATCTCCAGGCTATCTCTCTCTCCCCTTCTTTTCCTTCCATCCTGATTCAACTGCCGCACGCTGTATTTCTCACACTGACTCATCTCATCTTGCAGGATCGACAGGAAAAAGGATAAAACCGAGAGGAAGATCCTTGACAGTCAGGAGAGAGCCTTCTGGGACGTCCATAGACCCGTGGTAAGCCTCTGTATGTGCATGTGAGATTGTAGCCGTCTACCTCATCTTCCACCCACATACCGTCTATTGTTTTCATCATCCACAGCTCTCTTTGGGTTCATTTAAAATCACCAGTACTGACTGTAATACAGATTTATCTTTTTATGCTTGTGTTTTCTCCAGCCTGGATGTGTTAACACGACAGAGATGGACATCAGGAAATGTAGACGCATGAAGAACCCCCACAGAGTTAAGAAGGTATAAGCTCCAATCACAGGGTGTGAAGCTTTTGGTGTCATTTTCTGAAAGTCATTGAAGGTGGAAGGTCTTCCAAAGGTTTAGACAAAGAAAGAAAAGCTCCTCTTACTGTTATCTGGTTACAATAAATGTACATAATGAAAAATACTGTGAATTCATAAAATATCTCTCTCCCGCTTCAAACCGCCCAGTCAGTGTACGGTTTGGCGGAGGAGGGAACACCGTCTCAGAGTCCCATACATACTCCCTTGCATCACTGCAGGAAAGGCACCAAGGAGGATGTAGAGAAAGAGGTAAAATTCTGCCAAAATGATTACCTCATTTAAAAAAATGTAAATACATTTGTCCTGTGCTCCCATAACAATGACAGCCTCTATACTGTGTATTACACTTCATGCTATATGGTCAAATATAGCAGGAACTGTAATGTTTTCTAGCACAAGGAGAGATTGTTTTTCACCACAAAACAACTTATTTTGTATTCCATAAACCAAGACTGACTCCTGTCATCTCCTCGTTCAGATCGTATTCCTGAACAGCCAGCTAGACCGTCACCGTATGAAGATGTCGAAAGTTGCTGAAAGGTACAGTAAAGGGAAATCTATGCACATCATGAAGAGCATGTCTCTTGTATTATATATTAGAGCAGTGGCAGATGGAGGTGATTTGTTTGGTATTTGAGTATTAGAGTGTAAGTATGATAAGAGCTTGAATTCCACAGCGTTAGTGATGTTGTCCTTTCTGTTTGGGGCTGAATAGGGTTAGCTTTACAGGTTTAGTAGGTTGTGGTTTCTCCCTGGATTTCCCTGCTTCCCCCTCATTGGTTTGGCAATGGGGAATAGGGGTCCAAGGGCAAGGCACAGGTCAACCTGCATGTTACTCCCACTCCCATTTATGTGACAGCCCATTGAAAAGAGAAAAATAGGAGCTGCCCGACCTAACCTTATACTGTCCAGCAACCTTATTGGATCATTAAAGAGAGGTTAGAAGACCCAGAGATGCTCTATGGGCGCTGCAAAAATATCTATTTTTAAACTCATTTCTGCCTGCTGTCCTAAAAGCTTACTTTGTTTAAAAAAAGTAAAAACAAAAAGCTGTCATTGTAGTAATAATATTGCAACCTGTTGCCATAAGAAACCCACTTGTTTAAGGTGTCTGTATCTGTAAACAACAAAGAATTCAGCATGTCGCTGCATCAGAATTGAAAAACATTGCAGGTGGAATTACCGTGCTGGCAGATTTTTATGTCAAAGTAAAGAAAATAAGTTGTACAGGCATTCTTGGTATTTTGTCCACCTTCCCTATAGATAAAAAAAATATATGTATACACGTGTCTCTGTTCTCGATCCTCCCTGTGTGGCATATCTACTCCTGTGTTTGCTTGCCTGACAGCCCCATCCTCTGCTCAGTCAGTCGGGACGGCCATTAATATCCAGCAGAGCAGAAAACTGTGATTACTGCTGGCTGCTGCGCTGCTCTGCCTCCCTGACCCTTTGACCTCTTGACTCCTTGTACAGAGCTGAGTTTAATTGTTCTGTATAGTTTGGGGCATGAAACCAAACGCAGCAAGACACAATATGCCAAAAAAAAACATAATTCATTCCGGGCAATAACATTCAAGGCAAACTAGTATCATACATTTTCTTTTTAATCACTTCACATTAAGAATAATTTGTCAGATGGGATTACTTTTTGGGTCAGTAAGCATATGATACTACTGTAGGTTGGAGTGTCTTTCTGTCAGAGATCCAGCTGTTACAGTAAGATTGAACTGCTGTTGAACCAGAATAATATATGCCATTGTGTTGACTGAACCATTGCAGCTTTGTGCTTATGGACGTGAAGACAAACGTGCATAAATCCTATTTTAATGTGATACCCCACAGCTATTTTAGCACATCTTTCAGAAAATAAAGAAGCTGATAGATACACACATGAAAGAAGCCTGATGATGCTCACTGTGCAGTCAAAGGCAGGCTCTCACATGGTGATGTTTCACTTCCTGTTAAATAGGTTTGACTGTTCTTTTGGTTGGAGCCAAAGTGCAGCGCTTTGAAGGTAGTGAGCAAAGATAGTCTTACGTGTTGTCTCTCAAAGCACTGCTCATGAACTCCCAAACAAAGTAAGAGCCCCAGGTTTTGATGGATTGTGTTCGCTGTCCGTGGTCCTGGGTCTCTTCTTGCCTTGTGTTGTTGCTTACTGCACTCGCACTGCATTACATCTGAGATGCGTTTGTTGTCTCTTCTTGAAAACTTGGCCATGACCTGGCATAATCTTTTTTTTTTTTTCCAAAGCTTGTAAGTACTTAAATGTGTTCTATACAATACAGATACTGCATTATGTCATGGAGGGATGCAACAGTGGCTTAAATTATGTCATAAAGAAACCACATTTGTGAAAAGATTCTTGAGTTGCGGTTTAAACTGTGAGCAGAGAAACATTTTCAGAGTCCTGCTGTTGTTGTTGCACTTTTTCCTCCTCTTTGTCCTCTCGGTTCTTGTTTATCGCAGACTATCAAAGAGAGGTAGGAGGATCACATCTGAGCTTTTGATCAGAACAGATGTTCCTGCTTAACGATTTGTTTTTTCATAATTTACTAAATTAACTTCAGATAGCATTCAAGTCGCAATTGAATCAGGTTAACAGGGGAAATATTGAATATTGAAACATTCAAAATGGGTGCAGTGTTAAACTTTGTCTCTTAACTTTTGACCAGCTATGCCCTCAACCTCTCCTGTCCTCTGTCCCCCTGTGTGTGTGTGTGTGTGTGTGTGTGTGTATATGTTTGTGGGTCAGTCTGATAAGCTACACCGAGCAGTACATGGACTATGACCAGTTTGTGACGGTACAGGAGCCGTCCAACCCCTGGACCAGCGATGATCCCTCCCTCTGGGATCTGGAGGCCAGGTATAAGAACAGAAACCAAAGCAGATCCACTTTCACAGCCAGTGCATACGTCCTCCTTCTTTGATAGAGTTTAACTGGTCAGTCACATATCAAAGTCTGATAAAAAAGTGCTAATCCGTGTTTGGAATGTACAGAGATGTATATTTTCTGGGTTAGGTGTCAGGTTTTGACAAGGAAGAAGGATGTGTGGGGGGAATTGGCATTGCTAAATCAGTGGACTACTCTTTTAAATTACATTACCGGTAGATATGTCTGATGAAATTTGTTAGACTGTTTATGCTATTAAAAAATAGTCCACGATGAAATATATTTTTGGATATGGACGTTTATTGAAAAAATCACGTCAGTTTTTCCTTTAAGATTATTTTAGCCTGTTTTTAGAAATTGTATCTTGAACCACGGCACAATAAAACAGATCACTACTGTAGAATCAAGAGTGGTTTAACAGCAGCACTGAGTTCTGGACATCGTTAGTACTTTGAGTGATTGGCTTTTTTCTGAATTAGTCAACGAAAGTCAGAGGTCGCTCAGCTTACTCAATCAATCCTAATCAAATATTCCACCTCAGTTTGTGTTTCAAACGCATATTGGACAGTGTCAAATAATTGATCGTCTTTTGAAACGTTATCTTGACAAGAAAAGGTAATGAACTGAAGAACGACAGAGGGCAGTCGCAGCTCTCAACGAGTTGCACTGTGCTCTGGTCTGTTCTGAATTATGCAGGAATTGATTAGAGCAGACACATGATCATTGTGCCTAATGTAGTTTAATAATTCAGCTGAATTCATTGTAGGAGAGGAGAAAATATATTCCCTTAGAGATTACAATTGATTTTCCGATGAATAATGGCATAATGTGCAGCTTTCCTGACACCAATCTCACATCATCAGCCCTCCCTACACTGAGCATGTCTCCACCTTTTCCCTTTAATTAAATATCTTTTTTTTTTATCTTGACATCCCTGCAAAAAACATAAGGTTGACGTTTATACTGCCTCTTACTCTCCATCCTCTCCCCATCCCATCCCAGTAAGGAGCCCAGTCAACAGAGGGTGAAGAAGTGGGGTTTCTCTCTGGAGGAGGCCCTGAAGGACCCGGCAGGACAGGAGCTCTTCCTAAAGTTCCTGGAGTCAGAGTTCAGCTCAGAAAACCTGCGGTGAGCACGCAAGAATCTTCAATACTCATTTCCAACATTTTTATGTTGTAGTGATTTTTGACAATTCGTGATAACTTTTACATCTGCTGTTGTAAAAATGCCAGGTGAAAAAAAATCACATGGTTGCACGGTGGTGGTCCATTTTACATTTTGGGTTTGTTGTAAAGAAAGTGAAGGAAAGGGTTATATTTAAGGGAAAATGTAATCAGCATTAGAACATTTAAAATTTTCTGACATACAGTATGGTTCTATGTAAATTTAAGGCTGTACAAATGCACTTGTTGTGCATTTCTACTTGTGACATTGTGAAGAGAGGATAGCAGTTATACAAAAGCTTTCACTGCTCTGAAAATAGCCAGAAAAGACAGATTTCTCTTTGGCATCCCTATTGTTCCAACCTACCATTTCAACCCACTTGTGCACTGTAAAACACTGGAAGGAACGAATAACAAGTGAAATATTGGAAGTGGAGTGGAAACCGGAGACAAATTCCATGTATGCGCACGCATACATGGCCAATAAAGCTGATTCTGATTCTGATTCTGATATTTTCCTGTTCCCAGTACAGGAGATCTATACCTTGAACACACACAGAAAAAAGGTTCCACTCACAGAAATCAAAATGTCATGAACACATTTCAGGAATGAGAAGGGTAGGAAAAAAAACATCCTGTTGAGCTGCATACATAGACTAGAAAGTCAATTACTTTCTGAGTTTTGCTCAGCGAGATAAATCAGTAACTGGTTTCTTTTAAATGATTTCTCAGCAGCAGCGGAACTAAAAAAAAAAGTGTTACGTGAACAGATCAGATGAAATTATCCTAAACTGATGCCTGTTGAGAAACTTAGTGAGAGCTAGAATAGAATTAAAAATTATTTGTATTTTGTTTGTTTTCACCACCGTCGTAGCTCTTTCATACAATATAAGAGTAATTGCCGTGAATAACAATAGAAGTTAAAGTATTATTGTGACTCATGTCTGTGTGTTATGGAACTGGAGCCAATCGGCTACTAGCCTAGCTTAGCATAAAGACTGCGAACAAATAATAGTGTGTGTGTGTGTGTGTGTGTGTGTGTGTGCTTGTACAGTATGTACACTAATGTGCAAGTGTGTATTCTTGTAATTTAGTGAAGTTGTTGATTTCACAGCGTTGGGGCTTATTGATTTGCAGTGATATTAACTTCATCCCTTATTGCGACATAGATTCATGGCCTTACATCGTGTTTAGACCTTTATGCAACAGAGCAGCATTAAGCCGGAGTCTTTGCGATGTGTATGTGTATGTGAGTGAGATGGAGAGTGACCATTTCAAACGGCAAGAGAGAGAGAAGGAGACGAGAGATGTGTTAGGAATCATAGTTTGGTAATGAACTCTGAGAAAGAACATGGAGTCATTGATACCTCTGAGGGAGAAAAGGCACACATACACATGAGAGAGAGAGAGAGAGAGCATACACCCTCATCACTACTTACCTCTTGGCTATCCTACCAGTCTCCTCTCGTCTCTCTCTCTCTCTCTCTCTCGTGTTCCTTTTTTCGGACCTTTAATTGCTTTTGCTTTTATGAGGGAGCTTTTGGAAAAGCACTACTGAGGAAGAGAGTGAGAAACAGAGAAGCAGACCCCAGAGTGTGTCTCTCTCTATATTAGTATCTCTGAACCAGTCCACAGATCAATATAGATAGAAAACTAATATAGGAGGCATGCAGCCTGTGGCTCTCTGCTGCCTCTGATGTTTAACATAGTTCATTGCTTGCGACAGTGAAAATACAAATCTGTGTGTTACACTCCCTTTTCATTTACTTTTTACATTCACTTTTTGTAGTTCACAAGACCGTTACCTGTATGTTTGAATCCCATATTGTTCTAAAAGTGTCCATCTAAACAAGCCAATTGTTCTTATATTAAATTGTTGCAATAAGAAGCCACTGATGGCAAGATAATTCCACTTCTTATTTGGGTTTCAATTGTTTTAGAAGACACAATCGTCAAATATGTTTACGGCATAATCTGGTCGACAACTTTACATGTGCTAAGAACTTCTTAGTTGGTGGATGTTAGGCTGAAGCTTTTTCAGTGGAAACGAGTGAAATGCTCCAACTTTAAAAGATCTTTCTCTTGGAAAAATGTTTTTTTACTCAATCTCAAATGATAAAAGATTGTTAAATACTATTGCGTGAAAGTGCTTAATCTCTTGCAGATGAATTCCCACAGCAAAATCAATTCTGTGCATTGTTTGACATGATCAGGTTGTTTAGGCGCTCTTTAAAGTCCAATACTTATCTGAGGGGAATTTGATCTGTATTGCAGGTTCTGGTTGGCTGTGCAGGCCCTGAAGAGGATGCCCCAGCAGGAAGTTGCCCAGAGGGCGCAGGAAATTTGGGCAGAGTTTCTGGCAGAGGGAGCACCCAGTTCCATCAACCTGGACTCTCACAGCTACGAACGCACGAGCCAAAACCTGAAAGACCCCGGACGATACAGCTATGAGGACGCACAGGTGAGGAAACACAAGATACAGGAAGAAATGGAGACGGAATAGCAGTTTGGAGTGTAGTATTTCTAATAGTGCGTTGCAGTTCAGGTACATTTATCACATCCTTCTCAACAAGTTGTTGCATTTAAAATTAGATTTTAACATTCTCATTATACATCTATGGTAGTGCAAGAAACGGTAATAGTGTCACAATTATAGACGTAGTCTTTCCTCACCCCACGGATACTCATTCACAGTTTGAATGAAACACTTCACAGAACCTCATTAACTCCCTCACCCACACACAGAAATAACAATCTACACAACTGCTATTTGCAAATTAGATTTAAAAGAGGGAGCAAGAAAATAATCCATGTACTTTAAAATACCATGCAGAGGTTGTTTTGGTGATGCAAGAGCCACATGTGTTTATTCGCACCTGTTAGCTGAAAGGTGACTAAAGTGAGACTCAATAATATACTCGATGAGGTTGTATCCTGGACTATTTCTTAGCCAAGCTTTATACTAACCCTACTCAGCTGCGGACTGTAGCTACATATTTAGCAGACAGACATGAGAATGGTATCTATGTCAGCAAATAAACGCATTACCCGAAAAGGTGGAACTATACCTTTTAAATCTACCTTTCATTTTCTGTATAATAAGCTCAGTTCTCACAACGTCTCTCGCACTACAGGGAACTATTCTAAGCACCATTCAGAAGGGCGATATCACCCTTTTAATTTATATCTCTTTAGGTGATCAGTGTCAGTGCTGCCTCTTCAGAAACTCTATCCCACTATGTTGTCTGCCCCATTTGTCTTTCTTACACGCTTCACCAATACCAACTAATGGCTTTATATTGTGGAGTGATTTCTAGAGGAATACTCCTCGCTGGGAGATAGATAAGGGTAGTAGAAAGAAGTGTTGGGGGGGTTGCGTGGTGTCTGTCAACTGTATTTTCCTCTTACAGGCTCAAAAAGGGAAAAGTTAGTAAGTTGGAAATGTGATATAACCATATTTCTCCCTCTGTGACTCTTGATTAGTTCATTCTCACAATTATTTGTACATTTGTTTTTGACAGGACAACAGAACAAAACAGTTCAACAGAACATTCAAAAGACATGCCCTCTATTTTTTTTTATTTTTTTTTTATTGAAAACACAGATGACATCCTATCAAACAAAGCAAAGGGGAGAATAACAGACCGAAGTCCACAATTTCTCCACATAAATGAACCCAGGGTGGACGCTGCCTTCCGTACAGTTTCCTATGAGACACAACATGGACAACACAAAAAACACTCCAGTAAAGAGAAACAAATAAATAAAGGGTGCATTGAGTGTACCAGTTACATCTAAATCTACCAATTTATTATACCAAGTGCTAAATTTAGTCAGACATTCACTCTGTTAGGACAAATATAAATAATATAAAACATCCTCTCCCCATTACTCTGTATGTAACTCGTGAAAAATGTATCGGCTGAATCCATCACTTAGAACCACATGGGCTAGACGATTTCCCGTGTCTCAATATTATTCTACATCCTGTTGTTATAGCCCATAACATAGTGTTTTTTGTTACTTCACAATGATACTGTCTGGTAACAGACCCAGAATACACACAGCTGGAGATTAAATCAACTGTCCTTGAAGCAGTTTGTTCAGGAGGGTCCTATCATCCTCCCATGTGCACACAGCATTATGAGCAAGAGCACCAACTTCTTTCCCCATCTCTTGTTTTTTTCTTGGGCGAGATGATCTTAAGCAAATTATTAAATACCTAATAAATATATAAGAGTTTTAGTTTGATTGTGTTCACCAGATTGAGTCGCTTGAAATGTATTAGTTTGCATTATTTTTTCTAATTTAATCCACAAATATGTCAAACTTGATGGCATCGACTTGAATTGCGTATGCCAACTGCTAATGTAATCTCTCCTCTTTTTTCTACTTTGACAAGTTTTGTACATCATTAGTAACATCTCTCTCTCGCTCTCGCTCTCTAGGACCACATCTACAAGCTGATGAAGAGTGACAGCTATACACGCTTCTTGCGCTCCAGCGTGTACCAGGACCTGCTGAGGAAGAAAGTATGCGTATGTCTCTTTTTGTCAATATTTCACAAATCAATTTCTGTCTGTATGATCACACCAGTGGTGGAAGAATTATTATTTGAATATGGATCCTTTACATTTGAATAAAAGTCCTGCATTCAGAACCTTAAGTAACAGTATGAAAGTATTATCAGCAAAGTAAGAGCACTCATCCTGCAGACAATTGGTCCCCATCAGTGTTTTACTATAAAATATGTTTTAATATGACTGCTGCATTGATGTGTATATTTCCCTGATGTAGATGTTGTTGATCTTTTATATATACTGTTGGGTAGTTAAATCTACAACATAGTTTCTAACAGTGTAGCCCGCAGGCCCTCATTTTGCGCTGCCCCTGAACATGACATGAAATGCATGCCTCATAAAAATGTTATAGTAATAATATGTCATTAATATTTCATAAAAAAACAATCGCAGTGTAAACCACGTCATTAAAAAGTCACCCACGACCCTTTGCTGCGTGGAGTGATCTTCAGCTATACTAATAAAGGAACACTGAAATGTTGAACTTCGTTTATCTTTGTTCCTCCAGCCTGAAACCGAGCAGGGGCGACGCACCTCCCTGGAGAAGTTCACTCGTAGTGTGGTGAGTGTCCCGCTGCTTCTGCTTTTAACTCCACACCTGCATTCTTCAAAGGTATCATATCCCACCAAAAAGAAAGATTACAGTGACTCAGTTTCTTGGGAGCAAAACTCGAGAATAATTAGTTATTAGAACTAGCGAATGAGAAAAATATTAGACTGATTCTTTTTTTTTTGTGCATCAGTCATTTTTCAGGCTCACTGTTATAATCACAAAAGCTACAAGATCAAACGTTTTAATGTTCCTATTGCCTGTGCTCAGTGTTCAAACATGTTCACTAATACTCTGACTCAAAACTTTTATTTGGCTCATTCCCTGAGGGGACATGTTCATTTTCTTAACATCCGTCTTAAGGAATAGTTTCCTTCTAATAAATCCTAAATCAACCTGTAAATGTGCACAGCTGGTTCAGCCTCACATCCCCACCCCTATACGCTCACATTCAACCATAAATGGTCAATGCAAAGCTCCTTATGAATGTCGATGCATATAAATGAGCCTGCTGATCAGTGGCTCCTTGGGGTGGATCACGGCAAACCGAGAGGAAGACCAGGAAAAAGAAGCAGAAATGGAGGATGCTTGTGGATGAAGTGAACCCTGAAACACTTGTTCCATCCTAATTCTTCCATTAACGCTGCAGTCCTTACAGGGCCAGAGTATCTATCGTGCAGCATTACACAAGACTTTATGAAAAAGATCGTAGTTACTTGGTGATATTTGCACATTGTTGGAAGATTATTTATTGATGAAATATAACGCGAAATTTGAATTGAGGTTTGAGTTGGTTTATACATTTTACAATTGAAATGTGCTTCTAGTTATGGCTCACTACACGCACAAATAACACAGCTGGTTAGACTTTTAATGATAAAGAGAATGTATAAGTGCAAAGTAACGTGTGATATGAAGTGAAATTCAATGTGAGAGGCATCATTGTACCTGTAAACGATGCCTCTCGCATTTCATTTCTACAGTCTGGCTTCAATTCACCACTTCACCATCTGGGTCGCCAATTTCCCTCGTCTCCAAAATGTTCGTATGCATGGGTCAGAGTTTGTGAAGTGGCGTACTCCTCTTTCAGGTGTTGTGCGTACGCAACGGCTATAAATGAGACCCTTGGTGATTAGTTGACTGAGGGGGAACAAGTTGTTCACTGCACTAATTCATTCGTCCAGCTTTATTTCCACGGACAAAGAATAGTTTGCAGGAATATTGAATAGGATATGCAGGCTAAATGTATATTTTAGGATGTCAAATTCAAGCTATATAAGAGGATGAGGACACCTCTGTGCTCTACACTATTTGCTTCATTCATGTAGTTTCTACGTCAGGGATTTTTTTCAGGGAACAATGCATTTAGCTGCATGATGAGCATGAAGGGTCATAATCAATAAATGTATGTTTTCTTAATGTACTTCATTTATCTAGCTTGTAGGGCACAGTGACTTTTCCTTCACATCGCTGCTTTCTCATCATTTGTTGTCTACTAACCATCCATCACTATTTTGAGCTTTGATACATGTCTTCCAGTTGTCCTTCCACAACGCTTTTATTAAATCCTCAGAAAAGCTTTTAGCTTGACAGCCATCATTTGACAGCCACTTCCCTCGATCTCTCTGCTTCCTACCAGGGCAAGTCACTGACGGGCAAACGACTGACGGGCCTCATGCAGTCGTCCTGACAAGGCCTGGATGAAGAGTAGGTGGAACCATACCCAGAAGAGCTGCTTACCCCTGGGGGAGCAGGTGGGAAAAGGACCCTGGGGTGTTTGGGTGTGGCTGTGGGAAGGCGGATGATGGCTCCCAACATGCCTATAGACAGCCGGACTGGACCGCCATCCACGTTTGAAACTCACCTTGGATCAGTTCAAGAAGACTGACAGCATGCAATAAGTCACCAGACCTGACATCAGGACAGTGCTGTCACATTGCAGAGGATAAACAATGCTGCTCTTCTTAGGAGGTTTCTACTCAAAAGCCGGCACCAAGCAGGTTTTGTTGTTTCTCCCTAGTTGTTTTTGTCTACTATCTACACCCATGTTAATATGGTAGCTTAAGGGGCTATCGCTTTACTTTCACTTGTTGTTAATCTTGCGTCATCCCACTGATGTGTTTGGTGGTGGGGGTGGGGGGTGGGGGGTTTAGCAGCCACAGTACTGGCAGAAAGAATCTGAACAAAAACGTGCTTTAAATGAGCGATCTGATATAATGTTAGGCTTTATTCTATCTTCAGAACATTCCACTTCAGGCGGTTGCAACGAGGTGTCAGTGGGCTGACCTCGAACCATTCTTCACCTTATACTATAAAGAGGACCATGATAATAAAAGAGGAATGCACAACAAAGAGATGGATTTGGCCTGTTATTTTCATGTGTGTCCATTTTATTCATCCAGGAGCTGCAAAAGAAATTTACCTTTACATCCCGGGAAACGTGTGGTAATAGAGCCAAAGAGCAGCCTTTTCAACTTTGAATGGGACATATTTGCTCTTTGTAGTCACATACCGCCCTCTAGTGCATCTGGAATATCAGTGCCGGGAAATTTGTCTCTAAAATCTTGTTTATGCAAGAATACTGAAGTTAAATTTAATACCATTTAAGATCTTTTTTATCAATAATAAAATTATTGGTATGGTATGTCAAAAAGTCTTAAAACCAATAATTTGGTGTTGCGCACATTGAAAACGCCTGAAAAGCATTTAAAAACTAATAGTATAAATTCGTTTATAATTACTTCAATATATATTGCTTGTATATAATATATCATAAAACATAGTGCAGTAAGGTATAATAAACATATGATGAAAAAAGTCACAAAGTATGTCACAAAAACATTATGTAAACAGTCTTAGTATAGTATGCCATAAAATTGTCATGAAGTCTTTGAAAAGTGAGTCATAGTATATTATGCCATAGAAAATTATTAAAAAAACATGCATAGTATTTAAAAGGTAGTATAGTAGGTCAAAAATGTATAACGTTACGGTATAGTTGTCAAAAAGAGTAAAGAATATAGTCAAACAAATCTTAAACACAGCCAAAGTATAGTCATAGTTTAGTGTGTTGAAGAAGTTGTCCTTTAGATGCTCCAAAAAGTCACAGGATAGTATGTCGAAAAAAGCTATTCAAAAAGTCAATAACTGTTCTAGTTTGTAGAGTCTTCTGATGGTGTCAAGTAGTCAAAGTATAGTATTTCAGGAAAAGGGAAAAACAAAAAGCTAAACAAATAGCCATAGTACTGCTTGTTGAAACAAGTCATTGTGATATAAGTCCAGGTCATAGTTTATTATTAATTAAGTTGAAATAAGTCACAAAGAAATATTACAGAAAAGTCTAAAGTCTCCCATTTGAGTCACAAAACAAACTGTAGTAGTATAGTGTGTCAAAAACTACAGTATGTAAAAAAGGGCCTCAAAAGTAGTACAGTACATTATAAATATATCAGGACTATAGTTTGTCAAAACCGTAGAAACATTTTGTGCGGCCCCTGAACTTGTCCTTAGGTGCATGAGTTATATTTTAATCATCCAAGGTCCATCTCAATAATTAAACTTTCAGTACTTCACATTTAATACATGGCTACTCAAAAAGCGTCCCCTAACAAGTGTCTGGCAGGTTCGGAATGACAACTTGTACAAAGCTACTGGTTGCAGACGGCACCTTGCGAGTCACAGGAATGAAGTCATCAACACTAGCGCTGTTAGCTTAACTCTGTGGACATCCCGAAGTTTAGTGAGGAATTGAGATGTAAAGACATTGTTTTGTGTATTATTTTCCTCAGCGGCCCTCAATCATATGCTGGCTCCTTTTAAATTGTCCTAAATAATACAAACTTTGAGAATCCCTGGTATAGTATGTCATAATATAGTCCGTCATAAATATTTAAAACTTTAAGAGCCTAAATTGTTGCAAATTGGATTTATCAACTTCTAATACTTCAACCCTGCAGACACCCTGTCTAATTGTTTTTCCTCTCGGTAACTAGGACACAGAATAAATACTAAATAAAATCAGGATGGCAAACAATTTTTCTGCCACTTGAAATGCACATGGTAGCAATCCAGAACGACTGTATCCACAAAAGCTCTGTCACACTAACTGTGTAGTGCAGTAGTACCACCTAGTGGAGTATCAGTAAAAAAACAAAAACAGTGCAAATGAATTATCAGTCTTATTACTACTTACTAAAAAAATGTATCCAACAAATATTTAGTTTAAAAAGATTTCCTTCAACAGTGTCGAGGATTCCATAAGGTGTCCTGACGCATCCCTCTGGGTCCGAGGAGATTCCTCTTTTTTTTCCTACAATGCATTGCAACATAATTAAGTCTAATAATCATATTCTGCAGTTTGAAAGAAGGACAGGACAATTTGTTTGCTGCGATTAAGAATATATTTCAGAAATAGCCGCTGAAGTATTTTTCAGCCACACCATGCAGAACATGCACCACCATTAGTGTCCTAAAGAAACCTTGCACCTTTAATGTTACCGAAAAGCAATACAAGCGCCAGCTCGTGTGACAATTTTCAATTATAGCAATCAAATCAATTGAGAGAAGTGTGGAATGTTAAAGGAATATTGCACCACAAAAAAAAAGTAAAAGTTGCTTTCATCATTTACTCAGCATTTTGTTTATTGAAGCAAGTGTGTCAATATCGCATATGCTTAATTGGCATAGTTTTTATTGTATAGTTGTCCCCCAAACGACCAACAAATAATTTGACTATGCATATTCATGTCATTGGGTTTATCACGTAGGCTCTACATGAAGCCTGGATGAAAATGTTATGAAATAGGTAGAGGACATTTGGGCTGCAGCTCTTGTGTAGATTTAGAACCATTGGATGTCTTTTTGTGAATGTGTGATTTTTAGATTTCTAGCTGAACTGAGGCTGAAAACAAGTTCAACTCCATCTATGGTTTTGACAATGATTTCGATTTTCTCAACAAAATCTCAGGGAACAAGGTTTATGAAGGACAAATGTAGAAAACACACACACAATCTATACAATTGTAACGTTTCATTTTCTTCCAAAGACGTTTATGTAACAGGGGGTAAACTTATGTAACTGAAAGATTCAAGATACCCTCTGCAAGAGGAACTCCACTGAAAAACAAATGTGATTTAACGCTCTCATGCTCACACACATTACATAATTTCATTAGCTTGAACACTGTTAGCACCTGTAACAACAGCACAGGTCTTAAAACTAATATCTCCCTTTGCATAGTGGACAAAAACAAATATTAAAACAGTTTGAGTTCTCAATTTGTAACCAGGATATATTTATTGACCAGAGTCTTACACTGTACATGAAGTCAGGGTCTCATGCTGCCAATGTGAGGGTGAACTTTTAGGAAAATGTTTTGTAGAGTCTGTTTTCTTCTCGTCTTTGGAAACTGCACCAGGTAACTTTGCATGTTGTGTCTTCTTAGTTTTGGCTACAGCCTCGATCAGATAGTCTGGCACTAATTCTGTGGTACAAGCCACACTTACAGGAGAGGTATATTCAAAGACGCACACCTCTGTACTTAATAAAGAGACAATCTGGCCTCCAAACTTTCGCTTAATTAATTGAAGAAAAACTGATTTTGAAAGGAAGCATTAAGACGTTTCGAGTCCCTGTGATGCAGCTATTACCTACTTTTGGGACCTCACACCTGCACAAAACAAGGTGTGTGTGTGTGTGTGTGTGTGTGTTTTACTCATTGATACAAACATTGTGCCCAGTGCAGGTTCAAAGACCAAGACAGTGATGTATTAGGCAAACAACAAAGGGGGAAGGCTCTATGGTACCGGTTAGGCAGCTACTGCAGGACAGGAGAGAGGCTGGACTCCTTTAATCTCGAGAGCCTTGTTGAACTGCACTTCCATGGTCTTAGAAGCTTTGGTGATCTTCAGGTTCCTCAAACAACCTTTGAAGGAAGTCCTGGTGGAGAGAGCTGCCTGGCGAACTCCATCTGAGGGAAAAATAAAACCATGACATTTCACCGCATTATGTGTGGTGATATACAACACGTGTAGTTAAAGATGCTCTTTTATTCTAGAGGCTACTTTATTTTTATCGCAACAGATGTGTTAACAAGTGTAAATTCATTATTTGAAGGATGCGTGTTGGAAAGCAGTCGTACCCGGATATCCTCCGACGTAGATGGGGTCGTTTGTGTCACATGTGTTGGAGCGTGCGTTAGGACTCTCTGCTTGGCTCTGATTCTCGTCGACCACCAGCTCCACCCGGTGGCGAAGCTTCTTGGCAGTGACAGAATGCCACTGGCCGTCGCAGAAGCCCTCGCCCGCAGGCGCGTGCTCCGCTGTAATCCGTCCAGCTCCGTTGTCAACGTGGAAGAGCAGCTAGAGGAACAGGAAGCCAAAGAAAGAAATGCATATTCACTTAAATATTTGTATGTATATGTATCTAAGTACTTGTATTGTGCTGTTTCTTAAGCACACATATTCAACCTACATACTGTAATATTTCCTAGTCCTGTTATCATACCTTGCCATCGACGATCTCTAGTCCCAGTCCATCGTTTGCTTGGTTACTGATGCCTAGAAGCACTCCGCTGGTTCTGCTGGTCCTGAACTCTAATGCTATCGACACATCCAGACCTACTCTGTAAGAAGAGACTGGAGCGATGGAGAGAGTGATTATTAATCGCCTTTATAACAAGAAGAGGAAAATGTAACAGAGGTTAAGTTTATTAGAGGTGTTCGTAACATAGCTGCTGGGGTGTTACAGTACAGTAGCTAACCCCATGACATCCTGACAATATTTCACAACTAAGGTTTCCATTTCACACTTGCCAGTGTCTCATCTCACCTGCTTTCAGGTAGCCAGTCCCTTCAAAATAGGTGCCAGTCTCAGTGGCAACAAAGCATTGTCCTATCATGTGACTGGAGGTGGGCGTGGCCATGTTCAATTTAAAGTCCTCAACAACCACCTCAGAGCGGCCTAGGATAAGAGAGAGGGGAAGGATTGATCAATTAGAGGCAAAAAAACAAAAACAGCTTTGTAACAAATATTTAAGATGAACAACAAACGGATGACATTTCAAACCTGGATAGTTACAGGTGTGTAACACGCACTCAGATCTTCTACTTAAGTCAAAGGAGCAATACAACAGTGTAAAAGCCCTGCATGCCTAATGTCACTTAAGTTAAAGTACAAATGTGTCAGCATCACATTAAAGTAGAAAGAACTCATCATGCAGAATGGCCATTTTCAGGATAATAAATATTAGTAGATTATAATTATTGATGCATTCATGTGTTCATCACTTCACTGTTGAAGCTGGTAAAGGTAGAGCTCATTTTAATTACTTTAGAAGTTTATGACTCTTATTTTATCCAATAATAACACATAATAACTCATTTGTTACATATTATATTCATTATTAATATGCAAAGTAACTACGAACTAAAATGAACAAATGAATGTAGTGGAGTGTAAGTAGAAGTACTTCAAAATAGTACTTAAGTACAATACTTGAGTAAATGCACTCGATTACGTTCCACCACCAGTAACATATTACATGCTGTAATGTACAATGTATATGTATATATATATATATAATGTAATGTAATCGTAAATACAAATTCCTTACCTGTAGCTGCAGGCTTGGTGCTTACCGCACCTCCAACCATCTTAAAGTGACGGATACATCCATTGATACTGTAGAGAATCTATGGACAGGAATGTTTGGTTCATGCTTACAAATGATTCAAAGAGACCCATCAGTCAACAATCCTCTGTTGGCAGTATTCAGGTGCGACTGCAAGTCATGATATCCACTTTTACAGAAATATTGGCCACAATTATTGGATATTAATAATCTGTTCTTATATGATTGTTACATTGAAACCAAGTGAAGAGAATGAATTTAGTCAAAACTAGTTGAAATAATAAATATAAACTAAACTTTAAATAAATGTGTGTGTGTCTGTATGTGTCTTACCGGTCCTATTCTCTTGCTGGTGTAGTTCGGTGGTAATCCACCAACATACAGTATTCCAACCACGTCTAACAGGTCAGCCTGGTAAAAGAAGAGAAGTTATTAATGCAATAATAAAAACAATCCTTTTACAAACTTGATCAACAAATGCATGGCTGTAATATCTGTGGTTCATTACGTGGTCATTTGTCTTCATATTGTCTTAAAGTATTTCCTTTTGACTAGACTGCCGTGAACCTACTTGTAGGTGCAGTTATGTAAAGTATTTCACATGTGAGAAAATGTGAAAATCTTTAGAATAAAAAAAAGAATATTGCACCTTCTTTGGACTGATCATCTGTTTACTGTATCGCCCATCAACCATCAGTAGACCTCTCTGCTTGTTACGACTCACACGGATCTGAGAGGGAAAACATATTCAAAGGAGGGTTAGAAAGACAATTAGATGGACAAACATTAAACAGGAAATATTTAAACCAATAGACAAGTGCAGTCCTTTCACAGTACCGACAGAGACCATATGTTGTCTTGGATGTAAAGAAACACAAATTTCTATATTTAACATGAATGAAAGACCGTCCTACCTTGTGCCAGTTGCCATCATTAATGGAGAAGGGGACGCAGCCAGATATGTTTCCATGACCAAGATCGTAACCCAGACAAACTTGTCCGTCCTTGATCTACAGGAGGAGAGAGACAGAGGGTCATGATGGAGGGATGACAAGCTGACGTGGTTACTATGACCCTCTAAGGCCTTTGTTCCTGAATATGGGGACCTCGGTGAAACAGACAATTAGTCTAACGAGTAAAATAGTCATTTACTCTGATTTACTGCTTTAGAAGTGGGCTGAAGCTCATGTCAAAGACTGTGCTTTTTAAGACAAAGAAGCAACTTGTGTAGTCTTAAACCAACTTGAACTCAATTGTTGAAGAAAAGTAAACTTGTAGAATGACGGTTGGAGCAGTAGATGGATACCTGTATGGTAACAAAGTCTGCATGGTTGATTCTTGCCATGTAGAGAACCAGACCAGACTCCTCCTTCGTCCTCAGCTCAAACTCCAATACTAGCCTGAGACACACATACACTCATGAATCTTTGATTATACATATAATATGTATATATATATAATAAAACATTTACCAAAGGCACAGTGAATCATCTAAAAACAGGTACATTGTGTCTTTGTGATGCTCTGCATTTTGATCAGAATACTGGATTCTCACAGCACGTCAAAGCAATTTCCTGCAACGGCTGTTTTCCTACAATGGATGAGTTTCATTTTTAAATATTTTGGCTGTTGGTTTAAATGCCCCAAAAAGTATTCTCACTTAAAAAAATAACAACTCAACGTATTCATTTCTAAACCAAATGTAAAATTTAAGTTAAGTCTGATCCCCAAAACAGCCAAAGTCTTTTGACATCATACTATTCATTATTCCACTCATCCATTAACAAAACTATTAGATTAATATAGTACCTAAAATGTACACAAAGCATTGCCTTGTCTAAAGAATTGATGGGTGTATATCTGTGTGGCATTCATTTCCTCATCCTTCCATCATTTTGTTGTTTTTGTCAGTTTGTGAAACAGGAAGGTTGATTTAAGGGTTGGTCGAGTCAAGAACACGTTAAGTAATTCAACACACTGTTATTTATAGAGGATGTTTCCCTGGATTTTGACCTGCTGTACACCTGTGTTGGTATCTTATCCCGTCCAAACTATCACTCACTCACTTCTGTTTTCCTTCATTTATTTAGAACTGCACCCCATAGTGTGGGATCTAAGCATAAACCTGACAAGATACACAACGCCGTGGTTTATTACCTGTGACAAGCATTTAGTAACATTTGCAGTGGTGGAATGTAACTAAGTACATTTATTGTACAAAATACTTTGAATGTAATTAGTAGTATTTACATTTCAGGCTAAGTACATTTTGCTTATAATACTTGCGTGCTTCTACTTAAAGGTGTTACATTTCGAGCATATATATATATATATATATATATATTGCCTCCACACAGCTCTTAACGTGGCGGCTGAGCCGGCGTCTCGCAGCTAACAGTGCTAGCTGAAGACGTACGATCATTTTGCCCTCTTTACTATCAATAATGCCAAAAGTGTCACAATGATGGATTATTTGACCGTTTTGTGACGCTGACAGTTAGTAGTTGGTTTCAGTCTGTGCAGTTGTCATCATATCTGTTTGCATCTCTTCTCACATGTGACCTCTTTAGAGCCAATCATGCTTGGTGTACGTTTTGATGTAGAAGCTGCTTAACGCTCCTTTGAAAGAGTTTGCACGAGAGATAGCTTTTAATGCACCAGTGAGCCTGGTTATTTAGTTGATTAAGCTTTGCTTAAGGCCTTAACTGTTTTCATGCAGGAATGAACAGGCTTCCAGTTGTGCTGTAGTGCAGCGCCCACAAAATCAAATACTAAAATGATTATTCGTTGTGAATACATACCTCTCTCTGACTTTTGTGTCATCAAAAGCAAATCCCATGTGACTGTTTCTGGTCAGACCAAATTGATAGGCCTTCTCGAGCGCTGTCGGGGCCACAGCTGATGCACATGAATCCTGGAGATTGGACATAACATGTCAGTTACACTGACAGGGTTGCACCACACTGCTCCTATATTGCCTCTTGTCAATAGGAACCTTAACACCTGAGCAGAACGCAAGTCAATCACACTAATAGGGTTTCTACGTCTGATCTGCAGGGACCTGAAGGGCTGATTGGTCACAATGGGGCATCAAAAACAGTTCTTTATACATAATAGAGTTCACAGAAGATTCAATTCATAAAAATCCTTGTAGGCTTATAAGAATGTGCCATGAAAATATTGTATATCTTTTTTTATTGTGCAAATACGATACGGAATATTTAAGATGGTCTCGGCAAGTTGCAGCATACGGCCTATTAAAATCGGTTTGATTGCAATAATCTCTCATTACTGTTTCTTTTTATCTTCATCACTTCAAATCAGTTGCTGCCAAATCCACTTGTTTTTAAATCAATGGGACCCTCCCACGGCTTGATTATCATAAATCCTGCGCATATTTCATTATCATCTGAAGCAGACATCATACACACTATAGTCACATTTGATTTGTGCTTCTCTTTGGCAGCGGGGTAAACAAAGTATTACATGAGTGTTATACATTTTACAGGACGCACGCAGTTCAGTCAGTGACCAGAAGATGTCAGTGTAATAGTACAAGTGAAGGCATTGTAGTTTCTTACTACTCTACTACTACTCCTCTCCTTGTCGGAGGAGACTTCCTTTCCTTCCATCTGAGACTACTTTCTTCTCTTCTACACACTTCTTTACTTCTCCAATCCCCTTTCATGTCACTTTATCACGTTTCTCTCTTCTAGTCTTTGCTTTCCTGTCCACCTCACCCCTCCATTATTAACTTCTATCTGCTTTATCCTCCCAGCAAGTCCTCTTCCTCTATCTACCTTTATCTCCTCCATAGTGTTCTCTCTCCTTCCACCTCCCATCTTTCCTGCCTTTCCATTCTTCCCTCTCCCCCTGCTGCCTCCCTCTACTTTTATATCCTACTACTTCCAGTTTCTTTTACCTTTCCTGTTTTTTTTCTCCTCCTCCTCCTCCTCCTCCTCCTCCTGATCTTGTAGACACCTTGTGTCCTCTTCACCCTCTTCTCACCTTTCTTTCCTCCTTTCATTCACCTCTTTACAACTTGTACTTAATTATCTTCCTACCTTCCTCTGCTCTTCCTCTTCTGACTTTTTTCACCTTGCCAAATCTCATCTCCTCCCATCTCATCAGCCCCTTCAACCCTTTTGCTCTTTTTTCCCCATCATCTTCCCTCTTCATTTCCTGCCCTACCACCTCCTCTTATCTGTTTTGCTCTCTCTTTTCATGTCTTTCTGTACTATCTCCTACCTTTACATCTTTCTTCACCTTTCTATTTCTTCCTCTATCACCCACTCCAATGGAAGGCATTCCCAGACCTTCACCTTTTTACATCCACCTATCCTCCATTTTCTCAACTTTCCTCGCTTGCTCTCTACTCCTTTACAATCTCTGTACTCACCGATTGCTCCACTCTTTGTCTCAACCTGTCCTCAACTGATTGTCTTTGTTTCCCCTCCTTTCTTCCCCTCCTTTCCTCCAATCTCTTCTTCCTAGCTCTTTTCTGAGCTTTCTCCTTTCGTCTCTTGGATACATGTCCTATTAATTAACAAAGAGGCTTTGCCATACCTCCAGTGTCAGTGTTAGACAAAGTTAGAGAGAGGGAGAGAGAGGGAGGGAGAGAGAGGGAGAGAGAGGGAGAGCATCCCAGACATACACACACAAGTGTGTGTCTCTCTGTGTGTATGTGTGTCTTAATCTCCTCTCCACTCTTGTTCTCTTTCAAGTGAAGACATTCCCCACACGGTGACCTTGCTTTGTTACAGCTGACACTCACCTCTTATCATGCTCTGTCCTCATATCCGCTCCTCCTCCTCCTCCCTCTTTTTTTTTTTCCTCTTTCACTTTTCTCCCTATCTAACAAAAGGGAGATGTCACTTGCTCAGAAGCTCGTTTCTTGCCTCTCCTTTCATTCTTCTCCGGCTTCCTCTCTTCCGTCTTTCCATTAAGCCAACAAAAGGCGGCGGCCGCTCTGTTCAGAAAGACTCTCTCTCTCTCTCTCTCTCTCTCTCTCCCCGTTTCCTCTACTTCCTCCATGGCTGCACCTTTTCTCTCCTCTCCGTCTTCTCTCCTCCTCTTCCTCCCTCCCTCATCCCCTCTGCATCTTTCCATTAAGCTAACAATAGGAAGACTGTCTTCCATTCAGAGAGGCTAGTCTTTGGTTGGAGGTCACACCAATAGAAGTCATTAGTCTGGATTTTGTATAAGTGTGTGTGTCATTGCCCTCACTCTTGAGAGATCAAAAGTCCTTGCTCTGCTTATTGTAGTTTTTAGAGAAGCTACTCGTTAGGATTCTGGTAGTAATTATCTTTACACATTTTTCACTGCTTAACTCACGACTAATTTCAAGACAGTATACAGTGCAATGCTCCTTAAGCACATGTCACTATCACTATATTGCTAGTGTTTCAAACCTAGGTCTTAAATTGAAACTAGAAAAGCTTGGGGCTATTAATACTGCAGATGCAACAGCTTTACAATTACAATCCTAAAGAGGCAGACGTCTACTGAAACTCAGATAAAGGACACAGTATATCACTATGTAAACAAATCCCCTGAAAAGAAATGCAATTGCTGAAATGAGAGAAAGCAACTGGGTGGCCTGTTACAACACCTCACCATAAGTGTATCAAACGAGGAAGGCTCTCCCTTCTGTCAATAATTAATGTCAAGGGCTCTTGGGCAAAGCACTTAACCCCCAGCTGCTCAAGCCAAGCTGGTCAGTGGCCATCAGAAGAAGACTGCGGTCAACAAAGCAGCTCCATACAAAGGTGGAGGTAGATCAAATCTTTCGGGGAAAATAGGTTGAAATAGAAAATAACTACGTGAGAAATACACTTAAATAACGTATCTCCCATAGCTGGGATATCTAATTTAAAATGATAATGAAAAGTTGCTGTAATCCGGTTTGCCATCATCAGACTTGAATGTCCTTACATTTTTATATTCTAGATTGATAGCGAAAAGACATGAAGCTAAATAAGAGAGCAAGTCAGAAAGCTCTGAGGTTACAGTGGTGGATGGTTCATACTCAAGTGTGTGTGTTAAAGGATAAGTCTTATGATATTCTATATTTTTCTTGCAAGAAGACCAAAACCAACAATGTATTGATCCTACTAACAAGTTACCGAAGCCTGATGAAGTCATTGCCTTTGTGCCATAGTGCTACACTGTTGATAAAATACTATTAAAACATAGTGTGTCAGCCAGTGCAATGGCTGACATGTTCCTTCATTATCATGAATGTGGGCATTGCACTTTGTTTTAATCAATCCCACATACACCTTCTGTCTGCAGCAAATCTATAATTACTAGCATACCAAATCCATGGCTGGAAATAGTCCCCAACAGAAACACTATTTATTCCTGTAAAACTAACATTTACTAAAATCTACAAAACGTAATTTTAGGAAATTACTTGGCTTTCTATATATGTGTTCATTTTGATACATTTTTAAAGATTTTCATTATCAGAGGGAACCATCAAGGGGACAGGGTAGGGAAGTCAGAAGTATTGAGAGTCGAACAAACGCAAATGTTAATGACAACAATATAGAATATCACCAGCCTTATCCTTTAAAAACTGTCAGGTGTGTGCAAGTGAGTGTATGTATACCACGTCAGCGCTGGGCTCCTGTTTAGCAGTGGGCGGGGCTGCAGCAGCAGTGGGCGGGGCTGCAGCAGCAGTGGGCGGGGCTGCAGCAGCAGTGGGTGTGGCTGCAGCAGCAGTGGGTGTGGCAGCAGCAGCAGTGGGTGTGGCAGCAGGTGCGGCAGGGGGCGTGGCCTCCTGCAGGGTCAGCAGTGAGGGAGTGGACAGGAAGGGGGATTAGTTGCAGCCACAGAGCCAGAATGGCGAATAATGTTTATGACGAGCACACAGTCCCCGCTAATCAGGCAACAGGCAAGCAATGATGTCATAAACATTAAAGGTCAAAGAAGTTAATGAAGCAATGGAGAAACTTTTTGACTCCAACACCTCTTTTTTTGTTTTTTTACCTTGTATTGAAGCATAATTACCATCTGACCATCTTAGATTTTGATGACTAAGCAAAGGAAATGTAAGAGCTGTGATTCTGAAGGCTAATCAGAGGCAGTTAGAGCAGAACAGCAAGTTAAAAGAAAAAAGAGAAAAAAATGTAATCTTATTGTTCAGAGGTTCACTGAAGCGTGTAAGGTGCCTGTTCGAGAGCCTCTTCATCCTCTAAATGTGAGCTCACCAATATCTCAGGAATCACAAATACAGAACATGTTGTGACAAGAAGTGGATGATAGAGAAGCCTCTTTATTCAAGCACATGCTGAGACTGTTGTTTACTGTCAGCTGTGATTACTTCTTCAGTCAGACAATATCCTTTTGCTGTTGATGAAAAATGCATGTAGCAACTTGTGAGCAGAGTGCTGTCACATGGTGCAGCAGCACAACCATTTCAAAATATAAATAAAAATGTACTAATTGTGTAAGATTGTGCCCAACACTTAAACAACTCATCATTATAAAAAGCTGTTTTATAATGATGAGTTTAACTACAGGACATGATCCATCAAAACAGAAATGTGGGAACTACTCTGCTGAAGGTGGAAACTATTTATGTTTACTGTCTCTACAAATCTAATCATGAATAAATAAATAATAAATAAAAATACATTTTAATTACAAGGACTTTGTATTGACACACAAAAATAAACTTTGGAACAGAAGCTAAATCACAAGAGATGTTGGTTCTCTATACTATACAGTGATGTTGTAGAAGTAAATGTCACGTCCTCTTAAGACGTCTTCTGAAGTCTGGTGAGACATTTATATATTGTAATTTGTTGTGGTTGTGATGAAAAGATGTTCCAAGAGTCAACAACATTAACAAAACATAAACCACAACGATAATTACTCACTAAGGTGAACCACCTCTGTTAAAATGTAGAGCTATGGCTTTTTCACAGGCTTTAGTTGACTGTATATCATAAAGCAGATGATCTTACAGCCCATGAAGCAACAAACCTTAGAGTTATAGCAAAGCTGGCAGAGCTCTTTGGCTCTGTGCTTCATGATCAATGTGCTTTTAGTGGTGTAGTTTAGCAGGTAACTGGGTAACTGATAAACATCACCCATGTAAGGCTTATAATATATTACATATATGAATTACTCTATCCCAACACTAAGGTTATGATGTAAATGACCGCCTACCAGCCTCTTAGCATAGTAGCTAAATGTTAGCTGAGTGTTTTGGCTCCTGTGGGCTCATAAAGCATAAATGGCATGCACAGTTAGCGTAGCGTAGCGCCATGGCTCCGCACTGTATGACAGGCTGCCAGAGGTGGAGTTTGTGGCTCAAGGCTAAAGGGACCATAAAGAAGAGTTAATGGGCTGTACAACTGCAATGTGATGAAGCGCTAAGCTAACAGGGCGAGGCCATGGCTGCATTTCATCAGAGAGAAATAGGTGTGTGTGTTTGTGTGTGTGAGCAAGTCAGAAAAAAAGATATAGTCGAGTAGGACACGTGTGCTCTTCTGTAAATGTGTGTGCATATTGGTGTATGTGCTACTTTTTACTAAACCGTATCTCTATATATGTGTCATATGTACATGTCTCTGTGTACATGTGTATGTACATCTACCAACAGCTTAAAATAGGCTGGCTAAACGAAAGTATTCACTATTATAGTACTGTAAATAAAAACCCTGTGGTGTAATATGAATATATCTTACCTTCTAACATTTTGTTATAGATTTTTAATACCATAACACCTTCTGCTAAGTTAAGTTAAGCTAGTGAAAGTGCGTGTGTGTGTTCCCATTTTATTTTGACCCACTTACAGCAGGAAGACCTGGAGCAACTGTGGTTGCGATCGGTGGAGGACTGGATGCCTCTTCTGGCAGGAGTGGTGGCGGAGGGGCGAGGTTGGGGCACTGGCCGATTTCGGCATTCTCAAAGGACACAGGCAGGGAGAAATCTGAGAGACTGAGAGATGGACGAGCGATTAGATTTCAACTTACACAATGTTTAGCCGACACCAACAGAAACATCACAATGAGTTAACAGTGCAGGGACCTGTTGAAGTGTGTTCACACTGAATGCTACAGTAAGTACATGTTCGCCTTCCTTGATGAGGATGGATTTGACTGGTGTGTTTCTGCAGTCCGTTTTAATTTGCATACAGCACAGGTGTTGAATACATGTCAGTGTTTCCGCTATAATTGTAGGGGAACCCCCGCCAGGCCTCTTTTTAATGCCGAAAATAATGCCAAATTTCCTCTATATTCATTCTGCAGCGGCACACTGCCTTGAACTGCCGCGGGGTATCGCTGTGAGTCCATTAACAATGCAAGTGTGTGTGGTTAGTTCACATCTCTGTAATAACAGCAGGACAGTCAAGTGTCTGTTATCTAAACTGCTAAAGACAGTGGAACAAGTTTGTTTTTAGTTGAGCTAGACCAGAGAATATTTGCTTCAAACAGATCGGTGATGTCGTTTTTGCCCCCATTGTTCTCCGTGAAGTGATGTAATGTAGCCCCGGTGCTTTTCAAGTAGAGTGAGCACTGCCCCGGACTCCATTTGAAAAATAACCCTTTGAATGCTACCATTGCTTCTCAGAAACTGGTCATATGGTAACTTAGGAGGCAATTTGGCCTTGTGTGCTCTGATTAATTTGGCATGCCGTTTACAACCCACCAGCAATACATTTGTTCTAAAGAAAACAAAGGTTCATGTGGATTTCGAAAAGTGACTGATAAATATTTTAAAAAGTACCTGATAAATATTTAAAGAACCTTTAAAGTGATACATTTTAGAACCCGGCCGACCCGCTGGGCCAAAGCAGTTACGCTAAGGGAAATACTACATGTACAAATTAATCTGTAACATTGAACCTTCAATGCAGAATTACTATCACAATGGCCACTGACAGAGTTATCAGAATTTGACGGTGACAATTTATGCCATCTAGAGCAAGTTTTGCATCTGTTTGTGTTTCCATAAACTTTGTACTTAATCACAGTGCATCCAAAATTGGTTTTGTGTGTAGTCTGAACACGATCAAGGGTCAGGAGCACAGCACACTCACTGACAAGGTTCCTATTACCACTGTATGATCATGTACAGGCGCTAGAAAAAGGAAGTATAGTAAGAGTTATTCAAGATGAATGAACTAAACAGTGTTATATATTCAATACAAATTACTCTAGGTTCCAAGAAAATGTACAAAAGAATGATGAAGACTCACTGACAGAGAGTCATATGTATATTAGGTAGAAGTTACAGCGTCGAGGTGAAATGAGGTGAGCGATAGACAAACAGACAAACTCATGAACATACAAAGATGAGAGAGGGGTGTAATTTGATTTATGAGTATTTGTATGATGTTGGACAGCTCTATTACTGCTGTTCAGGCAGAAAGAGACGCTGACTTTATCATCATAATCCTCAACAGCATCATCATGACCTGCTGAAATCATATTAACAACACCCAGCAGTGTATGAGGTCAACATTAGGTCTGTCTTCCACTGCCAGGAAACATTATTGGGTAAACATTGGGGCAATGAGGAACGCTGCACTGTTTGAAGCACAAGTATCAATGCAGTTCAAGTTTACATGAAAGCTTGGGCAGAGAATTAAAAATCCAAAAATCAATCCAAAGTTGACTGTTCTTTTATTCCATATGTATCTTGTGACGTTAGAACCACATTACTCTGTGGATGTATCAGAATGATAAAATAGAAATAGCTTTAGTTATTTCAAACAAAATGTTCATCTGATCAGATCATAACACGGTACACGATTGGTTCGGATGGTAAAAAAAAGGATCTAGTTATTGCTACCAGATCTTTGCGAGAGGAAGTGGCCAGGTTCAGTCACTGGAATATATTCAACATGAATGTGATTCAGCAACAAAAAGTGTAAAGAAGTGAATATTAATTGTTAATTTAAATATAAAACTCACTTTGAAATGCCCACTTTATTTGCAATGAATGTCGAATGTATTATTTTATTTTATTTTCCTTATTGTTATTTATTTTGATGTTATATTTTGTCCCTTATTTTAACTTGCACTAATTCATGTTTAGAGTCTGATTTTGTTTTCATTTGCATGATTGTTTTTCTCTTTTATGTATATTCAATCAGGACTGTTAGAGGGAGCCTGAGACTTAAGATTTCCATTGCCAATGACTGCTTCAACGTAGTTGTTGTGCATTGGATAAATAAAGAACTTGAACTTCTCTACTCGGTTCCAGTAAAAAAGAAAAAGACGAAAGCACGCCCCCAGAACACACTGTGCATTTTAATTTAATGAGAAGAACATGTGTATTATATTATAAATATTATGTATATATTCTAGGTTGAAGAAAAAGCCTGTTTCAATAAATCTGGGTGCATATATAGATGAGATGTTACATACACAGCGTTGACCATGAGGTTCCATATACATCCCTGGAATGGGACGTTGACTCTGTTGGAGGTCTGCTCTACTTCTGCAGGAATACCACCGAGGAAGATGCGCTGCAAGCTCACTGGCTGGTCGTTGGGAAGCGCTGCCTCCCTCTTGGCCTCCTCATCCACCTGAACTGCAAAAGATCTGGAGGAAAACACCCACAGACAAACACACACAAAGCATCAAATTGATTATGCAGAGTAAAAGTCAATCTTCAACAGCGACATGAAATGATGTTGCACAGGTAGGACCATCAACACAGCCTGAACACACACACACACACAAACACCAACCTGCCAGCTAGCCTCTCTATGCGCAGCGAGTGCTCCCTCCCATCATTCAGTATGCCTTGCTCAGGTCGTCTGATGACACGACGCGGACTGTTGCTGCCGGTAAACAACAAGACCTCGAGAGAGCCTTTGTTCAGCAGGACTGAGAGGTAGGGCTGCAGGAGATGGAGGAAAAAACGTCATTATCTGTGGAAATCTGTAAATCCATACGACTCTCAAGACCCAGAGCTGGAGATGAAATGTAGAAGGTCAATTTAAGGTTGATGTATGAGAAAAGGGCTTTGAATTTTACTATATACCAACCACTTTAGATACACAGTATATACCAAAAAAGCCAATTTATCCAACATTACTCCTTGAAAAGGCTAGAGTAGAGGAGATATGAGACTCCATACATTATCAACTCAACATGGGCAACTGGAAATAGGAAAGTGAGGGGATGAATGAATGAAGGGAAACCAGCAAACATTTTGATGTTGAGCCTAAATCTAATATTACCATTTGCATTAATGTTAAAGCCTTTAGAAGTGTGGGTGTATTCTCTTTTTTAACTATAATCTTTATTTAACTAAGACCAAACCTTGAGATAAGAAAGCTCTTTTCAAGAGTCTCCCGGCTGAGGTAAGCAGTGATACAATGGCTGTGGTACTTATTAATAAAAACATCAAACTGATAATAAAAAAGTCTCACAAGGTCAGAAGTAAACAAAAATGCAATTACAAAATCATGAATAAAATTGTCAACAAGAATCAGATTAGAGATCGCTTCCTAGAAATAACCTGAACAGGCTGAGCGTGAATGTTGATTTCTGACTGTAGTAGTTTTACCAAACAAAACAAATGCATCAAATATTAAAATATATACTGTAAATATATTTTCTGAAGCGCTTTCAGCTGTCTTTAAAGTGGAATGAATACATTAGACCTATTTAATACGACCAAACAAAAACAATATGTCTGGAAAACAGTTCTCAGTTGTTACCTCGTGAAATAAGGATCTAAATAATAAAAGTTCATCTGTTCGAAGCGGTTCCATTAAGAATGTTTCCTGTATGACCTCACAATGAATATTACGTCGCCAACTTGCATTACATTTGACCACCTCGTGCATGTTGTAATTCTTTAAATGCTTGTCGAGAAGAGAAGAGGAGAGGAGGAGGAGAAAGGAAGGGAAAAAAAAAACAGATTGAAGGGAAGAGAAATGACAAACAGGAGGGAGGAGAGACTGGGGATTAAAGAGAAGTCAAAAGGCGAAAGGGGGGATGAGTAGGGAGAGGTGAGAGGGTTTATAGAGAGAAATTGGGGGGAAAATAGGAGAGGTAGGACAGGAGTGGAGAGGAGAGGAAAGGATAACAAGAGACGAGAGGAACAGAAAGGAGAGGATAATAGGGGGAAGAGATGAGAGGGCAGAGAGCAAAACAGCGAGCGAGATAGAGATGGGTAGAGAGAGAAAGAGAGCGACAGACAGAGAGGTGCTAGAGAGCAGTGGTGCAGGGTCAGGCTAATTTGAATTTTAATTCACTGTGTGCCAGAGGGCGAAGTGGGAGACAATTTACCACCTGAAAATGGAATTTCAATTTGAGGTCGGGTACAAATTGAACTGAGATGTAGCTACAACATGCCTCTCGCCGCGCTGCCTCGCACAGACACACTTGCACAGATACAAAGGCATGCGCGCACACACACACACACACACACACACACACACACAGGTGCACAGACGCAGACACATGTCACACGTACAGACAAAGGCAGACTATCACAGATGAACTCACACAGAGGACAGATACACACACACTCACACACACACACACACGGACACAAATAATACGCAAAATACTGTGTAGCTAACATGCATGGAAAGACGCTCATAAGAAAATCATATGTAAAACATTCACACATAAAACATACACAGACACACGCATCGCTTCTACTTTCAGTATTTTCAATCTCTCAGCTTTTGAAGTTTATGATCACATGTATCATGTTTGGGGTTTCATGTGTGAGCCAATACTGGTGCAAGGTTGTATAAAGTAAAGCGGACTGAAGCTGTGCACAGAATACAGACAGGGTGATGCAGGGTGTGTCGTGTTTGTTCAATATGTATGAGCCAATCTAATGTCTTTATTGTAAAGCATAACTTGTATATTTAATCAAAAATGCCCCAGATATATTGTGACAGGTCAAGCTGGATATGTTTTTTTTTTAATCATCTGTCCCCTCTCTTTCCTTTTGGCTCCATCTTTCTCACTCCCTCTGTCTTACACTCTCTTTATCTCCCCTCATTCTGCTCCAAGCTTCTTCCTCCCTTTCTTCTTCATCTCTCCTCTCTGTGACCATTCTCTCTGTCTACATTCAACTCTCCCCATAATTTCTCCTCTCCTCCGCTTCCCCCCCCCCCCCCTTCGTATTATTTATCTTCTTTCCGGTTCTCCTCTTTCCCCTCTCTCCTTCCGTTCACCTCTAAATCTCCCTCCGCTATCCCTCCATCCTTTGTCTCCTGTCCCCTTCTCTCTCCGCTGTTTCTCTGTCCCTCTCTAAAACATCCATTAGTCAGGGCCAAGTTGAGTTGATGGTGTTTTTAACCTCGCTTAACCTTTCTCCACACACACACACACACACACACACACACACACCTACACACACACACACACACACACCTACACACACACACACACACACACACACACACACGCCCTGCCTGCCAGCATAGTTAGTAAAAATAGATTTATGCGCCCAACAACCAGTGATGATGGATAAGCTAGAGGTAACCCTCTGTCCTCTCTCTCTCTCTCACACACACACACACACACACACACACACACATAAACCTACATACACTTTCAATTTTGCATTCATGTGAGCAACATCATACCAATGCGATACACACACACACACACACACACACACACACAGACACAAATTATGCTTAAACATGCATGCACGCACACAAACATGGAAACAGGCAACCACACAGACATGAACACAGACATATACACACATTCGTATGCCTGAAAGCGCGTGCAAACACAATACTTAAACACCAAATATATGCCGTTTCCAGCAGAGATAAAGGACTGGATTTGTTTATGTATCAGTGATTAGGATGAAAGAGGGCTGTATCAGCACAGGGACTTCAAGCGTGCGTGTGAGTCAGCATGTGTGTGTGTGTGTGTGTGTATATATATATATATATGCGTGAGAATGTTTTTAGCCGTAAGACAATCTAATCAGCAAAGCTGCCAACGAACTCAAAATCTCATTAATATGCACTCATGGAAACTTCATTCACTTAAAGAAAGAATGCTTGTGTGCATGTATGAGTGTGTGTGTGTGTGTGTGCTTGCATGGTCAGCTAAAAGCTAGGACAGCGACTATCAGTATCTGTCAATGGACATGTGTGTGTGTGTGTGTGTGTGTGTTTTGATAAAAGAGAATCCAATTAGCCCAGTTGCCAAAAAATGCAAATCTCATTAATATGCACTTATGAAAACATCATTAGGTAAAGGGGTACAGCATTTGGGTGAGTATGAGTGTGGCCATGTGTTGAACCCACCTCTCCCGACTGTCTGCGTCTCCTCTTGGAGCTAAGGAGGTTATTGTTTCGGGCCTGTGGTGGAAAGATTTTCAAAGAATGGGAGAATAAATGGATTAATGCTTTGTGGTTTTACAGGTCCCTAAGTTTTCTTATATTTTCCAACAAAGGGATTCATATCTAACCGTTATTAATAATCATTTGATATATATATAATATTATTATACAATACATGGAAAATAGAGAAAGTGTTAACTTCCAAATAATCCGTTTCAATAATCTACTGCAACCAGACCCAGAGACAAAAATGATTTCTTTACATCCAACCATACAATTCAACATGAAGATTAAAGTATTCAGTAATAAATTAATAACAAATGTATTCATTTGTATTTGTATTGGTTTATTATTTTGGTTTTAAATTGATCATTCAAGCAAATTCCTATTCCTCTTTAATTTGTATCAAATCACAATTTCTATGAAGAAAATACATGAAAGCGAACCTGCTGGCTGATTGGTGAAGCTCCGCCTACTGCCAGCATTATGGTCCCAGTGTCTGCCAGAGTGCTGAACGACAGGCTGATCTCTGTGCCAACCGCTAGCGACAGACCACCCAGCTCCATGTATCCCGGCTTAGAGAAACTGACTGTATACAGGTTCTGTGAGAAGGAGACAATTACAAGGATGTAAGCATACATCAGTACAGAAGGTACAGAAAGACCTTCACTATACACATACTCAACCCTGGGCCTTTATAATCCTCCATACAATCTTTATAAACTCTGCGAACATGGCTGCACAATTTCACGAATGAATGGCACCGGTGTATAGAAATCATGGTGAGTGCCTTGTATGTCATTGAAATCTCCAATGCAGATTCAATGCACATGTTAAAAAGCGAAATTTAAGAACTGTGTGTATGTTTGGAATGTTGTGTACATGTACATGAAAAATAAAGTTTGACAGTTTGAACTGCTTATTACAGTTCGCTTTCTCTCTTTCCTGATATGTCTTACAGAAACACACTTTTACTTCCTGAATAAAGTTACGTACAAAAGAAACAGAGTAAATAAATGAATAGCAGTGCGTAATAATACAAGTGGACAATCTTAACACGATTATACAGAGAGGTTTTAGCAGATTCTGCAAATACTATACTGCAGATGTATATTTCTACATATGTGACATGCAAGTAGACAGTCCTCTATTACCTCTGTAATAGAATCTAAGTGTTGTAAGAGTTTAAATATATACGGCATAGCTGTAGACACTCTTACCTCTACATTACATCCTTTAATGACCCCAGTGTAATCTGAACTGCTGAGGAGACTATAGGGAGTCCTGGAGACTTCAATCTCCCGAAGACAGCCAGCATACCGCTTCAAAGTGACCTCTGACCTATAAAAACATTAGAATAGTTTTAGTGAAAGTACATACAGCGGAAGACATGTCAAACTCCATGGCATTTCCTGTCTCTCAGTAGTGTAATTCAATTAATGAAAAAGCTCAATTACTGCAGCAAGGGAAGCTATTGCATCATGTATCCAGAAGCAGAGCGGTGCTTGGATGTCAAGTTTAAATATGCCGTGTGTCCATATCAATAATGCAGATTGTATGATATTAATCAGTAGCATAATTCAAGTGTATGTAATGTCAGGTATTGTCCAGGTTGCAGTATTATGCAAAAAATGTGTCAATCCAGTGAATTAGGGCTGCATATTTGTAGCCAAGCAAAACTAGTTGCTTGCAGTGCCACAAAAAAAGTGATTTCCAGCTGTCGTGTGGAGGAGCAGGAGTCCTCAGATGCCAGCCAAGACACAAACAAACACACACACACACATTTACTTTGAACTGTGCAGCGTCATCAGCATGGCTAGCCTCATGCAGAGGGCAATATAAATCAAAACATACTGATTATGAGATGTATTTATTTACCTGGCTGTCATGCTGTTAAGACAAAACATAATATCAAAACATTAGCAGACTTCACAAACACAGTTGTAACTAATGACTCATCTAAACCTGTCAAGTCTCTTCAACGTTCTGCCACATGGATTGTTTTATGACGGACTAAAAGATGTGAAAAGAGTTATAATTGGTTTTGAAACAGATGAGTGGACTTGGCTTATTCATGAATCTGAAAAAAACTAAACAAAAAAAAGTCTAAGTAGCTTAAATTAACAGCAATGAAGTGTCATAAACATTTTACATTGAGAACATTTGGTAAAAAATATCATTACATATAAATTAGAAAAAAGTCCTGCATTATCTTCAAAAAGTGAACAATCCTGCTTTCACTTTGAATGAAATATATCAAATATACATAACATATTACGGCCGGCTTTACAATAAATACATGTACAGTATATGCAACTGCCAAGATATTCACATGAATGTGTTAAAATCAGTGTGTGTGTGTTTACCTGTAGTTTCCAATGGTAGGCAGCCCTCCAAAATAGATCTTCTGGTGTTCCCTGAGGTTCAGACCAGTAGCTGAGCCCTGAGACGAGGACACGATCTTCTCCTCAGCACCACTGTCAATGTCCACTACGGTCACCGTGGCTTTGTAAACAGTTAAAGACACATAAATAACAACAGACCAGGCTGACAGAGATGATGTACTTTGAAATTTAAATCTTAAAAAACACATTATACGCATTCATATTTTGAATGCCGCTTGTAATTGTTTTCTTTTCATGTGGAACCAATGTCTTACTTATTGTTTTATGTAATCCAGACTAATATAATGTAAACTAGTTTAGTCTAATTGGTTAGTTTGCTTCAGATTATCAATGTTCTTGTCCAGTCTTGTCAACTGTAGCGTGGCCCAGTGTGGCTTGTTGCTGTTGCGTGTACCTTGTTTCTTGTTTCTTGACATGGTGAGGGACTTCCAGTGCCCATCATTGTGGCGGCTAGCTGATATGGCACTGCCAACTCCTGACCCTAGGTCAAAGTTCACCTTCACCTTGCCCTCTGACAGCTCCAGGGACATAAAGTCCTTCTACAGAGACAGCAGCGGGAAAGTGTTGTGAGGTACTGAGATTTAAAATCCAATAACAATCCAATAATTCATTTAAATCAACAGGCTGAAAAAACAATATGTCCTTATTTTATATTTATTCATACATGTATTGCAGGAGTTAAATGTTTTATTACCCAACAGGCTAAACTGTGGATAAAATGGATTTCAAATTATAAGAGCACATTCTAGACATTATCTTCCTGCAGCTTTGAAAACACGTCAGTTTGTTGTTCTAAAATGTGACTTTATCAAACTTAAATTATTCCTATTGATTCTACATCGGTCATGGAGTAGAGCTGGTACCTTTAAAGTATAAAAGTTAGTCCTGGCTATCAGTTCTGATATTTACACGGGTTATAATCATGTGGGTTTCATCCCATTTCACTATGTTGCATACGCACCATATCTTCAGTCGCCAAATACATGAGCAGAGATTCAGAGGAAAAGGTGCGGAACTTAAAGGTCACGGAGGAAACATTGGGGTTCCACCTGGTGGGTCGTCCCACTGCGGAGTAACCCTCTCCATCCAGCTGAACTGTCCCCTCGACATCTGAAGGCTGCGGGCTAAAAAAACAGACAAGAAATAATCCATTTTGCTATTGCTTCGTTTAACATTCAACTGTCAAAGGAGTTGGAAATGTCAAAAATAAATTGCAAAGTAACAAAGATAATGAAGTGGCCTGTTGTTATTCCATTCTCTCTCTCTCTCTCTCTCTCTCTCTCTCTCTCTCTCTCTCTCTCTCTCTCTCTCTCTCTCTCTCTCTCTCTCTCTCTCTCTCTCTCTCTCTCTCTCTCTCTCTCTCTCTCTCTCTCTCTCTCTCTCTCTCTCTCTCTCTCTCTCTCTCTCTCTCTCTCGGGGGGCATCCCTAGCGGAGAGCCTACACGGGAACAGCGCAACTCTGCCATTGTAACTGTAACTGTGTGCGTTTTTGCCACACTAATTTATAATACTGCCGGCAAAATAACTCCCCTAGCCGGGCCGGGCCGGGCCGGATGTAACTGCGAGTCCCTCGGCTGTGTTTGATATTGCATACCTAGGTAGGGCCTACTGCATACTACATGCTCAATCAGTATGTACTGCATGCTGCCTATTAAATGAACGATTAGGGGTAATTTACCATAATTGCAGTTCTCACAATTGGTTCAGTGAAGTATGCTTAAGTGACGGCTGAAGTTTCAAGGCACCCTGTAGCTTCTCTCACAGCTGTTCTGAACAGGCATGTTTTGAACGGGCAGTGCACTAGCATTTATAAAGTATGAAAACTTCATGAATAAGTGTTTGTATACCTGACAACACATCCTTTGCAGTCTCCCTGTCGCTCTCTGTAGTTCCAAAGTCCAATAGGTTTACCATCCAAGAAGGTCTCCCCCATGCAGCCGGTGAACGTTGTTGATCGCACTGCATCTGCTTTCTAAAAGACAGAAGGAGGAGAATTTAGAGATCGACAGACAGGTTTCTTGATGACACACAGACAAAGAGACAGACATACCTTGACAGTGCCGAGTATTCCTCCTACAAACAGGTAGGCATTCTGGTCAACGTCCAAGATGGTGAAGGCCGTGGGCGAGTTGGCACTGGCCGGGTTCGGCATCATACCAGCCATAGAGCCTTCCAGAGGATATACGGATATGGTCCCATTCAACCCATTACTGGAGATAGAGAGCAGGAGAAAGACAGAGCGGGTTGAGATGTTACTTTGTTTGCCATTCTATATTTCCTGGAAGACATTTACAATGACTGAAGACGTTGAAGCCACTTGGAATCAGTTTTTATGAACTCGTGGTGCTTAAGATGAATGATAGAAATGCGTAGTGGAACAAGTTTGTAGCAGAGGAACCTCAGAGCTGTAAAGTGAAATCTCCCACCTCGGAGTTTGTTTTTAAAGCAGGAACAGCATTTCTCTGTCGAGTAGGGGGACATTTCTAAGACTTATTGTCTGTGTGATCCCATTGGAAAACACATTTGGGAAATCTCCGCGCATGCTAATATATGATGCAGGTGGGACGTCTGCTTGGTGTGAATGGCTCTGGTGTCGGATGGTCTGTATACAGCACCAATTAAGCTTTCACAGAGAAAAGCTAGATCTAGATTACACTGTATCTATGTGCCACACTGTCGAGGCTGCATTTCCCAAGTGAAACTACATGTTTCCCACCGCAGCATGCATGAAATGTTAAATATTTGTATGTGCCATACATTTGCATGTATCTGCTCTACAATTGAGCTCCTTTGTAATGCATATTTGTAACGTTGTGAGTTCAGTTTGTGGGAGCATGTTAAGCATATGTATGTACTGTATGTCTGACTATAATGTAGGTGCAAGAGCAGAGTATCATCATTATGCTCATCAACATCCCTTGTTTTTTAAGGTGAAACATTCGATGTGACTATTTGTGCTGAAGCCAACATCATTGTTGGCTTTGGAAGCCAGTTTGAATGAGAAACACTGTATATGTGTCAGAGACACAAAGCATATGCATGTGCATGTATGTGTGTGTGTGCTAACTTCTTACCGAGACGCTTCTATTCTGTGCCAGTTCCCATCATGGATGGTGTGATGAGGATACTCCACCCTCCCCACACCTGAACCCACGTCCCAGAGGAAATTCACCTTCCCCTTACGCATCTCCAAGGCAAGGAAATCAACCTGAGACACACAGAAGACATATGCTCAATGTACTGTATATTATCTGTTTTTGAAATATGGCATTGTGCAGTATATTGCTTGTAATAAGTCATCATGTCAACAAGGAATTGAAGTGAGAAAGGAAGGAGAGAGGAGGAGGAGGAGGAGAGAGGAATAAAGACGATCTCTTTGTTATGTAGGTTTGTTGTATTGTATCCTCTAATTATAAACCAGATTACTTCAGTTAATTGTAATTGGCCATCACAAGGCCATCGTATATATACAGATGTACTGTATCTATTATGTCTAGGGTGGGGTTTCAAATCTAGTCCCCTAGTCCTCTAACCCCTAGTTTACATAGGTTCAAAATCACTGTGTCTTACATGTGTAAAATCAGGGAAGTTACCCTTTAAATGCTATCGGGAAAATGACATGGAGGACATTTCTGAAGCAATCCAACACTTTGTGATGGTGGTCATTGCACAAACGAGAAATTGAAAAGCTGGTCAAAGTAGTTTTGTCAGCAGTAAATTTGCCCACTACCCACAATCAAAGTTTCATTTAGTTGCCGCCGGGGGGCTTAAAGTGGGCCTGAACGATCAAGAGTGGCGTTCTGGCACCTTCTATTAATAAGTAAATATATCTGATGGCAGTTCCATACATTAGGATGTCGAGTGAGTTCATTCTTTTGTGCTGCAGTGTGGTTGTTCCTTCCACCTTATGGCATCAAGATACTCACTCAACAAATCAGAAAAGTAATGTCACCCCACAGTAATTTGACCCCCCGCTGCACCAATACACCCGCGGATCATACTGGAATAACCATTGGAAGCGAAACGTAAAGCGAGACGCGAGGAAGACTCGGTCTTCTGTAAACCCAGAAATCAACAAATCTACAGTGGCATGTATTGATTCATTGATTTAATTTCCTCGCCCACCGTAGGGAGAGAGGGGGAACCTGCCTGTGGTGAAACACAAAGCACATTTACAACAGGATATTTGCGTGATTTGAACAGCTGTATATGAAGGTCACGCATTACTAGACGCGACAAAAAATAGACTTAAAGTGCAAAAAAAGCCTATTTGTTCCACGAGACATGTGAGTGACAGAAGTTAAATAGCGCTTCTAAAAACACTTTCTATGTATGTGGATTGGCTGTTAGGGTTCCCCCACATGCCAAATCCCATTTTAACCCCCCGGTTGTCTCCCAGCTTTTCAGTCCGACAACAATGAGCATTATAAATGACTGCTCTGCAATCAGATAGCAGATTAAACGTGACAAGTTTAAGTTTGTATTCAGGCAAGATTATGCATACTGATCATCAGACCTCACAAATCTCAAACAGAGGTCACCAGATACACCTCTAGCCAATCAGGTGTGATTACAGTCTGTGTCCAGATAAGCAAAGAATGGATTGTGCAACATTTACTTTAATGCAATAAATAAAATACATAATCATTTCTTGTTTTTCTCTGCATGCAAACTCTTGCATTTGCTTCTGAGATGAGAGAACACGAGTTACGCAACACTGTCGGCAGTGATGCGGAATGATGATGATTAATAGGTAGCCAAAAAATTTAAATTGCGATTACTTACAACAGAGAACCCTATAGAGTATTTATCATTTCGGGTATAATGAATGAGTGAATGGAGCGACTTCACACCTTCCTCCATCTGTCTCTGCAAGTGAAATTTTTCGCAGGATCTCGCTGTATTTTGATTAACGGTCGTATTACTTATGTATGAGCCCCAATTTTTTGCATATGCTGTCATCTTGGATATTGTCTTTGAAGTACACATTCACACACAGACATTACTATTCATATAGTATTATGCACAATTAGAGATTATTAGGGAGTCACATTTGAAGACACAAATGACACATATACGCACACATAACTACGCACACTTATCTTTCTAGTCTCTCCAGGGTAATGACGATTATTCATTAGCACAGATCACAGGGCAGCGTCGTTATTATTCAACTGGCACAACACACTATTAGTGAAATGGTGGAGGTGCGCGCGCAAACACACACACACACAAACAGAGCATTACTATTCATACTGAATTCTTCCCTATTAGAGAATATTAGTGAGAGACACACACACACAAACACACGCTTGCATGCGCGCTCAAGACTTCCCAGTCAGATGAAGCAAAGCAGTGATTTCTCAGGGGAAATCAGGCTAAAGCAGATAGCAACATAAACTTGTTGTTAATTGCTGCTGCTCCTTAGGACACACACACACATATATATATGCATAAAACACATACACACGCATACACACACTTAGGGATTATCAGTGGTACCTTAAAACAGCAGTGTGCTATGTTTATAAGGGTGTTAGTGAGTATGTGTCAAGAAGAATTAATTATTCTCATATTAGACAAATCACTTTGGGAGTGTGTGTGTGTGTGTAGGTGTGTGTGTGTGTGTGTGTGTGTGTGTGTGTGGCTTAGAAAGGGGAACGCAATTGTGTGCTTCTCTGTGTACATCTATACTTCTGAGTGCGTTCGTGTGTGTGTGCACACTTTTGGAACATTTTGAAGTATGATAAATACTCCACAACATTGTATTAAACATGATTAATGCTTTAATATGAAACATTTAAACAATTTTAAAGTGTCAACTGTATTTTCTATTTTGTTAGCAATGATACGGAGTCATATATAGACAAAGTTTGATCATTATTTCAAACAGACAGATTGGTTAACCAAACAGACTTAATGAGAGTTATTATCATTGTAGTATCATGCAAATATAACTCTGATTGATAGCTTTATGTCTCTACTACATAGATGATAGATCACAGTTAAAGTAAAGTTTTGTTTAATGGTGTTATCTATATTTGTGAGGACCAACTCCTGACAGCCCTCTGGTTCGGTTAAATTACTGCTCTGGTTATAGTTGAGGTTAAGCCTTTTGGGGTATTTGCGCTAATTTGTGCTGTATATTCAGTAAATCGCATACTTACATATTTGGCTGATCCCAGGTAGAAGAGCAGGTTATCAGGTGTGGTGGTTTTAACATTAAGGATGATGGTGTTGTACCTCCCTTTCCTGATATCAGGGCGATAACTACGGAGACAGTCACCGCCTGATGACACGGACACTTTAATCTGGAAAGAGGAAGACAAAGAAGAGAAATTATAAAAAATCTTTCAAATTGTTGTCGTAAACCTTTTTGTAATTTTCAAACATTGGCATTGTGATCCAAACCGTGAAGACAACAGACGTTAAAATCAAGTATTTGGTACAAAATGTACCTCAGGTCGTAAAAAAAAGCCTTAAATTACTGTAATGGAAAACATGGTTTGGAGAGAAAAGAAGAATGGATAGATAGCCTCTTTTATCTTTAACAAAGTAAAACAACGTTTAACTGCACTCGCATAAATAATACACAAAAAATAATTGCATACATTTTTTAACTTCATTATACAATACAATGTAATACAAGGTGAGTTTACAGATATTTATGCCCATGAAATCTGAATAAATGATTGTAAAACATGATTGTGTCATCATACACTTAAACTCTCTTAAGGCTGACAGCTGGACAAGCGTGTTGACAACTTACTGAGTTTGCTTGTTTCCTAGCTTGGTTGATCAGTTCCTTGATTTGCGAGATGTTTCGCCTTAAATTGTCCTGCAGCTTTTTGATTGGCTGCAGCTTCTCCAAGAGCCTGTCAGCTTCATCTTCTAAATCCTTCACTTTAGCTCCTGCAGCGTGGACTGAGGGGTGAGAGATAAAAAAAAAAAAAGTAGTGATATCGAGCAGTACAGTAGTCGTTATCATAAATACTATACAGTGTATTAGAGCTGAGACAGCATGAAATGATGGCAGCTGTGGAAATCACCAATATTAGGAGAAACATGGTGGACAAGCGAGAAAAGATGGAGAAGGCAGTGCGAGTGGAACCATTAGTGTAGCTCAGCATTCAAAGAGAAGCTTTCTTTTATACCACTTAAAGTAAAAATTTAGGCTGGAAACTGAAAAACACAGAAATTAAGAAAGAGAGATGGAAATAAAAAGAGAGCGTTCCATGCTTTGCAGTGTGCAGAGCTGTCATGCTCGAGCAGAGCCGGGTAGAACGGAACGGAGGCATTATTAGAAGCAACTACTGTTTACTGTACAGCTATTAAAGATGATCATAAAACTAATGGGTGGTGCACCGATACCGTTGTTGAAATCAGATCATTTTGTCATTGATCTGGCAACACCCCATTAAACAATGCTGTTCACGAGAAAGTGTTTTAGTGGTGATTGAAAATGTCCTGACAAATTATTTCACAAGGAAAGCCAACAAATGCCTAGAAATATGTGCTGGCAGGTAGTTATTAACATTACTCTCGTCATTATTTGGTAATTACAGCATAGTATTGGTGCACCACTTGTAACAATTTAAATATACATACTGATGGCTGTGGGGATTGAAAAAGAGAGAGAGAGACAAAAAAGACCAAATGTCAGTTTTTGGTTGATTTCACCAATGTATGACAAATACATATACCGCCCGAAAAGTACAAAATGTAAAAGCCGCATTGAAAAATCTTTCGCTAGGTACTGAGTTTCAGGTTTTAGTTATTACTTTGTTTGTGAAACTACAATGTTTAGGAGGTAAAACATCGAATGAAGTGAGTAATGGATAAACAGGAAAGAAACACATTTTTTCATACAAAATAAGTTCAATAGCAAATCATTTTTCAGAGAGATTATAGTTCTTAGTGACTTTATCCAAATGGTTAATATTCAATTAACCAATCAAAAAGAAAGTCCTTATCAATGCTGAACTAGCCCTCAAAATATTAACTGGAATATTAAAAAAAAAACAATCATTTCTGATTATAATGTTATTATGTAGCTAGTGAAGGACTTTACTGTTTTTGTCTGGGTCCTGGATCATCTGATTGGCTGCATTGACATTGTCCTCCAGCTCGGTGTAGTTCCTCTGTAGGCCATGGAGTTGCAGGTTCAAATCCCCAAGACGCTCCAGGACGTCTATGGCCGTGGCGTTAGCGTCTGCTGCTACAGCCTTTGTGGCTGCTAGCTTAGCTGCTGTGTCTGTCAAAAGAATGTAACGAACAGAAACACACAAGCTTTACAAATTACATTTATCAGTGGCATAGTGTTACTGAGCTGGGACCAGTGGATGGGTTTCTGTGATACGTTGTGCTGCTAATGATAAATAATGTTTCCATAATTGTCCATTATTTTTCTGTATATTAACTGTCAAAATAGTATATATTCAGATCAGTACAGTTTATGGTTTATTACATTGGTATGTAGTGTGGGATATACTGTATCTTCAGTTATATATTTAATCTACGCACACTAGACAATTTTGCAATGTTGTTTTTATCATTTGTTTAACACCATAAGCTAAGAGTATCATGCTGAATCCTGAAACACAGCTGACATTGGGAACTTGTAGTACAGAGAGTGTATAAAGGTCACTTAATCTCAGTAAAATGTCGTCTTTATTGGATAGTGAACCCTGCCTCTAGAATGACTCTTCGCCCCCTTCATAGCACGGCTTTTGTTCAGAGTCCTGTAGGTTTACGGCCATGAATACCAACCTTATTCTGTGTGTTAGAGGATCATGGTGTTTATGATTGAAACTCTAAACCCATCACGTCAGAGGATAATCCTTGCTGACATTTGTTACCAGGTCTGGTAGGTCCTGTGAAAATCAGACTGATAACCATTTAGTTTCTAGCAATCTGACCGTGACATGGAATGGTATTGTGTTCGCTCACTCACATGGATTTGAATTAGAATTAAATAAGCCGTGTTAACCCCTGGGTCATCCCATTTTACACTTGGTAGTAGCTGCATTTAAAGGTTTTCTTGCGTGTTGATCCAAAAGCAACCATGTGCATCACTGTGGCTCAACAACCTCACTATCACTGCAGTGTATTTCTGTGTGTCTGTGAGTACTGACATGTGTCAAGTTTACCAGAGCAACTGACCTCTATCGGCACAGCGATATTGATCCACTCTCTCTTTATCTCACTCCTACGCACACACACACACACACACACACACACACACAGTGTATTTGTGCAGTCATACCATTGGGGATCGCGTTGAGCGTTGCCATGGTTCCGTTGACAGCTTTCAGCAGGTCTTTGGTTTTGTCTCTCGCTGCTTTAACTCTGCCCTTCAGCCCCGCCACACCGTCTGCATTCTCTACACACACACACACACACACACACACACACACACACACACACACACACACACACACACACACACACACACACACACACACACACACAATGATGATGATGATGGTTTGATTTGAAGCCATGGCTGCTTACTAATAAAACCACATCCCTCAGCTCCCTAATGGGAAGAGTGACTGAAAATCACAGGAAATCATAGAGGCACACGAAGAGTGACTTTGATAGCAGTTAAACTGTTTAAGACTTGTGTACACTATGAATATGATAGAACTGTAATCCATTTAAAGACTACGCAAGGGATGATGCCCGACGAGGTGTCTATTATCAGGAACTAATGTTGGACGGGGGAGTCTGCTGCTCGTTGGACGGTTGCCTCCGTGAAGTCCATTCATTCCTGATTATTGACACCTTGAGAGGCAATACCCTGCTTCTACCATGGTCACTTGCCAAAGAAATAAAATTAGGACTATTTTGCATTTTCCAACCAAAAAAAAGATTTTTATAAGCCATCACTCAGTTTCCCTGATAACTCCTAAGAGCTGGAACAATCTACCATCCCATAAGGTTCTTATGTAATGGAAACGTTGTTTACTACTCCAGTACATAGAACAAACCTTAGATAGGACTTGACAACAGGAGATCGTACATTAAGCTAATAGAACCCTTTGGCTCAGCAATGAGCAGGAAAGCTAACGTTATGCTAGAAAGATAACATTGTGTACGGAAGACAAACAGTAAATACAATTTAACAGTATGTTTTACAAAAAGACTAGCTATCTATGCAATAAGATAGCTAGTATATATATATATATATATATGTATATAGTATGTTCTGTATGCAACATATTGTACACACACACACACACCTTTGACATCATTTTGAAGTTGTTTAGCTTGGTTTAGCAGTCTGTGGCTCTTCTGAAGGGCACTTTGAGCTGCTTCCTTTACTGGGACCTCTGGATCTAAAGCCTACACACACACACACACACACACACACACACACACACACACACACACACACACACAGAGAGAGAGAAAGAGAGTACAACATCTGTGACTTAACAAGCCTTCACTAAAATGCTTCCAGAATAATTTAGATCCCACACATGGTACGTAATCTGCATACTACCTTTCTGTAGGATCAAAGCACTACTACTTTGCATCGCTAAATGTTATTCTAACAAACGCATTCAGCAGACATAAATTCATTCTCCAACTTCAACCCCTTCTTTCTTTGTATTTTTGCCTCCTTTTTTAGCCCTTTCTCCTTCGGCCATTCACAGAGGAGCGTAAAAAGAAAAAGAAATACAAAGAAAATGCAAACATGGGAAGAAAAGAAAAGGGTAAAGTGTTGGCACACAGAACAAAGGAAAATAAACTATGATAGAATAAAGGGGAGGAATGTAACCAACACAAACAGTAATTGAAACAAGAACAAGAACAGGGAAAAAGAAGGGAAGCAAAACAAAATGAATAAATTAGGAAATAAAAGAAGGCAAAAGGAAGGACGGGAGAGATTTTAGGTGTGTGTGGTCATGATAATGAATGAGGGAGAGGGGAAGAAAAAAGAAGGAAGAAGAGAGACAGAGAAGTGCTTTGATCTCTCAGCCATGACTAATGGAGAGCCCAAGCTTACATTACTGTTACTGCATGCAAGACACACACACACACACACACACCTACACACACACACACACACACACACACACACACACACACACAAGCCTGAACACAAACAGACCATCCTCTTGTGCTGAGAGTACACTTTCATAGGCTGGATACGTAGAATGCATGCATTGATATTGACAGTATGTATGAAGTACCTGAATGTGAGGTAGATTACATATAGTTTAAATATACATATATAGTTCAGTTCAGCAAGTATTGGAAAACATGGAAAGGGAATTGATAACATAATGAAAACAAAGGGAGTATCATTAAACCCTGAAGAAATCAGCTTTCTGAATAGAAGTAAGAAATTGTGTGAAGAAGGTGTGTGCCTGTGTTTCTGTGTGTGTTGGCATACGCGTCCGCTTACCAGTGCAAGTGCCTCACTTGCCCTCTGTTTGGCTGCCTTCGCCTCCTTCTCCGCTGCATCGACGTTTGCTTTAATGTTGCTATAGGCCTTGAAGGCAGCTGTTGCGTTGAAGGAGAGATTTTTAGCTTCAGCCAAAATACTGTGAAGAGAGCGAGGACAACAAGAGAGAAACAGATATGAATGTGTTGTTCACATTTTACGTAATGAAAACCTAAATGAAGGTAACTCCTGAGACACACTATTTACCAGTATTAACTCATGTATGTTATTGAAATCACAGATTGTCAAGTTGATTAGTTCTGCATTGACACCTTTGCTTCTTGGGAGGCAATAATAATAATTGTAATCATTTAATTATCGTCTTTAAAATGTTATTTTTGTCTCAATCAATCAATCGTCCTTTGCCCATCGCACGTTACAGAAGCCCAGAGTGCTTTCAATGGTCCAAAGCACCAAAGCTAATCAATTATAAGTACATGGACGTGAAAGAGGAAACAAATAAATCTTAGTTGAGAAACTGTAACCTATGACTGCGTATCAGGGCCACTGTAGTTTAAAAAGCATGAAGCAACCTGCGGAGGGGGGTAACATTCGGAAACATTTCGAGATACTTAAATTTGGGAGGAAAATCTACGGTTAACACTGTTGCCTCACAGCAAGAGGGGCCCGGGTTCAATACCGAGCTGGCCTGCCCTCCTGTGTGGAGTTTGCATGTTCTCTTCCTCCAGGTTCTCTACTTCCTCTCACAGTACTAAAATACACAGTTTAGGTTAATTCATGACTCTAAATCGCCCGTAGGTGTGAATGTCGCCCAATGTCAGCCGGGGTCGGCTCGAGCACCCCCACATCCCTGAGTGGGATAAGCGGCCACAGATAATGGATGGCTCTATGATTATCATAATGATCATAAGAGTATTTGTCTGTAAATCCATAATCTACCAGATTATTAATCTAATAGTTTCAGCCCTGTCTAGGCCCCACATGCTTTACACCGATGTGAACATAAACATTAGTGCGGTAATGTGTTTATATTTACCCATCCAAAATAGCAGCAGATTCGTTGAGCTGCTTGGCGTGCTCCTCTGCGTCGTGGACGTGATTAGCCAGGCTGCCATCACTTAAACCACTGGTGAGGTGACTGACTTTATCATCCAGCTGGTCATGAAGAGGAACCAGCTCTCTGCCCATCTCCTCCAAGTCCTACAGGCAGAAAACAGAGGCTCTGCTCACTTTGCTTTGTTGTCGGACACAATCACATCACTTTCTGTGCATTTATTGCTGCCAAATTGCCACGTCCGTGGTAATATCCTTGCTAATTATTTTAGGTAGTAATAATGTATTTAATGCCATTACAATTATTGAATAGAACTGATGCCAGAAGACACAAAGTTTGTCTCAGATTCTTCAACAGTAGACTACTGAGGCGACTGATTTACAGAGTTACAAGGGTTCTACAGGTTTCCACTCGGTGGACGTTAGTACCTCTATCTCCTTGTTGATGTTGTCAGACAGCTGGTTTGCTTCATCCAGAAGACGTTCTCCTTCTCCAAGGACCTCCTGTGCTTCCTGTTTCACCCCGCTCACTGCAGAGCGCTTTCTCTGCAAAAAAAAACAAACCAGGATCAATAATGTGCCAACATATGAACATTAGGGCTGCAAAAAAAAGTATTATTTTCATTACCGATTAATCTGCCCATTATATGAATTCTTCATTTCATCAATTGATTGTTTGGTCTATAATATGTCTAGTAATTGTGAAACATTCCCATTACAATGCCCTAAAGCTTCAGGTGATGCCATCTAATTGTTTGTTTGTTTGACCAACGATCCAAAAAACCGCGAGATCTTCAATTTATTATGACATGAGACAAAGAAAGGCAGAAAATCAAAACACTTGAGAAACTGGAAAATGACTGAAACACATCTCAAAATAGCTGATGATTATTTTTCTGTTGATCAATTCATTATTTGTCTAGTGTGGTCCAAGTCTGTTTATTTGCACAACATCATTTAATTGAGGTTTGAATACGTGATGAATAGACGCTTGGATGCAAAGCAGAAGTATAGAAGAGTCTGTCTCAGAGTCTGTGTGGATGTTTGAGTGTTTCTGGTCAGTTTGATGAAGTCTAGTCTGAACAATTCTAAAATGTAATTTCCCATAATAATGAATAAGGAAATTATTATTTTTTCTACAGACTAGGTCTCAAAAAAACCCTTTACATGGTAAAAAAAATGATTTACAGTTATTGAATAACAGCAGTTAGAGGACACGAGGGACACACAATTGATGATTTGATTAAATAAAAGTATGAACCCCGGTGTATAGAGTGCACATACCTCTTTCTTCAGTGAATAAAGCTTTTCTTAATAGAGAAAAACACTCCAGGGTCAGGGGGACAAAGACAGATATAAAGCAGGAGAAAGATAGAGAGTGTACTGTACGTGTGTGGGATCACAGCAGAACGCTTCCTCTAGGACATGTACAATAATCATCCCAATAAAGGAATCTGTGCTGCCTGTGAGCTTTACTTGATGATGAATCACCATCAAAAGTCTTAAAAGGAAAATAAGAATAAGTAGTGAGTTGAATAGATGGTTAGATGGTTAGATGGTCCGCTTTTTATGAAAGGTGTATGTTGATGCGTGTCTGGCCGACCGTGTAGGGGTTTGTGTGTAACTGCACCTGCAGGGCTGTGAGGTTAGCTTGGTTTTGTTCAGCCAGTGCGCCGGCCTGTCTCGTCTCTCCCTGGGCTGAGTGGAGTAGGTCCTGGGCATCCTGCAGCTTCCCCTCATGGTCTGAGAGCTTCTCTTTTATCTGGCGAAGCAGAAGGGGAAGTTAATGTCATTAATTTAGGGAAATCGAAGACAAAAGAGTAAAGATTAGAAGCTATAATTACCTCTGCTTTTAGGTCTTCTGTGGCCTGATGGGGGTCGCCAAATAATCTCTTCACTTTCTGATACAACTCCTCCGCTAGGCTGGAAGAAGAAGAAGAAAAAAGGGAGCGATTAGAATATTTACATTTATATTTTGGTCATTTAACTCAGTGTTGTTCACGGCTTACTACAGTTGATGGGTGGAATAAGTTAGTGTGTGTGAATGCAACAATTCAGAGAGGAGAGGAAAGACGAGGAGAGTTGTTGTGATGTGTGGCAGAGCCTCTGCTAGTGTGAAGACAATAATCACTCCATATGACCGAATGTTGAAATGCTGGAACGAATTTACAAATTTTCTTCTATTGATCCCTCAGGCTGAGTTGGATTAAATCGTGGCAGTGTGAAACATTTCAAATATGGTGGACGGTTGAAGCAACACGTGCTAATGTTCACCACAGCATGGCATGCCATATCAATGAAAGCAAAGTGATAAAACTAGCAGAGAACCACACTGTAGCAGAACTAAAACGTAACCACTGCAAGCATGGACCTTTTCAGTGTGTGTGTGTGTGTGTCTGATGAAGACATCTTAAGACATAACTTTGCATTATATCCACTCAGTTTAAAGCAACAGATAACCAGTGCTGACCAATTCAACTATTAAGAGAGTACAGACGCAACAAAAAAGAACTTCAAACAGTCATCGAGCTTCGTTAAAAGGGGCATTTCATCAATTATTCACAGCTTTGCTATGCTGTGTTCACCTGAAATATAGTAAACAACTGTTTCCCTGGCACACACATGCGAGTCCCGGTGTGTGTGTGCCCGACTGGCTAGCTTATCGCAATGTGCTCATAGGAAGCACTACTCCCTACTACTCCCACCCTCTGGTTGAACCGTTAGCTGCTAACCACCAGCTCAGCCGTGGTCATGTTGAGAGCCGTGTGGAGCCAATCCCTCAATCACACATGTGCTTTGAATTTGCAATTTAGCACCTTCATGGATTATACCGTCAGAAGTGTTTGTTTGGTGGTCGAACAGTTACAGAAACATCCAAAACTATGAATATCTTCTGGGAGAGACGGTCTGAAAATGTGTGCCAGTATACTCAGATTTGAATCATTATTACATTTCGCCCCCGTCTGTAACGACCGGCTGTGTTGGCACTTCAAAGATGAATTTGCTGAGAGCGAGCTTGTCCTTTTAGAGATTAGAGTTTTATTGCAATAAATAGGGTTCATGCGGATCACCGTGTTTCCACGGGGGGGGGGGGGGCCTAATGTAAGACAGTAAACATTCACCTAGCAATATGTAGGCCTTTCACACCACCTTCAGACGTGGTCGGATGACATGTCGTATCTGTGCTAGCATGAGCCAGCCTTTAATTAAGTACACCGCTGTTATGAAAATGTTGCAGTGAAAAAATTAATTTTGAATGTTGGGGTTGTCTGAACTTTCTCGCAGGCTTCACTTCAATTGACCTGCCCACCAAGATTTCTAATGCAGCCGTTAGTTCATTCCAGTTTTTCTCATTATACTTTGCTACGACAAGACATTCCTAGAAAGCCTTCTCACTTTGCAAGTATTTAAAAACAATTAATAAGCGTATGTTTGCCAGCGTCCCTTAATGAGCCTTATTTCTCACCTTCAGCATTAATTAACACAACAAGGAGCTAGTGTCCTCCAGTTGACACCACTCGGAGGACAATTTCACACAGTTTAGGAGATACATGCAAGGTAATGACTGGATTTGATGAAACTTTAATGAACCCTGTGGGGACGAAGCACAAGCAAAAACTGAATATATTTATATAAGTAAAAACAAATGGGAGGAGTGTTTAACTATGATCCAACCGACTATTACAACATTTAAATATTTAACTATACAGTATATAAATGAAAAGTTACGTTTGCAGCATGTAGAAAGTTTTAAGACTAGTGATACATAAAATATGGAACAATATTAAACTTGTATACTATAACTGTGCTCGCTTTGTTCATTTTGCTGAAGCATCTCTTTATCATTTATTGATGCTTGTGTTTTTTTCTCTGCTGCTCCGGTTGAAATCTTAAGGGTTCAGTCAAATAATCAACCGCAGATCAGTCCTTCAGTGGCAGAGCCAATTACACTTTGTCTCTCTTATTCTCATATTCTCTCCCACTACAACTCTCCGTCTATCTGTCAGCTGTTCTCCTTCTCCCTCTGTGACTTTCCTTCTCACTACACATTCTTTGCATTCCCCTCTCTCTGTTTCTACCCCTACGGCGATATACAGTACTTTTAATTAACTCATCGACCTCATCAACATTGACTGCTGAAAGAGACAGACAGAAAGAGGGGGAGGAAGGAGTGATGAAGAGAGTAGACTAACAATTCCATCAAGTACCTTGAGAGAGAGAGAGAGAGAGAGAGAAAGAAGCGGCGAAAACAGCGAGAAACACTTTGCTAAAACATCAGCAGAAAGTCGTGGCTTCGGGACATGCAGCAATCAAATATCTGCTCAATGGAAGATGTGCACTCCTGATGTCTCCTGTGTCAACACATATAAAGGAATAAAGACATCAAAGAATGAAAATAATTGAAAGGCCCTTCACAGCTAACCATTTTGCAAACACTGTTGTGTGTTACTGCATTTTCACTAATTTCCTCATCACTTGAGGCATCCAGGTTTGTTGCCTAATTCTCATAATGTAAATAAATTGGTTTCATGGAACACTAGACAAATACATCCAGATATCTAAAAATAAGAAGCTGATTTAAAAAAATGTCACATTACAACTGAAGAGACAGGACTAGTGTGTTTTGTCCAATAGAGAGCCCATTGCTGAATATATTCCCTTTTTTTAACATTTTAAAACTGCTTTGTATTTAATGACTGTGGCCATTGTTATTACCTGGTATGTGCTGTGTCTGTTTGTGTAGTTTTGTTTGTTCGTTTGTATTCCTGGTATGCTCTCAAAATAATAAAAACATATTTGTTGCTGCAAGCTAAAAATACAATTTGAATTTCTATATGCAGGGGGAATTTTTTCCATATTGACAAATTTATGCATATTCCACTTCTGTCTTCTCCTCTTTCTCTACGTCTCTGATTGTGCACGTTCAGTGAAAGAAAAATTCAGCGGGGGAAACACCCTGCAGAACGAGTAAAAAGTGAAAAGTTGGAAAAGTGGGATTGAATCCCAGCAGGGACGAATGCAATCCAAGACACACAAGGTGAATGATTAGCATACAGGTATGAGTGAAAACTAAATAATGAAATAGAAAAAAACTAAACAGCTGAAAAAAGTGCGGTTCCATGCAAACAATAAAGCTCAAATCAACCAACAAGACTTATACAAAGGAAACACAAAAAACTCATTTACAGCAAAGAAAGTGCTCAATAGTAAAGATGCTCAGTAATTGTCACCAGACACTAGTATTCTCGGCATATTTTCACTCTTCGTCAAGAAATGTACACCTATCTGCCTGCTATCATGCATGTGTGCAAGCTCTGAAATGTGTGTGCACAAAGTCTGTTTTTGCAAAGTTTTTCAATATCTTTCTTTTTCTTGTGTGTGGGAGAAAGATACATGTTGTGTGTGTGTTGTGTATGTGTGTGTGTGTTGTGTGTGTGTGAGAGAGAGAGTGTGTCCATACTCCATCTCTTCCTCGGCGATGCTCTTCTTCCCTCCCAGCTGTCGTTTTCTCATCTCGGCTAGCATGGCCTGGATCTCCTCCTTCATCTCCTTCAGGCTTTTTTCTGGAGTTCCATCTCTCCTGGAGAGAGTCTGGTTCAAGTCGGCAGCCTTCGACTGGAGGTCTGGACACACAGACACGCACGAAGACTGCTGTGAGCAAGGGCATTATAGTATTGAACATTTCTTTATTTTTATATGAACATTTTAACATTTAATATATAGTTTTGAGGAGTACATTGACCATTTGAATTCACATTTAAAGGACTAGTCTGTGATTTCTCTTAGATGGTGGCTGCCCCTCCACTATAATTTGTTTTGGTCAGTTGCTAACTGTTTACGGACTTTAAAGACACCTACCAATCAGTATTATGCCTTTTCCACTGTAGCATTACTTTACCAGAAGAACCATCATCGACCTTGATGATTTAATATTCTGCTTGTATAATTACTTTTATCTGCTATATAGTTATCATGCTGTATACTGTGTTAGCTAAGTGTAAAAAGAACAATGTCCAATGTAGGCCCTACAGAAGATCACTATTCCATCATATATACTAATCTTAATTAGTGCATATTTTAATGAGTTTGCCTACCCAATTGTAAATATGGAGTCAATTATTGTAAAGTAGCTTCTTGTGCATTTTAGCCCACAAATAATTACTTATTTATTGTTTTTTTAAATTCATTGCCACCTTCATTTTTGTATCGTGTGTTTGCAATGGATCTTAGAGATTGTGTACCATACAATAAACTTCTAGGAGAAGAACAAGAACTAAAATGATGTGCTAAAGAGCCTGAAAAGCTGCGTAGAGCTGCAGAGTTGGGTGATCATCTTCTGTGGGTTGATCACAAAAAAAAGTGATTTCATTAATTGATAATATAACAAAACTAAGAGTCTACAGCCATGCTAGTTTCTCAAAGAAGCTGTTACTATATGCATTTATCTACAGGTACAAGCTTGTGTTGTAAAAAGAACATTACTGTTGACTGAAAGAAATCATCTGTACACGTAGAAATATGCAGTATGCAGAGAGACATTAATATTGTACAAAGATATATAAACAGTACACAGACATACAGCTCTGATGGAATCTCTGCTGTCATGTTGGAGCTTTATGGCTCAAACGGAGAGAAAGAAAAAAAAGAAATCACACCATTTGATCTTCACTCATTTAAACACAGACACACGGCGAGAGTCAGACACACACACGACCACGCACACGCACAAACTGTTTTAACACCATTTAAAGCCAGAAATGTTGGCAAGACTTCGTGTTTGCCCTGCTTTTATTAAATTAAAGGCAGTGAAATCTCAAACCAATCAATGATGAAACTGCACTAAAAAACTCCAAGGCTCATTTGAATAAAACTGCTGAAACTTAATGAGGAGTGTGTGTGTCTGTGTGTGTGTGTGTGTATGTCTGTGTGTGTGTGTGTGTGTCTGTGTGTGTGTGTGTGTGTCTGTTCAGGAACAAAACAGAGGGGAGTAAAGAGGTGTGTTGTGCATAACTGTGTGTATGAAGCAAGATGTTTGCGTGTTTGTGTCTGCAGTGATGGTGTGTTACTCTCTCATTTGAAATGTAAACATGATATGATTAAAGCAAGTCAAAACTTGGAAGTGTGTGCGCGCTTGTGTGTGTGTGTGTGTGTGTGTGTGTGTGTGTGTGTGTGTGTGTGTGTGTGTGTGTGTGTGTGTGTGTGTGTGTGTGTGTGTGTGGCCGGTGTGTGGTTGTGGCAATGCAGAAATTCCTATCATTTGAAATGTAAACATGATGCGATTAGAGCCAAGACCGAACTAAAGCCATCATGCTAATGAACAGCTGTACTGCATGTGTGCGCAAGCTGCATTTGTATGTGTACGTGTGTGTATGAGCGTCTGGGAGTCTGAGTGTGTGTGTGTGTTTCTGTCACAGCTATATAATTACATAGTAGGATTTAAAAAGCCATTTAAACACTTAAAACGTGGATGGAATCATATTATGGTATCTAGTAAACATGGGCACACACACAGAGAGGAAAGTACAGTATTTTCTTGCCTCATTGTGTGTCTGTCTGTGTGTGTGTGTGCGCACAGTTGTATGAATGTGTGCACAGCTTCATTGGTGTTTGTATATGTAGTGAGTTTGTGCGCGTGTTTGTGATAGCTAATAATTAAGTCTCTAATTGCTACTCTCAATCATCCAGTGAGCAACAACACACTCTCTTTTCCTCTCTCTCCCTCTCTCACACACACACACACACACACACACAGAAAGAAACACGTACACAACTTTAATCACACCGTGATTAGGCAGAAGGCCAGAGAGCTAGGAGCAACAACACGGAGAGGACAGTTTCATCACAGTCAGTCAGAATGCGTTGGTTTGGTAACTTTCTTTTCATCCCAAGCCATAAAAAATTCATAATGGCTATGAAAATAACTAATTATTTGAACTACAGAGTTCTACATAGAGCACTTTTTCTTTACATCAGTGAGGGTAGGGAGAGTTACTTAGAGTAAATTCATACCTGCAAAAATCCAAGTAGGACTCGACTAGAGCGGTCCAGGGTTAAGTGATTTTAAGTTGGAAAAAGACCTTGAGATTATTGAAATTTACAAAGACTCCTCATACATAACAACTATTTCCACCAACATACAAAGATTCTTTTAGTCTTGACAGTCTGAAAGGAGCGCATAATGAAAGGCTGAGTAAATATAGAGGACACACTGCACGACAGGTAGTCTTGCAACGGATCATAAAAAGGGACCAAATTAACTTTTAGAGATCCCTAGTCACGTTGTTTTTTTTGCCGCCGATACTAATTACCGATCATTGATGATCCATATTGGCAGATACAGATTTGTTGTCTGATTATAGCAGCTTGTCTACAAGGCTGATGTGGAACACAGAGAAGAGGGTAGAAGGACGAGCTGGGGCTGTGCAAAAGAAAGACCTGTGCCTTTTCTTTCATGTGTCAAGCCTCGGCAGCAACTAAAGAAGAACTCGACCAACCCCAACACAAACGGTCAGAGCGCCCTACAAGGTGGCACTCCTGGCCGAAGATGGTGAAAAGACGGCTTGAACAGAAGGTTTGCACAACTCTTGTCCACTGACAGGATATTAGTTCCCACATGGAAAGACGCTGATGGCCTGGAATCGCTGCAGAAAGCACTGAAACCCCCTTTAGACTTCAGAGACACATTTTCCAGTGGAGCGTATGTTAAGGGCTGTGACTTTAATGTCGCAGGAGAAAAACACATCAACGAGCTGGTCACACAGCCATTGATGCAGGGGCTGAGCGCGGAGATGCTCCAGCTGCACTTACAAAAAACATACTGAGGCTGAAGTGAACAGCGAACTGCTAGTCACACATGCAGAGAGAGAGAGAGAGAGAGAGAGAGAGAGAGAGAGAGAGAGAGAGAGAGAGAGAGCAAGACAAGACGTCAGTATTAAGCCACCTCTGCCAAAGTGAACCATCTATACCGCAAAGTGCTGCCGGTTAGATAATGTTTTACACCAGTGGGAACATACTGCAGCATCTGGCTGTAGGGCAGCATTCAAACCTGAAGCTGTGGAACCTCTCCTTCAAAGTGTGGGAATTAATCAAATAAAGGTCTTTGCTTTTGTTGATTTAAAATGATGCACTTCATGAGCTTATTTTGTTCATCTTTACATATTCTTAGCTATGTCCCATTCCCTTCTAATATAATAACCTAGATGGCCCACATGGATCCCTTGCATTTCATACAATGTAATATAATGCAATGTACTCTAACGACAGATGAAACTAGTGAGACAGTGGACAGATACATCCAGGAATCCCAGTTGGCAGGATATGGAGTCAGTTAGTGGAGGAGAGGTGGTGTTCGTTTCTGCTACCTTGAGCTCCCAGTAGTGTGTCCCTGATGAACTGCTCCAGGTCCTCAGCTCGTTTGTGAATCCTGTCAGCATCATCCTCAACCTGCTCTCCGTCAGCCGATACCTTAGTGGACTATACACACACACACACACATACACACAATATTAAATAGTAATAAACAAGTGTTGAATAAGTGAACATATTGACTTCTGTTGAACGAAGGGAGGGAAAAGACAGAGGAAGATGTAAAAGAATGACGAAGGATGATGGCAATACATACACACAATACACACACACACAATCAATAGCATTCAGTTTGTGTGTGTGTTTGCGTGAGAGAGAGAGCAGTTCAGTCTGTTTACCCTCTATTTTTCTTGTCTAAATGTACACTCCCCCCACTCACACAACAGGAGAATGAGAGACAGACATGAAAACACATCCTAAGATACTCACACACACGTACAGAAAGAAAGAGCAGGTAATTATTGTTGTTATTTGACAAGGCTTTGCTATATCATTTTCGTTGATGTGTGTGTGTGTGTGTGTGTGTGTGTGAGCGAGAATGTGTGTGATGGGGTGTGGATGATAGCATCGCTGTCAACAAATGCCAAGGCCCCAGTCCCTAAAAGGGTGTAGCTTGACAGCCTGAATGAGAGTGTTCTTTTCCTCCGCTTGGCACTTGTAGACCCCCTCAGCTCACGACATAACTGTGACTCTAAAGATTGTAAAGTAAAAAACTAAAAGTTTGCTTAGATTCTTGTATTCTGTACGAGGGCGAAGAGGAAAAACTCAAAATGCTTTTGAGTGAATATGTTTGATGCAAAAACATTAAAGTTCTTGAAATACTTTTATTAAGCATGGCCGGATTTCCGTATTGGACTACCAGGCACAGGATCCTTGGCCGAAGGGACCCCTAAGAGCCTCTGACTCATTAACATTTGGAAATTCATGAGCCTCAGTCATTACTAGGGATGACCTTATCATGATTTATGATCCCAATCCTGATCTAGATCCAAATCCTTTATATCCCAATAAGGGCCCTTGCAAGTGGGCTCCTGTTTTGTTTGCACAGTGCACATACAAGAGGGCAAACAAGCACACAGGCGGCGGGATTGAGTTCTTGTCATTGGTTTCATGTCATTCTGCTCAGTAAGTAAATGTAAACATGTAAACTTTTGTTCATTAAGAAGAAAACTCTACAGGGCACCTGCTTTGTTTCCTCATCCTGAAGCCCTCGAAGAGGATCCCGAATACAAAACACAGTTTTGAGAGACTTTCATGATATCAGTTTCGTGCTTACATGTTACATATTCCTAAATGCATTTGTGTTTGATCAAATAACCACACTGCCAAGCTGGTGTTCAGTGGTATTGCAGGAGTTAATGGGGGCCCACGATCTTATTTCTACTCCGGGGCCCATGGCTGGTTAATCCAGGTATGGTGCCCAGGGTTCCACTGTGTCATTATTTCTCCATTGCCCAGGTGGTTAACTAAGGTTTCTGTATTCAAATGTGTCACAGATCCCTCTACCAGTCCCACTGGCACTTCATCAACATGGTGGGAAAGTGGTTGAATTTGTTTCTGTACTGCTTTTAATGTCGATGCGGCCGGCTACTGGTCGCATACTCCAATGCGCAGCTTGTTGTAGACGTGACAAGACGTGTGTCTTTGCTGTTCTTTGTACATTATTGCTGCTCTTAACTATGATCTGACTCCCCGCCAGTCTTTATTTGCTGCATCTCGTTATTTTAGAGAAAGACAGAGAAAAAGGGGCACACGACAGACAAAGAGAGAAAGGAAGACAGACAATGACAGCGAACTTAAGTCGAGTCAAAAGAAAAACGAAAGTGTCCGTACCCTGCTGTGTAGTTGGTCCATCTCAACTACCAGTGATCCAAGGTTGGAGTCGGCCAGTTGCAGTAATCTCTCCGGAGCTTTCTGAGGTGACAGCATGTGCTGCAGGAGAGAAACAGAGGGATGAAGGAATTATAGAGAATGTCTGACACATTTTGGCCCACGGCGAGGCTTTTGAACTGCCTGGCTCTGTGCTGTAGAGCCAAAAAGAAGAGGATAGAGCAAGGGAGGGCAGGAGGCAAGAAACAAATGTAATAGAAAACATATCTAACATATAAAACTCAATGTATTTGAATTATGTCACAGTAAACATGATAGTAACATAGTTATAGTGAGAACAAAGAGATGCAATGGTAATGCAACCACAGCTCAAAACTTCTTGTCACAATTCATTGGAAACATGGTGTAAGGCATCATAAGGCTCAAGGCTTCAAACCCGTAATGCAAACAAGTCAGCTGGGAACAATAAAAAGTCAGCCAGTGACAGTGTTTCCAATCAACAGATGAAGCTTCGCTTAATTAGATGCTAACTACAGTTAATATAACGTTAATCAGCTACTTGTCAATTTAGCCGGCAAAATCGCCGGTCGCAGCTTATAAATAAGAAGCCTCATTTTGTCTCCTACTGTCTCACATGGAGGAATCAAAAACAACTGTCAGAATTTGGACTGGTAAACCTGGCACTGTTAACATTGTAAACTGTCTACTGTCAGCTGACCAACATATTAAAACTTGACAGCTGTATCATCAGTAACTGATACGAGTGGGGTTAAGCCAAAGATCAATTAAAGACATGAGTTCATCATTTGGACATAATGATTGAAAATGTTGTTTCCAGCCAGGTAGAGACATATTTTACCTTGAGTTCCTCGGTCATGTTCTCGAAGCGGTACAACACTTTATACGGTGGTGGGAGGGGTGTGGTCAGGGTGACATCAGTGATGATGCGATACAGGCGGTCCATATCGCTGATCAACAGACCCGAGCACTCATCGTCACAGGCTAGAGAAACAAATACAAACACACATTTAGACACATTCAGGTGCAATGAGGCCAACTAAATCTATTAGAGAGGTTTACAGACGCTGTGATTGGTTTTGGAGTGTACATGTTGATACTTCTGCAGTTTGAAAAAGAAAGAAAACGAGAGGAGAAAAAAGAAAAAAAAACATGTATTTTTGCTACCGAGTGTGTTTCGCTGCCTGTAAATACATGATCGTAGTGACTGCTTGTGTTTTTGCGTTTAAGTGACTCTGGCATCAGGAAGACAGGGCTGCCGGTGCATGAAATTCAGCACAGAGAGGCAAAAGCACCTATTATGAGCACACACTGCAGGCTAAAAACACACAAACTACACAGCACGAACACACCAGGGGATTCGCTCGAATGGGAGCGTACACATTTCTCTTGATAATGCGTGTGTGAATTTCTCTTCTCCTCTGTAGCCCGAGGCTGATTTATTGCAGAAATTAAAATTACTGACAAGGGAAATCAAAGATGAATTAAATAAAATAAAAACAGTTTTTACTCAATCAATCTCTGACAAAACAAACAACACACAAATACAACAATGCATTCATGCAGTCACATGCATACACACACACACGCACACAGGTACAGTAAATGTACAATACATTGTGTGTGGGAGTAAATAGCCATTTGTCGAATCCAAGCCATTCAAGAATTTCTCTGTGGCGCTGGTTGGTTGCCTGTCTCTGCAATGTCTCGACCAGATTAGCTTCTTTCTTACTCCTCTTCTGAGGAGTTCACAAAAGATGGCGTACGTTTGGCAACCTTAAAGTTTGCTTGGAGAATTACTTCGTCTTTAATGGCACAAATACATTATACGAGAAAACATATCCTTAACGTTGGGCTTAGCTTTAGGCATTGGCCTAAATGGCGTTACTTTCAAGGCAAACTATGGCTAAACAATCTACTTTGTCAAAATTAAAGTGAATATCTGGAGGATCTTTGTTTCATTCTTTTTTGCAGAGCCTATGGCGTGAAGCCGTGATTGCAGGTGTGTTTTTGGATCTCACTTCTTAGAGAGACCTGCTTATGACTTTTCCCAGGAATACACCCAGTTTGTAATACTGCAAATAGAAGGGCTTTCATCAGTGGGTCATGGGCTCAATCACCACTATGATTGCTCATTCGGCAATAGATGGTGATTTAACATTTATTTAAATAAAAATCCTCCAGATTTAAATTTCTTCAAAATGGATAGCTGAGTTCTTCCTCTATAAGAAGTTGAGAGGAAAACACAAAAATGGTCGACTTACTGTGAGGCTTAATTTTTTTCACCTCACGGATGTGAGCTTTGAATCGGGAGTTTTGAAGTGACGGCCACAGAACTCTCTCACAACACAAAGTCACTAGACTCGTGGGCTGAGAGCTGTAAAGGATTAAGCTGAAGAGCTGTTCATGCCACCGTAATGTCCAATGATGCACATCATCACATTTTTACTTCACAGTATATAAAATGTACAGAATATAATGATTTATTATCACAACCATAGAAGCACAAAGGGCTAAAGTAAACATGTAAAGGAGTATTCCACCCTCCATCAAATTATTAAATAGGAACAAGTAGTATTATATATGATTTTATTGGGGACTAATATGTTGTGACTTGATTATTTATTATCTGTGTTGATCACTATTGTCGACATGTGTATTTAAGCATGTTTATGCACGAGTGCATGTATGATCTATGTTCTATGCGTGCATGTGGATTGTGATGCTGCCAAGTGTGTTGTGTGATGCAGCGGCTTGGAGCCCAAGACATATTTCCCTGGGTGACAATAAAGTACATCTTATCTTAGTTTATTATACTCATGCTTCACACTGGGAATACAAACATGCACAACATACGAGTGCAAAAATACCCAGCTGTGCCTGTGTTCCTCAGACTAACTTACAGCTCTTGAACGTTTGGTTTAATCTTTGTATCTAGAAAATAGTTTGCTTCAGGTAGGGCATCTCTTGTACTTTGTTTTCTGCAGTTTGCTTTTGGTATCATGATTGTTATTGTGCCATTTATGTGTTTATTGTGCACCAGCTTACCTTGCACCATGGCTAGTGTGAGTTTGTCCAGGTTGTGTTTTCACGATGTAGATATCAAATACGGCGCATGTCAAGATCAGATGGCAACACATCTTGGTTGAATTTAAATTTACATCTTAATGTGCTCAAAACATGGGTGGTTGCATCATGTACAAACGTTCTTTCTTTTCATTAGAAAATGTATTTGACTAGTAGCTTAGGTCACAATACTGAAATAACTAACTGAATTTTGAACTAAATGATGGTTCATTAGTACATGTGGGAGATACCTGCACGTCCCTCGTTCAAGACTGCCGACTCCCAAAGCGCTCGGTTGGCGGATGGGAGAAAAGGGCAACGCAGAGGCAAAACGTGTGCAATCACTCTTCAACAAGTGAACAGCAGTCTGATCGCTCCCACTTAGCGTAAACCATCAGGACGTGTGCTTCTATTCTGGATGTGGAGGCGACCGGTTTGGTGTCAGGGTGCACTGCAGCTCTTGCACTGCCAATTTATGAGCACACGCTTTGTGTCTGTACACATAAAGACCTGAGCGAGCAATTTCCCTTTCTGTCCAGACAGCAGCAATTTCACAGTGGGCTCTGTCTTGCAACCTTTTATTCTGTATTCTCTTAGCTCAAGGCATGCTAATGGCACCAAATTGGCCCTGCCATTATGGTCATATTAGGTTTAAATTAGCTCCAAATGACATTGAAATTATTTTCTAAATGACTTGAATCTGACTTCTGCCACGATTCCTTCTCCCATGGCAATCGGAGAAAAAGGCCTTTGACTGCTCATTTGCACTTCATCGACGAAATAAAGCAAAAATCACAACAATGCAGGGTGGTGGGCCACTAGAGAGAATATAATTGAAGAAAATAGAAAGTTGATGTCTGTAGTTTCAGTAATATAAAGACACTTTCAAACTTCCCTAATGTGCTCTTTTTGTGATGATCTGCTAAAGGTAAGTTCTGGGCTCCTTTTGTTGTAGCTTCTGTTGTTGAAGACTTGTCAAAGAGGCCTTTATGATTTCAGTTTCTACACATTTTTGATTTGTATTATTGGTATTATTCATGTTTCATAATTCAGACCACATGACCTGGTCTGGGAATTCAGTTTGTTGCAATCTGCAACTTCGCCGCTAGATGCCACTAAATCCTACACACTGGTCCTTTAACATACACCGGATGTTTCAACCTGCAGATACCCTGAATGAAGAGAAGGGCAACAATACAAAAAAGGAACACCAAACAATGGATTAAATAAAAAGCTGTGTGTTAGTCTTACAGATGATCCCAGCTGGTCCACACACATGCCTGCCCATGCACTGGTCACACGACGTCCCCGATGCCCCGACCCTGCAACGGCATTGGCCTGTGACAGGGTCACATGGTCCGGGCAGCGCCCCCCATAAGGAACACTTACACTCCTCGCAGCGGCCGCCTGGCATCTGGGGGTTACCATGGTAACCAGTAGCACACCTGGACAGGTGGATCATGGGAAGAAGGACAGAGTTAACTACAGTTGGTTTAAATCTAAAGGTTCCAATTTGTGTCTGAACATATAAAGACACACACACCCCAGACCCCATCAAATGTTTAGCACACTACCTACATCACCTTGTATTACACAATTCCAAAAGCACCTCAGTATTGTCATTGTCAATATATTTGTCCCAATGTCTTGTGCAAGTGATTCATTGCCATGTCCCATATAAAAGATGAATGATTTCTAAGCTTATCTTGTTTGAAATGATTAGAGGAGGATTATGATTGTCTGTGTGTGTGCCTCACCTCTCACAGTGTTTGCCCTCATATCCCTCAGGACAGGCTGTACATCGGTAGTCATCATATCCCTCCGTTACACAGGTTGGACTGAAACTAGACACGGACAGATTTTCCACAGAAAACACATGAAAATACTTCCACTATATAATATAATATACATATAATGAATGTCGTAATGCTTTTACAGTCTACATGTTAAAAATGCTGAGAAAAATAACAGAAATGTTACATAAATACATTTTAGAGAATGACATGGAAATATGACAACATGATACATGATTGATACATGATCATTTCAATTTGAGGAAGTCCCTCCGCCAAAAAAATGTGATTAATAAACACAAAAGTTTACTTGTTCTCTGGGTCGGTGAGGGGACAGGCGCACGGTTTACAGTCATCATGGAAACCTCGGACCACACCGTAGAATCCCGCAGCGCAGCGTTCACACTGATCACCCTCTGTGTTGTCTTGACAGTTCTACACGTACACACAAATGAAATGAACGTTATCTTCATGAAGACATTCATCCATCCCCCTTGTGGTTGGTTTTAAAAGCAGAATTTGATCTCAGATGAAATGAGCAGCAGTTAAGCTACACTGTTATCTGCATGTTGTATTTGAATATTGCCGCCGGCACAATAAAAACAAGACAGCAGATTTGTTAGAAAAGAAAAAAAATGATTGGAGGAAATTTCTATAACTCTTAAAGTGTGCACAATCCCTCGTATGTGTCTACTTATCTGAAGTCGACAATGAGCAATTGAAAAGACGACAGAAGGGGTCACCCATCATCCCCTCCTTGAGCACTGACAAAGTGCTGTTGAGGAGGCTTTTCTTTTTAGCGAGTGAGATAATTACCCCGGCACCACGGGTTGATTTACACAAAGACTTAGATGATGAGCATAAAAAAAGAAAAGCAGTGGCACACTGATATCATTACTCGCTGTCAGTTCTCTTCACAATTCTGGATATTAGTAGCACTTTTAATTAATGGTGTGCTTCGCTGTCAGGTGGTGAACTTAGAGAGGATTAGTAACATGACGACAGGTCATTTCTTCGAAGTCAGGAGCTGCCTATCCTCTCAGATTACTTTTTTCCTACTGAGACAAACGTTGATTGAGATTCACACATCCGGACAGTCAGTGGGAAGTACCCGGTGTGATCACAGCTGCTTTTGCAGAGCATCTCTACCGGAGCAGCGGGGAAGTCATTACTCTTTTCTTTTCTGAGCCATTGTAGGACCGTCTCACACACACACACACACATATATCTAGCCTGGACTATTTCTTATAGGAAGCGTAGCCGTCCACACACAGTAATAAATGGTTTTGAGGCCCAGTCCACTCCTGCATGATGAGGTGCTGTGAGAGCGTGTACAGCAGCGGCCCGCTAGCTGTTAGTTGACAGGTGCGATCTCGCACGTCAAGAGAGTTCATTAAGCTTCGTTCCATAAGAGCAGACCAACCCGAAATACTCATTTACTTTGCAGGATTTCACTCACCTGTTGTTATGAGGATGGCCACAAGGGTGCAATGACACACACACAACCATAAATATATCCAAAATGTTTCATATCCAGAGATGTTTGTGTTTATTTTCAGCTTATTTTTGGCTATGCTCATTTCACAATATTTGAGCTTTGACGGATACTATGCCAAAATACAGTATTTATATAAATATACAGAACATTTCCATAATATGTACAACCTGCATACACAAAAACACACACACACACACACACACACACACACACAAATGCCACAGCCAACTAACACACATCCCACACACTCGACTGTGCATTCAATCATACAAACACACACACGCACACACACACACACACTGTCAACTCACACAAATACATTACATAGCTCACGCAGCTCTCTCTTCATATCCCCAGGGTTCAGTCTTATGTGTTCGCCTTGCTTGTTGAAATGGGAACTTCAATCAGTGCAACAGGAAGTCGCCTTCTAACGAGGCAAGTCGTTTCCATTAACTTCCTGTGTTCCTCGTTACCACTAATTACCACAGAAACAAACTCGTTTAGCATTTTCAATTTAGCCCGCTCGGTTAGAAAATGCTAATGACGCCTGTTATGGAGAGCGAGATGGAAACGGGCGAGGGAAAAAATGGCTGGGAGGCAGAGAGAAGCAGAAATCAAACACAAGGGAAGAGCGAGGGGAGAAGTAGAGCGAGGGGAGAAGTAAAACGGGGGAGAAACAAATTGGCAAAACTAGAAACATTACGGAGAGGTGAGAAAGAAAGAGAAGGAGGGGGGGGTGCAAAGGAAGACTGGGGAAAAGAAAAATGAGAGAGGGTGAAAGACAGAGTGGCGGGGTGATGAAAGGAGACAAAGGATGAGTAAATACATAATTGAGAATGAAAGGGAAGAGAATTTAGGGGATGAGAATGGGGCAGATAAAAGAAACAAGGAAATTAGAAGGAGGAGGAGTAAGACGACGGGAGAAACAACAAAAAGAAGAAGGAGGGAGGAGGGAGAATCAAAGACGAGAGGAGGTAGCAGAAAAGTAGAAAAGACAAACAATGAAAATAATTAGAAAGGAGAGAACAGCGGAGGGCAAACAAGAACATGTTGGCATCCATATTGGAGCACAACTATTCTCTGGTGTGTTGAGAAACAGCCGGCATTTGTCTCGACTGCGTTGATGCTAATTTGAGTCTATCATACAGATGATCACATGGAACGTTATGGTTTTAATCCATACCGTTAAACGGAATGACATTCAAGCTGTTTACGTCAGTCATGGTTTTTTTTAATGACTGAACTCTTTTTTTAATACTATTAGTTGAATAAAATGTTCCATTAAGCTGGTGACAGTTCCAAATTAAATTAAATCAAGAGTGAAGACCCCGCAAACACACTTCACATAATTGCTGATCCTTTTAGTTGTCCTGTTTGCTCTTCAGTCAGTAATCAGAGAGTCACACTTCGTCATGACCAAATCCAGCACTCCAAGCTTTTGACAAATAATTGAGCTGAATTTCATGCAGGGCAGAATATACAACTCAGCTTTCCAAAAAATGAAAAATAGTAACAGTGCTGCAATTGTTAAATGATAGAAGGTGAGCCACTTCAACTACATGGCATATTTCAAGTCTTCCAGAAAAATAGTAAACTTCATGTGCAAAGAAGGCTCCATGAAACCGCAGCTGCCAGCATCTTTCTGCGTTTGTTTACGAGTGCTTCTACCTATTTATCTGACTGGTTATTCAAGCCACATTATCAAATGGCTTCTCATAAACTGTCCATAATGAATCTCAATTCATGGATTTTGAACAGTTTTCTCTATGGATGTAAAATCATAGCAAAACAGTGACATTCTCTAAGTCTGCCAGAGTTTCTACAGATCAAATCTGAGCGACGACCTGTGGGCAGCATGTGAACAACTGCTCCCCCCGAGGTCAAAGTCTTCAGATGGCGACTCACTACAAAACTGACCAGATTGTGAAAAGTGGCTGAAAGTGGCTAACAGCTAACAACTGACATGTGCAGATTTGGCTCACAAGCCACCAGTTTGATTTACGAAAGCCACGCAGGCAGAATATCAATTAAAACAAACATGAAGGTGGTTCTCTTTTACAAGATTGGCATCGGCACTAAATAAATGAATGAACGATTTAAAGGTGCTAAATTCCAAATTCAGAGCATATCTTTGATTGAGGGATTGCCTCCACACGGTTCTCAACTATATATACTTGCGCTTTGCACCTTAGCGCGAGGCTCTCCGCAGATGGCGCGCAAAGCTCCCAGCACGCACAAAGGCATTTATATATATCGATGTGCTTTCGTTGCATTATTCTTCAAAATGCCAGAGGGCGTACGCAATGTACTGTGAAGAAGCAAGAAGACGAGGGTAACCGGCAGAACAGACTTAAACCAACCTCGACAATGCCAAGGAGGAATTGTGGTTAAATGTAAACTCATATATCATGTTCATGGACTACTTCCGTAAGGAAAGAAGTTAAGTATTAAATGCATTGGAAAGAAACAAAGTTCAATATCCTGTAAACAATTTGATTTGACTACAAACCAAAAACTACGCTTAAAGGTGCGAACGATGGCATTAGTGACGACAGCTAACAGTGTGGAACAGGAGGGTGGGCACTATGCTACTCCACTATATCTTTACATAGCAAATAGCTGTTTGATGCTATATATTAATGCTCTGAATTTATAATTTAGCACCTGGGATGTGATCTGATCTAACTAATCAGCTAGAAAATCAACATGGATCACAATTATGGAAATGATTGTCACAGATGGAATGTGCTGACCATTGACGGCGTCAAACTAACGGTTGAATACATTTTGTGTTCAACTTTAAGGGTCAGATTTCTTTGCCTCAATGTGTTTTAGGTGTAGATCATGTTCTCCCCTCTTTCTAAAAGTAAGGTTGTAGCTGTGGGTCGGATCCAGAGGAGAGGAAATTACACAAAGTGTCAATGAGCAGGGGGTCGTTAATTATTGCCAGGCTAATTACAGTACCTGACATTCCTCCCAACACACACACTTTATTCTCCCCCTCTCACATCAGTCTCTTCTCCAGAAGCTACCTGGCATATGGCTTTATGAGGGTCTCCAGTGGCAGAACACACACACACACACACACACACACACACACACACTCTTACCTGGCATATGGATGTCTCAGGGTCACAGGTGGAAGAGTGCCCACTGCACTGGCACTGAACACAGCTGCCCATGCCGGCAGCGGTTGGCAGTCTGGACGCTGAAGCAGATGTCAGGGAACCGGCGCGAAGACGGTAGAAACCTGCAGCACACTCCTGCACACGGAGAGACAGACAGACCACACAGACAGAGAGAGAATGAAAGGGATAATGAGGGAATCTATGTATGTTTTATAAAGCTGAAAGACAGACGAAGATACAGTTTTGACAGCATGTATTCCCACAGTAGTCCCACACTATGCATGATACACACACACACACGCACACACACTATACACATTATCCCTAATTGTAATTTCCCATGGCAACTGTTGACCACTCTCTCTTGCATTCACATACACACAATTAGGAGATATTCCCTTCAGTAACTTTTGATCACACACACATGCCCACACCCTCACATACCCGCTCAGCGCACACACACACATGCATATAAACACACACACACACACACACACACACACACACACACACACACACACACACACAGAGACATACAAGGTAACTCTTTCTCCCTCTCTCTCCTGTTCAGTAATAATTAATGGAGTCCATTTAAAGAGCCATCTGTTCCCTCTGCTAGCGCTAAACGCCCGTTTAAATATACTTTATTAACAACGACGGCAGCTACAAATAGAATGGCCATCTGTCAGCAAAGACCTCTACGACCTGAACATTTCAAGTTTAGCTACCGCTTGCTATTTGGCAGTTTTTCAACAGTATCTGTAGCTTCTAAATGATGTATATGGCTATTTTTTTTCCCTCCTCCGCACTCCAAGTAGAAAAACGCCAAAATGAAACAGGGGTTGAAAAATATAGTTAAAAGTTTTCTGGCAACTCATGTGTTCCTTTGAGATTAACACAATAATACCGAAATGACTCTCAGGCGCCGCCGTCCAGCGGAATTGCCCAAAACTGTTGCCTCTGTGTATCATAAGCTGCCTCTACAAAATCCTCATTAAACTGAAGATTGAGTCACCGCTATATGCTTTCTGTGGCTTAAGAGGAGGAGCTGGACGCAAGTTGAAAGTCAATTGCTTCGGTGGAAGAGACGCTCAGTGAGGCTTAATCCTAGCTGGGAAAGAAAAAAAAAACAAGAGCCTGAAAGGCGTCGGAGATGCTTAAAACTCTGAACTACATGTAAATTGGAAACTTGTGAGATACTATTGAAAGCCCAGTCTGTGACCTCCATGTTTACAAACTGAAGGCAGCAGAGAGAAAGCATTTATTCCTTTGAGCGCTAAGAGAGGAGGACACGAAGCTCACTCTGTAATTAATGTTTGCAGTGCTAGATAGTTTTGAACTTGTGTCTTTATGAATGGTTTCTCTTTTCTTTTTTCTTTTTGTATATTCTCACTATTCAGTACTTCTGTGTTTTCTTCTAAAAATGTTGTTGACATTTCATTTTTTATGAAGAGGACTCTTTGCTGCTGCATGGAAGTCATTTCGTCACATAAATTATGACAAATACCAGAAGTGAATTCGCGAAACTTGACATTGATATATTCAGTAAATTCCTTGTATGTCTCCTAGTTTCTATCACCATATTAAGAGACCATTTTTGAATAAATTACAACTATATTGTCGCTCATCAAAGACTTTGGTTTTGGTGTAAATGTCCACTGGTGCAAATAAGAAATTGCAGTACAGACATGCCAAAGATGTTTTGTTTTTTAGAAACAGTGTTGTCATTACATTGTTTGTTCACTAGAGAGCACTGACTTTCTCAAATGTAAAATATCCTGCTCAGTACGTATCTTGGTTACAATTCCTTTTTAAGGTAACATCTCTTTCAAAAGCAGTAGTCTCAGATATTCACATCTGCACTTGTACATTTCTACAAAGTTAAATTATTAAGAGAAATTACAGAAAGTACAGTCACTTATAAATGCTATGAAACTACACGCCTGCTGACTACGACAACAATGGTTCTGAAGAACACCTTTTGGAAAAGTTAACATTTTGCAGGTGTGAAGTCTTCACACGTGTGTTTAGTTGTGCGCTCACCTCGCAAGAAAATCCGGAGTATCCCATTGGACATTCGCACTTCTCTATCTGATGTGCTTTCTCGCTCTCTTTGGTTGGTCTGCCTTCTTCGGCCACTGTTAGACTGATCTCTGAAATACTGGAAAAAGAGAGAAGTCATGTCAAATCCATTAATACAACAATGTAATATAATCACGTTTTTATTGTATCGAGGCAAATTCACCCTTGAGATACAAATGAAAACAGAGGTTTTCTCGCAGGTTATATTTTATATTCAGCCATCAAATTTCATATTTAATAGTGGAGCACACTGTATGGGGGTGCATGCCGTTGCATGCGTGTGTGCGTGCATGCACGTGTGTGATTTACCGGCTGTGTCTCATCAAGTTGCCGTGTGATGCCTTAATTAGGATGTAGTCCACATAGAACAAAATATCCATGAAGTCCTCTCGAGTCATGGACCTGCCATCTGCATACTTCCACTCATGCTGCACACACACAAACACACACACACACACACACAAACACATTAAACACACCGACAAATCAATTTTATCACTGCAGTCTATTACCAGTGTAATAGACCCTGTTTGTATTGACCGACAAGAGCTCGCCAAAAATGAGTGCAATCAATATTCAGTTTAGCTCTATTAATGTTGTAGTTGGTATTTAATAGAAGAAGTTATTCCTAAAAACCGATAACTCAAATATTTCTTCCATTACTTTTCAATATCCCACTTCCAATGCGCAGCCTTACTCTACCTCTGTCATGTCGATCTCGTGGCGAGTGAGCTGACCAATCTGGAGTCCCGGTACGTTGCGTGTCATCAGTATGTTGCGGTTGGGACCGCCGTTAATGATGACCTGAGGCTCGTAGGAGGAAGGCCCAGTTTCCTCTCTGGCCTCGTAGTACACTGCATATTTCAGAAGCCCACCATATGCTGTGATCTGAAGAAAGACGTAGAGGATTCAATAAAGGCGAATTTTCACCTCTCTGTAAAATTATGCTTGATTTGAGCAAAATAAAACGTAATGTTTGTATTAATACTTTGATGGTCAGAGAATTACGGATTGCTGTAGAAACCAATTAAAAACTGTGTTGCCTAAAAAATAATAAACAAAAAAAACAAAACACAGTGAGCTTTCCAACCATAGAGCCTCTGAACTGCTCCGGCAGTTTCCAGTAGTAGGGTTCAGAGAGTGTTGAGGTGACCAGCTCTGTGTGAGCGAGGATCTCAGGATGCTGGAAGCTCACTCCTCTCCTCGTCTCCACAGTGTTGGATTTATCCACCAGGGGCAGCACCGTCTGCTCAGGCTTCAGCGCCAACTAGGTGACACACAACAGGGACGACAATATAAATGGGACGCATGTTGACGCTAGAAAAATGTACCCCAAGAAACCATTCCACGGAAGCTGTGCGTACTGTATACCATGCTGCCTTTCCATTTGAACTGAGTGCACATACTATATGCACTGAGCATATGGGTGGGTACCCAAGACTTGGATTTTGCTAGTATAACAACACAGACCTTTCAATGAGGTGTGCATGAGTCCATGAGTCACATGTGTACAGGTGCATCAGTTTCTTTTTCTCTTTCAGTCACACACTATCCTCTTGTCCTCATCTCCTAATGACGCTGCCTCAAACAATGCTCCATCCTCTTTGACTTTGGCAGAGTTCAAATGTTCTTTGTTTGAGACTGCTATCTTGTTTCAGAGGATTGTGAAATATAAGTAATGAGGATGGATCTATGCAGCTCTAATAACTGGCCAAATGAAGGCACCTTTTTACGGACATATTTGATTGCAACATGACTATGTGTATTGTAATTTCCCAATACTAGGCAAAACCCTTTTATTTTCCAGTCAAATGAATTTGAATGGTTTATGGGAATTTTGGTCGGGTCTGAGGTGCTATCTGTTATTTAAACGACAAGGATCTTTAACTCTTCAGTTGAATCTGATGGCATTTGGTGGCAATCCTGTTACTGGCTTCACAGTCTGACATAAGCATCCTTCACTCCCTCAGCTTTAAACCTGAACAGCTAAATGTATGATTTTGCATTATATGTACAACCCACACATGTGACATTTTACATATTGAAGTCGTGAAAAAAATTATTTTTTCACATTCCTGTAATGAATTTAGGTTTCTTTCAAAAATAGTATTTTACAATCGTGGTATTGTCAATAACACAGTCAGTCTTGTTGATTGTGTAAAAATGTTGCCTAATAATGGGTCAAGCCAACTTTTTTGGATTGTTCTTGATTTTTATATTCCAATATAAATGTCTTTCCATTCTTAATATAACTGAAGTTGTCACTCTGTCAGTAATAACTCAAATATGATTCACGTACCAGAGAGCAAGAGACAGCTTGGAGAATAGCTTTCTTTCTTTCTCATTCTCTTCCTGTCTCCCACTTTATGTGTTGATATTTCGATATTACTTGAATAATACGAGGGTTTATTATTGACTGTGGGATGTGGTTGAATGGACTGCTTTAAAAATAGATTCATCTGCTGGAGCCTGGATGTCTCCCTCTCTCTGTAGCTGCAGTCCAGCAGTGCCGATATGTTAGATAGTGTGCGAATAATATGTGTGGCATTATGGAAAAGCGCTCTTTGTTTGAGTGATATCTCTGAAGTTCCTTTAGCTTTTGGACACACGAGCAATACCGGCTGCGTAATAGAGAGGCAGTCACACAGGGAAGGGGAAATGACTCATTTCAAAATGAATTGAATTCCAAACGTGTATACAATGTAGCTGGTTTCTCATTGGCAATTTGATTGATACCCTATCGATACCCTATGATATCCACATACAACTTAATGGATGTGTGTCTATTCTGATTGAATATGAGATATGCAGTGCCTAGAGTGGAAGAAGTATGTATACAGACTAGGGCTGCACAATTAATCGAATTTTAATCGCGATCACGATTATGGCTGCCACGATTAAACGAGCGTGATCGTCGGCGATATTAACATTTAAAATGCGTGCTCTGCTACATATCAAATCAAGCGCTTCCTCAACTAAGAGTCAGCCAACCACCAGGGGGAGAACGAGATGGGAGGTGTCATGCACGCACCCTGCAGCGGCACACCAGGTGTGTGTCTGTGTGACTCTCACAGAGGGGGCGTGTCTGCAGCACCGGACTATGAATCACTCCGCCGTGGTGAAAGCGGTCACAGTCTTTTCCTTGTCGTATGTCTTTCTTTTTAAATAACGCCTACATAACGTAACGGTTTTGTCCACCACCCTTATCCGTCATTATACTTTACAGGGAAGACAAAATGATCCCAAACTTGTGACTTAAATGACCCGGGGGCTTCTGAAGTTCCTCCGCTCGCCGTGACTTTCACCGTTAAATGCTTTTAACCTGCTCCGTTCACGTGAACACATGCTTTATATCTGTTCACTGACACTTTGCATTGATATTCGGGGACTTGTTACTTGAAAAGGAACAGCAGCAGTAAAACTGTATTACACACTATGATTACACTGTAAAAAAAAAAAAAGAAGAAAAAATACTCAATTGATCCGCGGATCGACCCGTGATCCGTTACACCACTAATCGTGATCAATAATCGCGATCTCAATATTGATCAAAATAATCGCGATTATGATTTTGGCCATAATCGTGCAGCCCTAATACAGACTGAGACATGATGAGTTCATCCTCTCATATTGTACGTGCACATTCAGTAGATCCTCATGTACTGTTTTCTATTCGACAGTACTTAATACATCAGAGTTTGTATAGATTTACTTTAAGTATTTAGTGCATGCTATCAGTAATAACATTGGATTCCTGATCCATTTTCAAATGTGCTGACATTGAGCATGAACACTGCGTCATCTATAAGTTAAAAATAATGGGTAGCCCCCATATGTGTGGACTAATGTGTGTCAGAAAGGTACATGCAGATTGAATATTTTGTCATATATTCATATCTGTTGTATACTTAACATAGCTACAGCTAACAGTTACTGATTTATAGATATTAGCAGCCATTTAACACGTGCAAGCCTTTGTTTTTGTTGTCTCTTTTATTTCTCAACTCAGCACTAATAATATAGTTAGAAAATGCTGCCACTTGTCTGGGTCAGAGCCTCTCTCTTCTTTAAGAGGAGAGTCCTCTTGGTTTTTCTCAGATTATCAGAGCTTTAATCTGATCTCAGTTCCTTGACAATGTGTACTTTATTATATTGGTGCAGATCTTTACAGCAGTATTTAACAACCAGTAAATAGTTGTCTAATCACACACAAAGTTCTCCCATCAGAGATAAATATCACAAAAAAGGCTGTGTGTGTATGGCAGAGTGTGTGTGTGTGTGTGTGTGTGCGTGTGTGTGTGTGTGTAGGCGTGTCTCTCTCCCCTTACCTCCATGTAATCCCCTGTAGTGTGAGTTTTGTGTGTGTTTGTGTATGTGAAGGCATGTGTACTGTGTTTGTATAGTGTATGTGTATGGTGTCTAGCTGTGGTGAGAGTGTGAGTGTGAGTGTGTGTGTGTGTGTGTGTCCCACTTCACTCAGTGTAATCTCACGATTCAGTGGTTCAGAGAAAATCTCCCTCTTTCCAATAAACTTTCCATTTTTTCTCTCTTTCTCTGTCTGTCCAGCTCCCCCTCCCCTTCTCTCTCCCTCTTTCTCTCTCTCTCTCTCCCTCTCTCTCTCTCTCTCTCCTTCTCTCTCTCTCTCTCTGTCAACAATAAATGAAGTGAATGTTTGTCGTTCAAATGAAGCCTCTCGCCACACTCCATCAGAAAACTCTACGGTTACCACGGAAACGACAGTTTATCGCCGATGGCAACCGTTTCTGAGATGAGGGACCTTTATTAAAAACAGGCTGCCACTCAACAATTGATTGCTAACTTGCTGGCTGACAGTCTGGTGGTGTCTGCTGCCCTTACTTGCCTCTGTTTTGGACTTACAGCTTGTATCCATATGTTCAACATATAGCATGTATAGCAGCATAAGCACATGCATAAATCAGTCTACGGTGGAGCAAGATGAAGCCTGCTGACTTTGGTGGTCACCGGACGTTTCCTCAAGCACCCACAGCAGGTTTTCACTCATCCAGTGAAACATCTCAGTGTTGATGGATTGGCTCAGGCCTTTGTACAGACTGTCATGGTTCCCAAATTGTTTGATTTGTTGATCTCCTGACTGTTCCTCTCAATAACTATTAGATGGATTGCTGCAATCCAGACATTCATGTCCACCAAAGGATGAATTCAACTTTTTTTGATGTCCTGAATATAATTGCAGTTCCTAGTTGTAATTAACCCACGGATGTACAGACAGCTATAATGTAATGTAGTCTATGAGTCTATGAGTCTTTTTTCTGACTTCCAAGAAAATTTGTGGATGTATATTTTGCAAAGGACATCCGAGACATCATTATATCTTTGGAAAGTGTAAGACACTATGCATGATATCAATATGCTTTTCGTGTCTGTGCATTAGTTGACTGAGTTATGACTCTGAGAATAACAAGGTTCTTGACTCAAATACTCACGTCTCTCCCTCCTTCTAGAGGTTTTTGAGGATGCTAAGAATTCCTCCTGAATCTAAGTCAAATTCATCACAAAATGTAGCCAACACACTTTCCTGATTGAATGACGAAACAATGTTTAGTACCAGACATACTAGACATTCCAATATTCCCAAATACAGCACACCTGTCTCATCTCTGTAAACATCATCCCGCCCTTCTTTATATCTGTAACATGGCACCTACTGACAGCCACCAGGAAGGCTACAAAACGCTTTCTACTGGGCAGAAATCAAGTGAAATGAGATCTATAAACTTTAAGCATTTGAACAACCCTCTAATTATCCATACGTAATGATTAATGAAGAACATGAAGCGCACAGCTTTGGCATAGTTGCAGAGTCAGTTGTAGGCAGCCAGCTGTCATATGTGTCGTCTCAGCAAGGAAGCTGGCACAGACAGTGTGTGTAGATTCACAAATAACACATCAGAGACACGCGAGATCCAGACCAGAAACTACTCTTTAAACGTATTGTTCTATATATTATCAAAAGGGTTTGGACAAGTTGGATTTAACAAATCATTTAATTTATTTCTGAAACATTTAATAAAGACAATAAAGTCTTGCGTTGAGTCACTGAATCCCTTTCTTCTATTAATCTATTCATGTTAAACAATAACAGTGACAGAAAAGGAAGTACAAAAATGAAGACGTGTCTACTCACCCACATCCTGATGAGGCCTTGCGCCTCTGTGCAGGAGCGCGTCAGTCCGTAACAGTAACAGTTGCTGCAGCCGAGCGGGTTTGGTACAGACAACCCAAATGTGTCTGGCTTACAGCGGTCACAGTTGTCTCCTTCAACGTTTGCCTAAAATAACACAAATATGCAAACAACACATAGCTGAGGAACATTTTAACATTGTTTTAGTGAAACCTGGTTCAGTGAGAAAGGAAGTGACATGATGATGAGGACTAACATCAGTCTGAAAATAATACAATACAGTGACATGGGCCAGTTATGAGGAACAAACTTTGGAAAGCATCTAATACTTTACTTCACTGCTTGAGGTCAGAAAGCAGATTAAGCTTCAGGCAAGCACACCTGCAGCAGTGCTTTTTGGGATGAAATACACTGCATCAGGACACTTCGGCAGGACATAGTATAAGTAAGGTCTGAGCCATAGACTGTAATATATAAACTATGGACGTCACCTATAGGTTTCCATTGTAAAGCCCAAAGTAGGTGGCTCCGGCTGTCGCCATCTTGGCAGTGACGACACAGCCTAACTCTAAAAATGGTCAAAAAGGTGGATAGTTGGTGGAGCTTCTGGCACTCAAGTCCGCTCCACCCGTTTATTGCCACCTAGACATTGGCATGGTTGTCATATTGTCAATATTATAACAACTGGCTACTACCTAATTTTGGACTGCGTCACATATTTTAGATATTAAAATCCATCCATCCTATGCAACGCAGAAAATCTATTTTCCATTGGGTCGCATTATTATCTCACTGCATCGAATTGTTTGCATTTTGAGTAAATAAGCTGAGGGCTGACTGGTCTAAAATTGGGGCTTGTGGACAGGTCTGTATATTAAGGATTCTCTCTCTGCTAAGAAAAGTCTCACAGTGCTGTCAACAAAACATCATCCAATTAATGTTGAGTTCTGTCAAAAGATCCTGCAGGTTAGTGAGCAAGGACCAAGAACGACCTAAAACGTCAACATTAGTACTCTTATTTATGTCAAAAGGATGTCATTATATTATTACTAGCGACTAATGATCATCAATGTATAAAGTCTCTTGACATTAGTCCAAAACCTAAGTCATATTAAATAGAGAAAGCCTTCACATTTAAGAGGCTAGAATTAGTTATTAGTTATTAGTTGCATGTTAAGAAGACAATGGGGCCACATCTTGGTGTTTGGCATGTAATTTGAGGGATATGTGATGCTACTTAAGCCATAAGGAAATGCAGGTACGTCACAGACTCCCATAAATAAATACAGACAGACAAGGAAATCAGCATGACAGCGAACATACAGCTGAAATAACTGATGAACTGAGAGGCAGGTGAAGATCGCATGACTGTTTGAGTGACGGGCAGTCAAACTGTTCAGAGTGAAGATGACGCCCCAGTGATCTGAAGCCTCATTACAGGCCGTGAATCAGGTGTGTGCACGAGTGTGTGTTATTTGCACATACAAATTTGTTTTAGTATTTGTCGCCGTCTATGTGGGATAATGTGATAAGCAAGTGACAGCAGAGATGAAAGGGGTCTCCAGTCTAGGCGTGCCCATTTATTGAATATGTGCATGTATTTGTGTGTGTGTGTGTGTGTGTGTGTGTGTGTGTGTGTGTGTGTTTGAGAGCTGTGACAGCAAGCTATTGATGAGAGGCGTGCATTTGGGATATACGACCAACCTGTCACAGTGAGGTGTGAAATATATGCCTTATACAGTATGTGTGTACGTAGGGGTGTGTGTGTGTGTGTGTGTCAATATATGATATTTACACCTATAAAAATCCAGTAATTATGTTTTTTTTGTCATTTTCTATTTAGTTTACTTTACTAGTGTCTTACTCTGTGTCCTGGCATCATGACTGTCAAGAACAAGGTAGATGCGAGGAGATGACATCCACACACACACTTTATTTCTAGCCAACATAGGAGAAAAATGTATGCATCGATCTATCTATTTTGTGTGTGCCAGCAAATGGAGGAGGCCACGCAGAGATGCCCGTCTTACTCTTACTCTGAGACATCTACTGAAATAATTACACACTGACAAACATGTAGTGTAAAACACACACGCGCATGCATAGACTCTCAATACATACAGATAAAGAAAAACACGTCCAGTAGGTTTTAAATCTGCATTGGTGTATACAATCTCATCACATGAAATGAATGAGTTTATTAAAGACGAGTCATTTATCTTAGTGATTCTCAGTTTCACACAAAGATGAATTTGAAACACAGATATTTATATATATTTTGTACATGATTTAACTAACTGTGTTGTTGTAGGATGTGCATGTTTTTATCAGTTTGACGATCAAACATTTTTCCGTGTTACATTTTTTCTTTGTAAATTAAACTAAAATGGGACATATTATTATTTTCAGGGTCATACGTATTCTGGGTTTCTACTGGAACATGTTTACAGGCTTTAATGTTAATGTCTCACACTGTCTGTCTGGATATACTTGTGTTCGCTCTCTGTCTAAAACGCTCCGTTTTAGCGCCTGTCTCTTTAAGAAAAGAGCCCAGTCTGCTCTGCTCTTGGCCTGAGAGAAAGACATTGTGCACCCTTGCAATGGGTAGTTCTCAAGCCGTCGGTGGACACGGGATTGTTGTATTCTAATGTTGCCTGCATGCGACATAAGAAAGGGGAGCCAAATCTGAATGGTTTGTTGAATCACACATTTTCTGATCTAGGCAGCCCACAAAGAACTGACTGGATTGCCTCACAGTTTGCGGGTTTGTAAGAACTCATCATACCCAAATGTATGTAAACAAGCACAGAAAAAGTGAGTTTTTCATTATATGTCCCATTTAAACTACTACTGGAAGTGCATTGACAGAAAAGTGAAAAAATAAAGTCTCTTTAACATCATGTGGGAAGACCAGGTAAAAGCGTGTATTTTTGTGACTGTACACTGTACCTTGCAGTTACACTTTCCGGTTCGATCGGCGCAGGCACACACTTGTCTCTCCAGGTCGCAGGTCTGGCTGTCCGATCCTGAGACGTTACACTCGCACTGGGTGCACTGTGGGAAACGTGAATGAAAGACAAGGCCAAGCTTCTGTTATCAACAATATAACAGGCTGAGAGAGAAGCTACCAGAGTGTGTCTCAGCTTTATGCTTCACCAAAACCATTAAGCTTCACTCCAAAATAAAAAATGTTGGCATCATCTTCTCACTCCCGTGTCAGTCGGAAACATCACTGAAGTTCAGACAAACACAGACGTGTCCAGTTATTCTCCCCGTGTGACTGAAGCAACCGAGTTCCATAAAAGTGTAAAAACTATAAGTCTTTAACCTTGAATACAGCTGCACAATGAAGCAAATACCAAATATAAAATGCCATTGTGATTGTATGAATGAACCTTTTCAAGTCAAATAAAAGACCTTCAAACTAAGACTTGAATGAAGTTTTTTACTACTTACTTTTTTTTTGTTAAACCAGAACCTATTTTGAGTTTTTCCATTCTCATGTGATGTTGAATTACACATGAAGCCAAAATCTGGCAGTATATGATTTGTATAGCACGCTAGTCATCTTTTCAATTCAAGTTGTGGAGGACTAATAAGCTGCAGCTCTGCAGAAAAGTTTGTCTCCGTAGTAAAGATGACTTCAGTGCTAAATAAAACCAGTGGTGTGATGACACCATTAGGCTTCATCAATCAGGCATGGAACACATCACGTTTATTGAGGCTTTTTATGCTCATAAAATCCATAATAACAGCACTGTCATGTCTAATTTCTCTCCCTTGTCCTAGTCGAGTCCCACAGACTATCAACCCCCAATGATCGAATCCCATCAGAGATTCCCTCCAGTGATAATAGTAATACTAGCAGTGCTTAATGTCATTCGGATCATTTACCTGAGGAAAGTCTCTGTATCCAATTTGACATTCGTTGCATTTCTCTCCTCTGAAGGAGTCGCGACACATGCAGCAGCCTGTGTTGACGTTACACTGCTGGGTCACTGAGCCGATCACACTGCAACCACACGCCTACAAACACAAACACAAACACAAAGACAGGGGTTATTTATGGTGCTCTCATTAGTCTTAATGATTAAAACTGAGCTTTGTTCAGACATCAAGTACAATGCAAACATTCGTCTTGGTTCAGACAGTTAACCTAAAGAGTATCCAAGACGTACAACAGAATATTGTCATATAGGTGTAGAGTTTTATTTGACTTCTATGAGGTAAAAGATCTGATTGCATGCCTGAAGCTCAGAGATCTTAATTGAGTTTTGAATCAGGATAGCTGTGCCCAAATATTGAACATGGGAAGCTACATGTACAGTATGCGTAACTGGAGTGAGAGATCACTTCTAACACCAATGCAGTGGTAGCATGTCGTTCTTACTAAAAAACAATCGCTATCTCAAGCAAGTTAAATGTTTCATACTGATGAATTGTTGTTCTTTTGTTGTGTTGTTCCCTTCTGTTTATTTAGTTTTGTTGTCTTTGGCACCTTTTTATGTTTGTTTGGTACCAAGATCAGCTGTATCCCTCTTTGTTGCCCTGATGAATGCTTCTGGATCCATCTGCTGTTACACCGGGACTCGCTGTGTGTTCATGTTCAAGCCTCTAATTGCCAATAGTCTATTGCTAATTCTTATAGTTTGCTGTTTTTGCTGCCTGGCGGCCCTTTGCAGAGAAGGTTTTAGATCGGAACAACTACTTCTCAAACACTTTGAGCAAAGTTGTGTTACAAAACAGAGAGGCATGGGAATGATAGAGCAGGAAATACAGATAGAAAGCTGTGTAAACAAGCACTATGATAATAAGAGTAGGATATATATCTATATACACATCCTTCCAGTGGGGTTGCTACTGTAAGCCACTCTATGTGTTACCACACGAACTGTAGGTTACACAAATGTTACCAACTAACTAGCTCTTTGTAAATCCAGTTTTCAGCCTACCTTGCATCCAGTTATGATATCATGGCCCCAGTGGTTGGGAGCACAGTAGTCGCACCTCTCACCAATAGTGTTTGGAGGACAGATACACTGTCCCGTGTTAGAATCGCAGTTATTCCCCACATGACTGCACTGACAGGCTGTAAGACAGGAGAGATATGCTTTAAATGCGGCAGACAAATCAATGGTTTTTTTCTTTTAGTTACAACAACACCGGTTTTTATTTCTTTCAAAACCTGACATGCTGGCTAACGGACTCAGTTCTTCAGTTCATTTTTGTTTCAACTTCAACAAAAAGTAAAAGTGAAAAGGGAAGAAGTGAAGAATGTTTTCGATTGATACGGAGGTGAATGCTAATTTCAACACATTAAGCTACCAAATAACTTACTCATTCACCACCACTACCCAGAAAACACAATTGCCAATGCCAGAGGACTCTCTTTCTAGGTCAGCGCAATTGTCGAATAGAAATGTTAACGCTCGTGAAATGTGAAGTCATCTTCACAGGAAAGTTGCATTATTTCGATAATATTTCAATCAACTTAATGATGTGAGTGTTCCTGAAATGTAATGGAATTGCACCAGATTAATTCATGTAAATTGTTCATGTGTCATCAGCTAGTCATTTTCTGTAATTTCATTTATGAAAACCACATGGACATTGTGGACATTTGCATTCTGACTTGCCTGGAACATTAAACACAAGCCAACGTATTATTACTGTAACCTAACCGCTGCACTGTGGTAGTGATTTTAAGATGAATCAAAGCAAATCATTTCCAGTCCTGTCTTGTCTTCCTGATGCATGACTTATTATTGTTATTCTTGGCTGTCAATAGTGGTTGGCAGTAATACATTGCATAAGGTGATATGTGGAAAAAGCTGTTCATAGTCCTACTTTGGGTGCATGGATGCTTAATAATTTAGGCAGCACAGGTTTGCTACACCTGCTGCCTGCGGTGTCAAGTTTGAAGGGCGTTGGATTTTAAAATGTGAACATTTTCCCTTACAATAATAGACATTTAAGTATGTATTTAAGTATTTTCAGATGACGTAACACCCTCAGGCAAGGATAATGAAAATCCTTAGCTCTGGCAACGAACAGCTAATAGTTACTTGCTTTCAGATGTACACTTTTAGATGAAGCATTGAGTTGTTTAGTTTGGCTAGCTAACGTTAGCTTGCTAATTCCACCATGATTTCATGGCTCATTTTTACAGAAAATTAGGGGGCTGGTGGCCTGCCGCTGGGTCCTGCTCCCCGCCGCTAGGAGACTACTGCCGGGAGGAGAGCCAACGGCCGCTTGAGTTGCTACAGCTGTGGCGGTCTCTCTCCGAAGCTGGCGCCCACTCTTTTCCCAGCAAAAATAGCGTTAGTCTCGCAGCAGTGGGGAGTGAGGCGGAGGGAACCTGGAGCGTAATTCTTGTCTCATTTGTGGTCTGATAAACAGTAATTCCATCAAATGCAGTGCTCCATGCCATGTCGCTACTACTGTAGCCATCATTTGTGTTGATGCTGTTTCAAGGCCTTCGGTAAATGGAAGTGGGCGTGGTTTCATATCCCAGCCCACTTTTCCTTTTTGCATTTTTCTAAATGATGCAGTGGGTGTTTTTAAGGTCAAACCTGGAGGTGAAGTTACACTTTAAAGTTATCTTATGTAACTTTTGCACAACAGCTGCCACTGTCATCTTAGAGTACAGCCTCTTACTGTAGTACACAGAGTTTTTTTTTTGTTTTCACACATTTGCAAGAACAATTTCATCTCCACTTCCAACACATCCAATACCGGCATGCTGTAAGTTTGAATCAGGGACATGCTGTACAATTTGGGCAAACCTTGACCTTTAATTTGAGGTGTGAGTATGTATGGTCATGTGTTTTGGTGTTAAATCCATGCTGATTTAACTTTGAATAACCGCTACTGAAAGAGGGGTTTGCAGTAAAACTGTGGAAATTGAATTAGCTGGAACCTCTGTAGTTTTACGTCAAGCACTGATCATGACATGATGGAAATTATACAAAGAAAGTGTTAACACAATTTCAATCTTGTTGCAGTAAACTAAAGATGACTAAAGGTTATTAAATCTAATTTGCATGAATGAAGGAAGGTAGCCAGAGACAGTTCTTGGCCTTGATTTTCTAATTTGACCGTTCTTTATTGCTTCCCAATTTCCTTCAGCCTTTAATTTATTCCTTCCATCATCTAAATATATAAATCCATGTCTGGATGGGTGCTTTGTTTATGTAGCTATAGCCTTTGACAAGACGCATGTTTCATATCCCTGGGAAAAACTGCAGAACAATTTATAAAACATTGTGTGATGTCAAAAACACATGATAATCAATAGCAATGAAATCATGAAGTCTTCATAATTTTTGCAGGTCTGACTTTCATAAGACAGAAAGTTTGTGGTTTATGCAGGAAACTGATGACATTTCAAACTATAAATGATTTGCTGTACAGCATAGATACCAACTTTATTATGTCCATGTGAACCTGGAAGAGGAAAAAAAAAAGAGCCTGCACTGACAAAGTATTGTATTTATGAATACAAAGCAGCACTCATTTCTCTAAAGCCAACGGCTCACATTCATAACATTTTTGTCATATTTTTCTCTGATGTTTTGTGTGAACGATTTTTAGCTTTGGTCTGCTTGTGGGCATAACAATCGCTATGGTGTGAAGGACTGCACATGCATTTTTGAAATTACATAATACACCTTTTTTTGATGGAATTGCACTGCAGACAATTTGTGTAAACTTCATATTAAAAAGAAAGAAGAGCAGGACAGCAGTTTAATTAGGCCAGCATTTTGTGATGGCTGATAATACTTTCATTATAAATTACAGGACAAACACGGGACAAATGTAAATGCTTTGTCAGGGTTTCTAGTGGATTGAGTTGTACTGTTGCTCTGTGGGCTGATGTCAGGTTTAGTCAACTTTTTAAAGAAACATCCCCCTGTCTACATCATTGTCTATGCTTACGTGTGCAGCCGCCCTCCTGGAAGTTGAAGAATCCTCGTGAGCACCGGTCACATTTGGGTCCGCCGACGCCCGGCTGACACCGACACTGACCGGTTTCATCACAGTCAAATGACTTGGAACCAAATGAGTTACAGTGACACGGGACACACACTCCACCTGTGCTAATGCCGTGGGTCTGGGCCTGGAGGAATACAGGAAAAAGACAAAGGGGTTGTAAATGGAGTTGAGGATAGGTCGTGGATTTAAGGTAAGACAAGTTGCAGACACGCTCAAGCAATTTAGAGACAAGGGGGTTACAATGATATGAGATGCAATACTTGTTCCTGAGGATTAAAGGAAAAACAGGAGGGGAAGAAATGAGGGAATAAAGATCAAATATTTGGGATTTTCAATCTTCTCAAGGTTACTATTCTGGGATAAGGAGACAACATGAAAGATGACTGGACTGAATTTTTAGAAGACAACTTAAATATGCATCAGGGCTTTGAAAGATGTTTGGTAGTCTAAAAATGCATCCTTGTTGCTGCTAAGGAAAAGAAAACACAACGTCATGCGTGTTGGTTCATCACTGCCCATGAAGCTACAATATGCCAGCCAAGACGGGCGCTTCAACGCTTTTGAATGCAGAATGTGGATACAAATCATAAACATCATGATTTAGATGATTTACAACACCGATTTAGCAACAACAAACATCTTGAGTTACTTTAAGAGGTGACGTTTTTCATAACGATGTCTCACTGGCACAATCATATCAAAATGTGGCGATAATTGCTGATTACGTGTACGTTTGCGGATGCCTACTCAGCAAAGTCTTCAAAGGGAAATATCTTTCACAGAAAAAAACTTTGAAACTGCTGTGTAGAACACATGTGATACACACCTCCCTTTTCATGCGATATTTAAAAAAATGTGGGCCTCAAACCATCACATCCAAAAACACAAGTTCAATCCTCAATCCTTCAATGTTCTCCAGCAACACAAATATCTGGCATGTTTGCATACCAAGTGAACACACCCATGCTGCTTTAAACACACCATGCAGTGTGCGTTACCCCTGTCTTAGGCCTGTATGCCCCCCTGGGACAACCCCCCGTGCGGGAGGACCCCCCCCATCTCTGCTGCACGACTTCTATGGGAACCCGCTCCACCGGCCTCCGGGTCTCCCGCCTCTCGTAACTTTGGCGACGCAGGTCGCAGCGTTGGCCCACAAAGCCGGGGCGACAGATGCAGCGGCCCTCGATGTCACAGCGCTGAGACATAGAGCCGGGAGGGCTGCAGCGACAGGGAATACAATCCTGACGCTCAGCATCCCACCAGCAGTTAGGCTGGACCAATCACAACGCAGAGGAGTGGAGGGGGACCAATGAGAATGAGTGAGCAGGACGAATAAAAACAACAAACTTAAAGTGCAACAAGTGAAAAAAAGAAGAAAAACTAAACAAAAACATGTCACTTTTGTGGAGATAAAAATGCTTATTTACCATCATCATAATCATCATAATCAGTATTATTATTACAATTATAGTTATGTTGATAACAAAGGAACCCAAAACGTTACACCAGAAAAGAGCACTTGACTATAGATGAGCTTTAACTACCAAAAATATTTACATTAACCCCCCACAATAACCCTTTTGTGTGAAATGATTAGTAATAATAAGAATGCTGCATCTTCTTTGTCCTAAAGAAACTATACATGTGTGGCTTTGCCTATCACAACCTGATAGCTGACACAGCAAAAACTGAAGGAATATAAACAAATATATACAGTACAAATTGATTTCTGGAGGATACTGATGAGTAACAAGGACTCAGAAGGTGTCTTTATTCCTTTAATTCCTTATATCACCTCATTAACAGTACAACAGTAATTACTAGTAGTGAAATACAAATAGAAGGATCGTAAATCTGCTTTTGACCGACCTGGTAACACATTTGTGGTTCACTAAAAAACACATCTGATATAAAAGAATGAAAAGAATTGTGTAAATGTAAAATGTGTAGTACCAATAAAAGCATTGTCACAATAGATGTAATTGGAGACCACAGGTAGTTCATCACGTACAGATTGCTATTGCAAGATCACAACAAGAAAAAAGGGCAGACGTAGTGCCACCAGGGAAAAATTAATGGAATGGCACCAACACACATTTGCAATATCTGTAAAGATTATTGGCACCTGTCTAAATACTTACTATGCACTCGTCACACTGTCGTCCAACCACATTCTTTCTGCACTGGCACCGTCCAGTCTCCTTGTTGCAGACCTCAGATACAGACCCATTAGTATGGCACTGACAGGCTGCAGGAGAGGAGAGGAGAAGAGAGAGCATATTTGATCAACTATCATTTCTTAATGGCATTTTCTACATGAGTACATATAATAAAACATATTGGTTTAACACTAACACAAGTCGGGGAGTGAATTTACTTCACACTACTCGACTGGATAAGCTCCGATCCTGCTTAAGGTCTTCTTCAGGATTATGCATTTTAATATCCTTCTGAATACACTTTAGAGAAAATCATCTCTTCCCTAAATAGATCAGTCTGGTAGCTGATTTTGTTTGGCCAGAAGTTTGAGCCATAATGAAAAAGCAAAGCTGCAAAAGGGGACAATAACACATTTTCATTTATTTGAGAATGTAGATTTGGCCTTTTTGCTGTGAAGAAAAGCCGGTGTCCAGTATGCACAGGTGTAAACAGGGAAAACAAAAAGCAGAGCAAGCAAGTCCTCCCTCCAGACAAAGCCACTATTACCCTAAATAACCCTAACCCTGACCTTCAATCTAACCAAAAACTGACAACAATAGAGAACATAAAAGATGACTTGACTGAATAGTTTAATTTGTCTTCAATTTAGAAGCCACTTAAATACTGCTTAGGGCTTTGAAATCTGAAGTCTAAAAAGGCCTCTTGACTGCTGCTAAGGAAAAGAAAACACTGGGCCCAGACATTCACACACTGCCCCTTCAGCCACAATATGCCAGACAAATCTTCTAAAATGTTGTCGGATTTTTAAAAAAAGAGTTCAGCAGTTCAGCTTAAAATGAAGTGAAATGAATCTTCCTGAATGCAGAATGTGGTTACCCCCATGAACATCATCTAAATATCATACAGATATTTAGGTATTAAATGTTCACCGACGTGTGGATCCACGCTTTGGTTTAATAACTTTCAACATTTCAAAACAGTTTAGGGCCCCAAAGTGCAAAGATGAAGATCCAATACAAATACAACGGAGAAAAGTACTACTGGAATCTGAGTGTAATTAAAAACATAACAGGCACTCCTGATGCATGGTGTCAACCATAAAGGGAAGAGTTTCAACTGTGAACTGTGTTGAGTAGCTCGAGCTCATTTCCTGCCATCTCAACGGTCAATAATAAAGGCTAAAAAACACCCGCATAATAGCCTGTGATTAAAATGTGAATGGGGTGTGTGCGTCACAAAGGGCATCCGGCATAAAACTAATGCCAAATCAAATATGCGAATCATAAAATAAATAAATAAAAACTAAAAAGACAAGATATACAAGACTAACACCAACCTTAAACCTCAAATCAAAGCAGTATTTGGGGAATTTTTGGAGGATTTCATTCCCTTTTGTAATAACAGTACATTCACAGTAACAGAATCGCATCAAGATTCTCATCTCTGCCTTGTGTCGTCTTTCTCTGGCATTGGATTCATGGCCTTTGTCATGTGTGTGCAGTTTTTATGCTTCCTGAATGGTTTTTTTACAGAAATATCAATACTTATTCCCACATACGACCTTTCAAATCTCTTTCTCTCTCTCTCTTTCTGAGATACTGCAACTTTGTTAAAGTTGTTTAAATCCTACGGGAAGGGGTGAAAAAAAAAAGACACTCCCACACACGCCAACCAGACCCTTAGATATACAATTAGAAGCTGGAACATCACAGCTCCCATCTGGTGGATGGGCTGTCAGAAGCACACATGCATACACACATACTGTATACGCAAAAGAAAAAAAAGGAAAAACACACACACCTTTCTCAAGAAATGAGTAGCACACATCACATCGCATAGACGCGTGCGTACTAGTCGCCTGCTTTTACCTCCTGCCTCTACTGTTAGATGTAAAAGAGACAGAAGGACAGACCTGAGTGTGGGATGGGGAAGTGAGAGAGAGAGAGAGAGAGAGAGAGAGAGGGGTACAACAGATGTCCACACACACGATCACACACAAATATGCAGAAACACACATACCGTAACACATACACGGATCTCTGCTTCACACACGAATGCAGAGAGGCATGCATGCCCCGCCCCCCCCGCACCTACTCAACCACACACATGCAGACGTACAAACACACACACACACACATGCCTGATTAAACATACAAGAAAACATGAAAATTTACGTCCGTCTCTGTTTCTCACACACACACACACACACACACACACACACACACACACACACACACACACACACACACTCACACATTCACACACAGTCTCTCAGCCCCCTAGCTTCACCCTTCGGGGACCATCTGGACTCCGTTCTGTCAGTCGTTACAATGCAAGCCTTGTTGTGGGATAAAATGTTGCTTTTTGTTGTGTTTTTTTATTTTCAGTGCTGGCCTTGATGGTGAAGGTAATAATTTGTGGCAACTTGAAATACGTTATGTTCTGTTACCAAACGATCCACAATTTGTGTTGGTGAGAAGTCCAGGTACTACATCGTCTATTGGGTAGTCAGCAAATTGAGTAAGAGCTATAAATCAACATAGAAGAGGGAAAGGTCTGTTGAAAGCATGCTGATGAGACAAACAAAGTCAGGAATTCAAGGTAATACAGGGTGAGCAATTAATATAGAAATGGCCATTTTGTGGGTAAAGTATTCCTTTAACGAACAGTCAATTCATTTCGGTTGGGTTTTCTTGTTTTTCGTCATTAAATCAGACCATGTAAAATACTGAGGTACAGTATGTTAAACAATTCTATCTTCCCCAATGTAGGATATGTAGAAGGTGTTCAGCTCTCTACATGCATTAGAATATCAAGGAATTTACATTTGTCTTCATGAAATTTTGTGTTTCCTCGCACTGAACTTTCTGTTAAATGTCAGCAATGACAAGAAAAGTCTGTTCATCTAAGATCATAAAGTATGTGTGTAAAGTATAAAGTGTGTTCATAAAAAGATGAATATGTACCGTAAATGACACTCACACAGCGATAAAAAAAGAGGCTGTAATTGTTTCGGACTCATTAAAAGCTGCCTTGGCTTTTTATTGTGGCACAAATGTTTGGGGCCTACTGTATCAGTCCAATAAAAGGTGAGAGCCTCAGCACAGAAGACTGCACCAACCAGTCCATTAAAAGTGCTAAAGTTAGAATTGTGAGGTTTCTCAAAGTTCCCCTTAAGAGTTTATTGATCTACTGCACGGAGTATCTATGAAACATTTATTTAAGGGTCAGACACACAGAAAGCATAATTACATTATTGAATTACAACATATCTACTTTGTACCAGGGATGCGTGAGAGTGAAATTCACACATCTTTAAAACAACTTGCGACTTTTCCCCATGTGAGAAATGGTCAGAGGAGATCATTTCCTCAAACAAACTGCTTTGTGGTCAAGTTTCCCTGTAAAATCAAACCATTTTCAAACCCCCGACTGAATTAAACCGAACCACTATTAGACAGCGACACAAAATGGCCGCAGCAAAAATGCCCGCAGATGGGAACTCTGACATCAAAAGAAAAAGTAAAGGATTTTTACAGTCTAATAATGCACAAATGGACTCGGCATGAACTCTCCTGCTCCACTCAATAAAATTCATTAAGACTGGGAGAGATGGGGAGAGCGAGGCAAACAGAAGGAGAGACAGAGAGAGAGAGAGTTGTGTTTTAATAATTCCTGGTGGTCATTCGTACACGATCAATAACAACCCCTCCAACTCCAAGACACGAGCAGCCGATCGGCACTGTAGGAGAGCAATAGATCAGGCTGATTAATCAATAACCATTTAGCTGGATGGAGAGGGGAAACAACTCCAGAACAATGAACTATCAAATACACATTAATACTGGCTGTCTACCTGCTTCTGTGCTTGTCTGAGGGTTTTATCCGTCTATTTATCGGCCTTGCTTGTCTGTCTCCTAGTGAGGCGTCTCTCTGTTAATCTATGTCTTCCTGACGGTCTCGCTGCCTGTGCCACTGTTTTCGTCAACAGCACAGGTTGAAATGAAGATCTTCAATAAACAAGAGCCATCTGTACGTCTGTATTTGCTGCCATCTCTCTCTCTCTCTCCTCCTCTCTTGTTCAGTCTTTCTTTTATTTTACAGGTATAGTTTTTTTATTCTCACTCTTAAACACAGCTGGCAGTCAGTGGGCCGCTCCGACATCACACCTCCTACTGGCACAGCTGCTTGCCGATGCAGTCTCACACTCACACTCACACACACCTACACACACACACACACACACACACACACACACACTCCAGATGGTGTAACTACTCAGTGTTTTAGTAAAAGGATTATAAGGTATCATTTAGCTAAAATTGAGTTTCATAGAGGAAATACAACTGTTCAATTTAACGCCCCTGCTGAGACTGCATATTGGCTTTCCCCTCCTAAAGTTCCTACGATTAAGATTGTTTTTTTTATCTGATTATAGCATCACTTGTTCATTAAATATCTCAAGACAAATCAATCAATATGTTAGTTTTACCCAATTCATTCACAGTGTGCCAGGGTTGGCCTGTGGGGATGGAAGGTGGTGGCGTGCAGTGTCTTTACGAGTTGCCAAAGTTATTCAATACATATACTATCTTACAAATATGGGCTTTACAGTTAGGAACTCTACAGCAACATATCAAAGCTACTGACAGTATGTACGACATGATGCTCGTTTGTTGGTCAGTTTACTCACGCTGGCAGTTTTTTGCGATGATGGCATCTCCGTAGTAACCGTCAGCGCAACTGTCGCAAGACGCGCTGCCGTAACCTTGACGACAGCGCAGACACCGGCCCGTGATTGGATCGCAGCTGCCCGGCGTGGAGAGGTCCAGGTTGCCGTTGCAATCACAGGGCTGGCAGGATTCCCCTGGCACAGCGGGCTGGCCGTAGTACCCGTTGGAACATCTAGGGGGCAGCGGAGAGACACAGAGACAGAGTGATGAGGCTGTTTCTCATCGGATGTTACTGTAAGGGGTCATCCAAAGTTATCAACATTTTCACAGTAGTACAAAGAGTACTACTTTTTCCAGGGGCTACAGGACCGTGACCAGTTCACACTAGAATCTGAGCCAAATTAAAAAAAGAATAATGTGAACAGCCAAACAAAAATAATCCACTAAGGCTTGCAGTCTGAACGTAACAAAAAGACACAAATCTGCCACATTCAGAATGACTGGGCTTAAACTGTTACTGCACAGAACTTCCTCTAAGTTTCTCCTTTTTCCACAAACAAAAACTTGTGCTATCAGTATAATCTGAAAGACGCTGAAATCACGTAGTGCCTTTAAAGCCCCTCAACATTTGATCGCCATCCCATCTGGTGTGCTTTCAAGTCGTAGCAAGAAGATCCTTTTATTCCCCATTTTCTTGGGTTGGGATAATACTGCATCGGGACTTCTTGGAAGAGCGGGTAGTTCCGTAATATCTATTGAAAATACAGTTCTGCTCTGCTTTCATGTAGCAAATAATACTTGAAAATACTTTTTAGCTTTCAGGTCTGCAAGAAAAATTCGCAATGGCTCACTTTGTCTTCTTTCTTTTTGTGTCCAACAACTCTCAGATTCCAGCAGGTAAGTATTATCACAATATTGTTTACCTCTGTTTGCAGGTTGTATGACAAGAACATACTGATCCCCCAAATACAAGCTCACTAATTACAGCCGGTCTTCATGCCACAAGAGCTGGCAACCAATATCCAATCACATAATAAACAAGCAATAAAGCTCATCTAGCGGAGTCCACGGGAATCATCAGCATTGTCACGGGTGTGTCTTTGACCAGTGAGACTGCTCCGCTCCAGGCTGTTGTATAATTCATATTAAACACGCACGCACATCACACACACACACACACACACACACACACACACACACACACACACACACACACACACACACACACACACAGACATTAACTCAAAGAGAGCCGCAGGGCAACAGAGTCAAACCAAACATCAACAAATATGAAATGAAAGTTTAGAAAAATAAGCTTTTAAAAAAGATAGATATTTAATGTCTTCAGGCAGTTAGTTACAAAGCGGTTTATTTGAGCAGAAACAATATTTCCTGAACTTAACTACAATTTTAATGCAAGAAACTGAAATACTAGTGCTAATATGGTGCAATGATATACTGCACATGTCTTGTTCTTATTTGTTCATACACTACTTTTTACCTCGAGAAACGTCTATTATTTGTGTTGTCAGTGAAAGGCAAACACAATTCTTTAAATGTAGTGAAAAAATGTGTAAAAATGTAAAATCATTGTTCACACCCTTGAGCGAGGACAGGGACTCATACATGTGTGAACTGTTACGCCATTCCAAGAGTTTCATTTCTGCTTTTCAGCCTCTTTTGTTTGATTAATAATAAGAGGAAGTCTGGATGCTGCGAATTACATTAACCTGAAAGTGCTGCGCCGTGTCAAGAGCCACTGAAAGCAAATAAAACAGGACTAAGCTGAAATAAAGCTCTACAGGCTGAAAAGGGAATTGAGATGAAAGAGGCGAGAGAGAGCGAATAGAGGAGAGGAGGGAGAGGGGGAAAGGTCTTCACATTGAAAAGAGAATTGAATTTAGAGTGGAGGGAAAGAAAGGAGAGAGAGAGAGAGAGTCAAGAGCAGCCAGCCATTATTACCACTGACCCTCACTGGTACTCAATAGAACTGGTTTATTAGCTTCTGTGTGTGTGTGTGTGTGTGTGAGTGTGTGTATCTACATTAGTGTGTGTGTAGCACTACAAGTACATTCTTCTAGACGGAGTGGAGAATCATACTGGCAGCAATCTCACTTCATGATAGGAGTGAGAAGTGTGTGTTTGTATTTAGTTATATTTGCACGATTCATTCACTATTTCATGTTTCTATTCCTTTACATACTGTGTGTGTGTGTGTGTGTGTGTGTGTGTGTGTGTGTGTGTGTGTGCGTGTAGTCACTTAGGCTTGAAGAGGAAGTGAAGGTATTTTTAGTTGAGAGTCTCGAATGTTTGAAGGAGATATATTGGGGGGGTCAGACACCTGGTCAAAGTCTTCAGAGTCTACAGGAAACGGACGGTGAGCACAACTGGTAGAGTTACGGGGGGGTAGAGAGGGGTTGGGATCCTAAAAGATATCTTCTGTTATTTTTAGTGTTATTAATGTGGAGTTGGTGCCAGGGGAAGACAGGCTCTGCTCCTCCCTCGTACATTGTGTTTTTTCATAAATTTCAAAGCATTTTAAGATGGACTTGCTCTCTCTGAGTGCTACTGTATATTTCCTGTTGGGAGCAGAAATTGGGGCAAGTCATTTTTAGAAGGTAAAATGGGACTTTCATATAAATAAACATCTTGATGTTGTTTTGCAATTTACTTCTAAATGTATGTGCATTACAGCAGGGAAATGAGATCAAATAATGTCTTGTTTTTGTTTCAGTATGAGTAACTCCAATAGTCAACACTGCTGCCACTTGAGGCTGCCAAAGCACAAAGTTCCATCGTGCAGCTTTAAATCTCAATACATTCAAAGTGCAATCGTGACTTGCTGCATTCAGTCAGTTAGTGGAGCTATGGAAGTACCAGCACTTTACTCATAAAACAGCCATTTCTCATTTCTGTCTCTCCCTTTCTCTCTATATTGAAGTCCTTAAAGTAATAAATTCAAAAGAGTTTCATTTAAGTCACTATCGAGGTAACACAATGCTGATTAAGCCTGTGACCCATTGACGAAAGCAATGTCATTTGCAGTATTACGAACCGAGTGTCTGTGGTGACATTAGCTTAAATTCCCGACACTGTTTAGATCCTCTGGCATGTGAGATCAAAAACACACGTGCAATTACCGCTTATCGCCAAATACGATACCAGATTGTAACTGTAACCTTGTTTAACAGAACTAAAGGTGCACTCAGTAGAGTACAGATCTCGGCCAGATGTGTCAGCAATGACCACTAATGTGTGTAAATTGAATAAATACCCCTCCCTTGAAAGAAGATCTTATTACTGAAGGGGTGCCCGATCACTCAGACTTGACCGAACATGACTGTAATTTTAAAGGTTGATGACGTTAATATGACCACACGTAATAATAACATTAAAAACAATCACAACCATCCCCAATGCTTACTGGTCTCTTCTAGATGAAAGATTGATTAATGGAGTGTCTCATGTGAGTCACGAAAAACACAAATGTGTAAAATCTGAAAGGCCTTCAAAGGCCAATTACATCTGGATATACTGGCAAACCCTTGATATCACTAAAAAAAACTGCTTACAACTCCAAATGTTTTAGCGGACTTACTTGTAAATTCTAAAGGGCTGTTTATGGATCGGAAATTGAAAAGCAGAATTGCTTTGCAGTCTATTAGCATCGTGGGAAGGGAGCATCTTATTTTGTTCAAGCCCATAATACAGACAAATTGGCACATTACAATTAATTACCATTAACAGCAACAAAAGCACTGTAGATAATGAAGTGTGATGGCGGTTAGTGCATAGCAGGTATCAATTAGAATAATAGAACAAGAAACAACCAACTGCTGATTACCTCTTTAATACTGTTTTTGCAATAAGATATTATTTTACATGATGTCGGCTCCTATATGCTCCGAGTCAATGCACGCTTCTCTTTTTTTTTTCCTCCTTTTTGTTTACCAGCTGTCCTCTCTCTACTGACTGGAGGCACCATACGGCATCTGAGCAGCACACACGCACCACCACAAGATGCACAGATGCATTCTGTATATTCAAAGACACAGACATATTTACCTGCACACACACACACACACACACACATGCATAAATGCACATTTGGATCACAATCTCCCCTAAAACAAACACGACCATCTTAATTAAGAAGAAGTGTCTCTGATGATGCCGTCTGATCATTATCGGGGCTTCATCCCATCCGGTTCCATTAGAACACACATTCTGACTCAAGGATGGACATGGGAGGACAGTGACATTGCACTGGTTGGGTGAGAGGCAAGGTAAATAGACTCATAATGAGTCAGTTTGTTTTCCACTGGCAAATGATGTTTATAAAAAGACTAAAAGGCAGACAGAGAGATTGTGCTGTGGACAGCATGGCGAGGCATGTAGACTACCGCATGGCAGCGAGCTGAGGTCCCCGTGAGCCCCGTGTCCACCAGCAGCTCTCTTTTTTTAACTGCCAACACACAACAGAGGCTTGGATAATGGGCAACTGAACACCTGTTTGAAGCACAATGATTAATCCCTGAGAATAACATTCCTATAATAATTGTCAATTTAGAGACCATAAAATAGAAATTTAACTTGTAACCAGTTCATGAAAGCGTTTCCATTCTCTACGCTCAACGAGGAAAGCGGACACCTCGCACGGGAGGCGATGCACAATTCTACAGAAATTCTAACTTCAGTCAGAGAAAATTCAAGGATGAACACATCACAGGAGAAGGAATATCATCCAGTGCTTGACACGCTATTAATGTTGCCTTCAATGCCAACCATAGGAACAATCAAGACAACGCTTTGACGAGAGAAACATGTGTCTCTCACGTATGCAAAAGAAGCGTAAAGAGTTGTTTCTATGGAGTCATCACCAGATGTTATTGTTTTCATGAATAGCTTATGACTTAGCGATAGTGGAGGTGGTACATATACTGTACTTGGTACCTTTCTGATAAAAACACAGAAGACCTTCATACATTCCTCTTTCGCCCCGGAACAATTTGAACTGTACGAGGTCACTTACTCATTTATGCAGTAAAGCACAAAGAAAGCATTACTGAAGCCGTTTGACCTCACACTGCACACCTCAGCTCACACATGCACATTGCAATAAAACACTTACAGAGCTACAAGGTTTAACTTGACGGCAACACTTTTTGCACAGTAATGACAACAAGAACTATGTTTTTCAAAATGTAATATATAATATAATATATAATAAATATACTGAATACTAACTTATAATTCAAACTGTGGGCAGTTTTGGCTCAAATGTGTTTCAGTGAGCCTGCACGGTGAAAATACTATATTTACTCAGTCCGCGTCACCACATGGCAGCACAGCCTCAAGTTTTAACAAGACTAGCATCCAGAGAGACTTCTCATTAGTCCTGGGTTGGTAAAGGAGCTCTCAGCCAATGGAACAAGAATGTCACTTAGCTAATAAATGTGCTGTGGACAGAAAGCTGGATGGACAATGAGACACAGAGCACTCAAACATGGTCAATAAGCAGCAGTTTCTGTTGTCACTTGGGAATTTTCCAAGTAGTTATTTTTAGGAATGATTCAAAATGATTGCTTCTATCCACATTTGAAATTGTAAAAAGGTAAAAAAAAAAGAAGATAGTTCTGTAACTGATGCTGCAGTTCGGTCATGAAACATAAGTTCTTTAAATATATATATATATATATATATATATATATATATATATATAATACTGGTAGACTGATCAAACAGATCTGGACTCACAAGACTTAAGGACGTGCAGTTCTAGGTTTTGATAAACATTGAAGTATTCAGTGAATAATTCACTTTTAGACACTTTTACATTAAGCTTGTAGCCAGTAAATTCAACATAACTGCATGAAGTTTAAGCATAATTGTGTTTTAATCAGTGTGTAACTTTTAACATTCAGTGTGTGTGTGTGTTTCGTGTGTGTGTGTGTGTGTTACCTGTCACATCGTGGTCCTGTGTATCCAGGCTGGCACTGGTCGCACAGCAACTCCCCTTCTTCACCGAGGTGGCAGGTGGGGCTGAAACTGTCGTAGTTGCCAGGATGATGTTGTTGTTGTTTTTGTTGAAGTTGTTGATGTGATCGGTAGCGTTGTCCCAGTGTGCAGAGAGGGAGGAGGAAGAGGAGGAAGAGGAGAGAATAGAGGCGAGTTAAGGCCATTGTTTGTGTCCTCATACCCACCTGTGTCCCGACTTTCACTTTACAATCTCCACATTCACACTTTGTGACACACACACACACACACACACACGCTTAATTTTCTCTCTCGCACACCCACACCTCTGTACTTCCACACACACTCCTAAAGATGGAAACACTCTTTCTCTCCACGAACTGTAACTTCAATGAACTGAGAGAGAGAGCAGGAAAGAGTAAAACGATAGTCTCTTACCCTCGTTTTGTCACCCTCCCACTTCCATAAACTATAGATAGTTCTGCTGGCTCGGGTTCCAGGTCCCAGACTGACTCACTGGCTGACTGACTGGCTGGCTGGCTCGCTAACTGCGAGCTGGCTCACTGTGTTACAAATAAACTTATTTGGCCAGTGCATGTGAACATCAAACAAAACTGTAAAATAACATTTAAGTCTTGGGTTATAATTGTACCTATAGTAGGAGGTTTTATAGTGCTGTAGAGCTGCCCTCTCTGGGTGTTTTTTTGGAGGAAATGATGTGAGTGAAGAACATGTGTAGAGTACATCACATCAAAAAACTACTTCTTAACTGCACTATACATGTCTTTCATACATATACAGTACTTACAGAACATTGGTAACTTGGTATATCACACTGTTTAACCATCCAACCATCCAAATATCACCATAAAGCACATTTAAACATTGCCTAAAACGGCCTTTTATAACCAGGGATATAAACAGTATTGCAAAGGTTGTTAGATCAGTTTAATGACTGAGCTTTTTAGTATTCTGATATATCAGGTCACATTTGGCAACACAATTCCAAACCTACAAAATATCAAATGAGTATAAAAGGCTTGATTCAACACGGAGACACAACCGGAAATCACTTGGAAAGAGCCTCAGCCAAGGCGGCGCAATCATCCAAATGAGTTACTCTAATAATAGAACTCGTTTGAATCTTTTAATCTACATCTGCTCCAGATCTACATCAAAAGACAAATAATAATAGACAATCATGCCGAAATATTTGGAGAATATCGAAAAATCCTAGGAGAATTGAAGCTTTTTACAAGGATTCATTCGGCAAATGTCAAGTGACAAAGACTAAAACCACAAAGTTACTGCTTGTTATGTTGTCATCTATACTTAAAACAAGTTACAGTTGTACTTGACATGGTTTAAAAGGATCTTTAAGAAGTAATCAAGTGTGGACTGCTGTGCTTACACCTGGAGAAGATGTCAGCCGTTTGTGTGTTTATAGGTGTATTTCTGACAAGAGTCCAAAGCGATTGAGATCAAATTCATGTGTAAAATGTGACAGTATTTTCCATCCTTCAGAAATTATTCATCAGCTGCTTTTTTTTTAATTGAATTTTTAGGAGAACCTTGATGTAACTTGAACACCCGTGATTTGTGACTATAAAGCAGCCACAGCATGATAAAAGGTTTTAAATACCTTAAATGACTTGTGGGAGGCCTGAGTTTCGACTGTGTTAATTTCTAGCCACAGTTGTGTTGATTCTGCCGAACGGTGATGACATTTCCACCCACAGGGATGATGTTTCTCCACTTATACTGATGCCTCTACCTGTGGTGATGATATTTCTATTCATGTCATTACAATTATATTCGTTCCCACAGTGACGAAAGCCTCGACTTGTGGTGATTTTCTTAAAAAGACGAGAAAATAGTAGTCCCGAGTGTCAGGAGAGGAGAGGGGAACATTGCGAAGAGACGGGTCGAAGAGAGAGAATAGGGGCCACAGAGTGAAAGACGACTGTGGGGTCACCAGTGGTACATTGAAGTGTTAAAAAAATTATAATTAAAGAAAGAGACTGGGTGGTTTTGTAAGAACTGCGGTGAACATAGTTATTACAAATCAAAATCAAAGAGTAGATCTGTGTGGACATAATTGATTAAGGCTTTTGTGGATATTTGACCAAGGATCTTTAAATACATTTCCCTAAAATCTGTTCTGTAGATTTAGATCTAATGGACAGACAAGTAGATAAAGAGGAACAGCACTCCACGACTAAACTGGTTTCTAAACGATTTGCTGTAAATCGCCGCCGTCCTTCCCATTCTCAAACTAACACGGACACCACTTTAAACATCACGGCTAACTGGAGCAGTGTGACTGGCTGGCCGGCTATTTGAGCGATTGGCTACAGTGAACATAAGGGACTGGATGGCTATTTGAGGGGCTGGAAGGCACGGCACCTTCACGCTATTATTACTGCAGGGGGGTTTAGGGGGAGGTAGGGAAGGGGGGGAGGTGAGAGACAGAGAGAGTTGTGTCTTTCTTTAGCTCTGAGAATTTTGGACATGACGTGTCATGTCTGCCTGAAGATTCCCAGCTGCTGCTGCCTGTGTGTATATGTGTGTAGATGTGTGTGTGTGTGTGTGTGTGTGTGTGTGTGTGTGTGTGTGTGTGTGTGTGTGTGTGTGTGTGTGTGTGTGTGTGTGTGTGTGTGTGTGTGTGTGTGTGTGACATGTGCACCAAACACACAGCATCCCTCTCTGGTCATTTGGAGATAATGCAGATCTATGATAGCAGAAATAGAGATAAATATCTAATTTAACCAGTATGCATATGTTGTTTGTACTTATGACAACATCAAGTTAACTTTCTATTAGAAAAACTTCCAACAAGGTATTCTGACATCCACCATTTAGTCAAATCTGTGACCAAACAAATAGTAACATTGTTGGAGCATTATCTGTGGGTGTGATTCCTATTATTGATTGTTGATTTGTTCGTCCAATTTTTCTGCGGTCAGTTTACTGACAACTAAGCAACATCTCAAGTACCAGTTGAACTACTGTTGGGCTAACTGGTATGTACTACTCTTTGTACTTTGGATTTCTTGTGTACGTTGACTAGATTCATTGCTGTACTATACTTCCTAGATTTAACTTTGGTATTTTACAAACTGGATCCTATTTTCCTGCGTTTGTGGCTATAATGGGTTCAACAACTTTTGAAATTGGCCCAGTCTTTAGCCGGAGCACTACAGTCTGCAGCCGTGAAACGGACTGCAACGTAACCCTTCGGTGCAATTACGCACTGTAAATGCAAATCAACTAAAAGTGCTTGCTTTTTTCACTGACAGGCTCTCACTCTGGACCAATTTCAAAAATAGTTTTCTCCATTAGTTACTTAGTCCAGGTTAAAAACTACAAAAGTTTCCCTTTAATGTTGGTCTTTCACTGGTGGCTGGCATGAGGTAACGACATTAATTTGATGGTATACATTTGTACTTTTTATGATTTGTAACTCTATCATTGAATGTGTTGTGCAATACTGTTTTCAAAGTGTTTACAAGTGCTTTCATTAAAGACTTGAAGGGTTTATTTATTTAACCCATTACATTTTTAGTAGGGTGCTAAGCTTGTATAATAACTTTGAGCTTACACATATAGTGAGAGTAGAAGAATCGAGATTACAACAGCTACTAATTGGACCTTGCTTGTGAGACTGTTTTGTCACTGTTTCCAAGTTTAAAGTTGATCAGGGTCACCAATAACCTTCCCCTGGGCCAGCATAGGACAGGCACTGAACATAACAGCAACAAGGGCAGTAATAAGATGACGTCTGCTTGGCACAGGTGGACCGAGACGCAATGAGGTAGAAAAGCTCTTTCTTCTGGGTCTACGTGCTTCCTGCATGAACCATCAGGTGAGAGGCCCGAACACATGCCTCTCAAGTGGGCTGATAGCATTTTTATTATATTTTCAGCAGATACCTGCTGGTTCTTGAACAACCGTGATTTGAGACTGTGAAGCAGGCATTTAATACCTTAATTACTTGCATGAGACTTGAGTTTTCTAGCTGCAGCTGTGTTGATTCTGCCAACAATGATGACATTTCCACCCACAGGGATGATGTTTCTCCATTTAAATTGATGCTTCTACTGGACCTGTGGAGATGATATTTCTATTCATGTCATTACAATTATATCCGTGCCCACAGCGATGAAGCCTCGATTTCTGGCGATATCCTTTAGGGACAAAAAACGTGTCGCCCGAGTATCAAGAGAGGAGACGAGAACATGATGAAGAGGCGGGTCAAAAAGAGAGAATAGGGGCCACAGTGCTGAGGGGTCAGCAGTGATAGATTGGAGTGTTTGATTAAACTGTGCCCCCCATGGCACCATTAACCCCAGTGTCTTCATAACCTACTTGTTACTTGGAAGATTGAGTGGGCAGGCGCAGGGCGGACAGTCCGCAGGTGACCCTCTGGTGGCGTTGCCATAATAACCAGGTAGGCAGGAGTCACAGTGTGGGCCGGTGGTGTAGTGGGAGCACTCCTGGAAGAGATACACAGGTTAAAGTAATTTATATCAGGAAAATACATAAAGTGATTGGAAAAAAAAACGTCACTTTTCGAGTTAACCTTCGTGTCATTTTGCCGCATTGATGGAAATCTCAACACCCCGTTATGTATTGAATCGCACTTCACACAAGATGATAAGAAACCATTAAATGTGTAGGTCTTCTTTTTCAAATGTTCTTTAGGTTAGTCAGTGAAGTGGTCATTGTCAAGCAGCAGGAGGAACAATCCCAACGAGGTCAAGGTTAATGATATGGTTCAGGATTAACATCACATTTTGTTCCCATAGTAACCAAGCACATATGACTCACATGTACATCCTCAACCGAAGACACAACAACGTCCCTCAGGATCCTGGTAACAAATGTGAGTATTGGTATCGATTACTCGTGCTGACGACAAACGGTTATGCTGATTCACAAACGTGAACGTTTTCCTACAACGCTGTGCAAAATGATTCATTTTTATTTATTTTTAGTATTACTTGTTGAATATTTTTTAATTATTATTAACCAACAACACTACGAGTCCAGTTTTCTGTATTTAGATATTTCGGTTTAAGATCATTTTACTACTTCCTGTAAAATGAAATTGTGTTACTCCCACTGGGGAAATCAGGTTGCCTTTTCTTTTCATTTCTGGGCCGATAAATCCCTGTTTTGATAAGTTCAGCTCCAACAAGAGTTGACATCATGTAGCTGCTTGTGTGTGAATCTACATGTTTGTTTTTCCTTTACAGATCAAATGTCTCTTCGCTGCTGAAACACATGGCCACGGCCAGCATCAGTCAGCCATTCAACTATAGCCAGATAACACAGTCCTAGGGGAAGGAGTGTGTGTCCATCTGTCTGTCTGCCTGTCACTGTGTATGGACATGTCAGTGTTTGTGTGTGTGTGTGTGTGTGTGTGTGTGTGTGAGGGAGTAAGAGACATCCTGCTCGTCTGTCTGTCTTTGTCTGGAGTGTGTGTGTTCTCTCTCCGACATATCCCAGCATCCCCCTCATCTATAATAAAACACAACATGATAATACAAAACCCACAGATCTATGTGTGTGTGTGTGTGTGTGCGTGGGTGTGTGTGTGTGGGTGTGTGTGTGTGTGTGTGTGTGTGCATATTTAGTTTGATGCTAACTGACAGCTTAAGCCTGAGGCAATGTGTAGACTGGGGAGTGACAACGTGTGTGTGCAGAATGATGCGCATGAGCAGGTGGGCGTGTGTGTGTGTGTGTGTGTGTGTGTGTGTGTGTGTGTGTGTGTGTGCGTGAGTGCGTGCGTGCGTGTGTGTGTGTCTCTACAGTATACTTAAATGTGTATGTAAATTGTTTGGGTGTTTGGGTGAAGCCAGGGTGCAAGTCTTTTCACCTGCAGTTCCTCTGATGGCCACTAGATGGTGGTTCCGAGGAAATAGTATTGGTGAAGTGATTTCTAACTTCACTATTAAAAACGGAGTCAATGTGTATTTTTTTACATGAGACCTCATGGTTTCAGTGAACCATAAATTCTTCTCTGGTTTGTGTTTTGGGCATAAACTGATATTGAGGGTTGGGTGGTGTCCCATTTGTAAGCTTCTGCAGGATATCCACACCGGTTAGCGATTGTTTTGCTGCCCTTGCTATTAGTGATCTAAAGACATTACTACATGTTCCTACAGTTAATGGAATGATGATGAATTGGGTTGACGGCTTTATGAGTTAAAGGGAAATTACAGTGAATGTAGAGTACAATCACAATACAGGCAACACTCTAAAATTACACTGCTGTAACTTCATATATTCTGCACATCTTTTGACATTCTGTAAACATCAAAAGTGATAAACGCCTTTTCGTGAAAGTTTTTACATTTGCTGCCCTCAAAACTTGATGTCTGGTACTTCCCTGGAAAAAGAGACGTTTTTGTCATTTTTCTTTAGTACATCAGTTCAGTGTGATTTTGAGCACTGATTGAAACCAAATGATCACCAGACGAACACGTATCCTAATCAACTTATTGATCATCTTACCAGGCAGTGTCCGGTGAGCTCGTGGCATTGAGACGCGTGTCCGTGGCAATGACAAGCTTCACACACACCATTGTACAGATTCCCGTTAACCCTCCGAAACCTGGGAATACACGTCTGTAACACACACACACACACACACACACACACACACACACACACACACACACACACGAACACACACACGAACACACACAGACAGTTAGAAGACAGAGTCTTTAAGCTACTGTGCTTATGTTGTACCTTATGTTGTACCTCATACCGTTGCATTATTGTTATACTATTAATACCTTCTTGCAAAACTGAGTGAAAACAGTACTTTTTCATCACTTGCAGACACTGTGATTGTTGAGTTTAATTTGAAGAAACTATAAATAAATCCATTTGATCTAATCTGTAAAAGAAAGTGGCTCATTTTCTATAGATTATTGTAGAGTACGGTTTAAAGTCGCAGAAGGTGTGTGTCTGTGTTTACCTCACAGGAAGTTCCAGCATATCCAGGAGGACAAGAGCAGCTCTCCACAGCTGATGCTTTGCTCTCTCCTCTGGCAGAGGGATTAGCTACCTGCATTGATAATAAGTGGAGCCTACACACACACACACACACACACACACACACACAAGTAGTTATATAGTTGTATAGTTAAACATGTGCCTTCACTTACCAAGCAAGGCTATTTGGCTGATTCGGCTTTTAGAACTTTTATGAGCAGAGTTCATTCCCTCACGCAGAATCTCCTCCAAGACAACAGTTAGATTCACCAATTAAACGGCCACTTTTATGTTTAGGTTACAGAAGGTTAAAGTAGGGTTATTCACAGGCTAAAAGAAAGAGCCGCCTGAGAGACTCAACTCTGGGCAAGTTGTTTTGTGTCATGAAGCGAAAACCAATATTTCATTTCTAAAGCTGGTGAGAGTTTATATTTCTTGCTACGAATCAATACTTAACAAGTTAAGTTTTGGAGCATTGTGTAATGGCTGTGTGAAGTTTAACGCGTGTTGAGTGTAAGTGTGTGTTTCTACCTGTACACAGCGCTGGGTTCTGTGCTGTAAGAGGCCCGCACCATCACTCTGGTCACATTGGTCAACACAGACAGAAAATCCCTCCGGCTAATCGGCTGCGCGTTCTCTGAAACCAGGAAATTCTCCGGAAGGAGAGCGATGCGATTGGTGCTTGGCGAGGACGGGTACACTGGCTGGCCAAACCGTCTGTCAATAATCTCGATCCCGCCTCCCTGGAAGAGAAAGAAGAAAATATTTTTTTGTTGAAGTTTGACTTTTAATTCCATGAATCTAGACAGTGGCTGTCCTCCACAACATGAATACAGTATGAAAGAGCAAAGGCGTGATTGATGTGTCATTCGGTCATGAGCTGCAGTTTCTAGTGACATTTAGAATGGACTGAATTCAAAGTGAATTGAGAGGCCTGGTATCTGACTATCTCTTGTTGAGAACAGATCAATGGTATATGGCGGCTAACGCAGAGTGACAACTACTGATGGAGAGAGAGAGCGAGAGAGGGAGAGAGAGAGAGAACTTACCATACCAATAAACCATTAAATAAAAACTAGCTGAAAGAGAGGAGATGGAAGAAGATATAAAGAGACAGGGAGCAGCAGGGCCGAGATGCAGAGATAGGTACGGAAAGAAATAAAGAAAGAAAGAAAGAAAGAAAGAAAGAAAGAAAGAAAGAAAGGGACAAAGAAAAGATGCAGATTGACAAAAAAAAAGAAGACAAAGTCACCTCAGAGAAAATAGTTTCTTGTGCATCTTGTGCTGCCGGCATAAGAACATACGTGAGCATTAAAGTTTTCATCTGTTGTTTAAAGCAAAATGAGAAACTTCAGACGCAGTACATTTGTTGTTGTTATTGCTGTCATGAAAGGCTTGGTATTTACATTTTTCTTTTTTTAACTCTGCAGATGGAGGGCTGATAGAGTAGGCCGTATTGAGACAAAGACATTGCAATCAACAAAGCCGTACGGACAAACAAAGACAGAGAGATCATTGTCTATTCAGATCCCACATACAAGGCTTCAACAAAACCACGCACACAAACAATATCACAAGTTGTTGCAGATATGCAGAGAATAAACAGTGTGTGGTGGGGGGGGGAGAAAGAAACAAAAAAGGCTGAAGAGAGACAGCGAAGTGAGAGAAAGCGGGTTGACAATGTGTAGGTGGTTGATTATCATCATCATTTGGAGGCCTTTTGTTGACAGGGATGACACTTGTCCTCCTCTCCTCCCAGTCTGTCGATCTGACTGACACTTCTCTAAATAACACAAGTTCATTGGTCTGTGACTATCCATCTCAAAGTTTTCTTTCTTTCCTTTTTCCCTTCCTTCTACACTTCTTTCCTCCCTGTTGATTTCCATGTTTTTTTTCTTCCTCTGCTTCCTTCCTCCTTCTTCTCTCTTCATTCTTTCTTCCTTGACACCTTTCTTCCTCCTTACTTTAGTCTTTCCTTTCTCTTTCCCTTTCTTTCTCCTTACCCTTGCTCCTTCTGTCTCTCCTTGTTTCATTCCGTCTTCCTTCTGTCTCTCTGTTTCATCTTGTCCTCTCTTCTTTCCTTCCTTCTTCCTTTCTCCTTCCTTACACATTTGTTTCCATCTTACCTTTCCTTCTTCCTTTGTTTCTGCATATACAGTGTGTGTGCATCGCTGTGGCACGTGCACACATGAAAGTCGTAATATATATGTTTTGCATTTGTGTCCATATTTAACCTAAAATCACATCTCTACAGAACACTTATTTATCTTTTCATTATTTTGCAGTCAGTGCATTAGAAGTGGATTCCCACATGTTATTGCAGCTCATTTTCAAACTATTCTAATTAAAACTTCCTCTTCTTTAACGTGTCATTGGTAGAAAGACGCACACACACACACACACACATACAAACACACAAATGTTGTTTAGTGATGTAGGAGATATAAACAGTTAACTAATAGTGTTGCTGCTTTGCTTATTGCTGCCATACATCATATTGCAACCTGCTCATTATAAAGAGAGGGGAAGAGAGACTCTATCTGCATCTTTTATTGCCATGTTCAGCATTTATCTGCCAGCTGCACTGTAGCTGCTTGTGTGTGTGTGTGTGTGTGTGTGTGTGTGTGTGTGTGTGTGTGTGTGTGTGTGTGTGTGTGTGTGTGTGCGTGTGTCTGCTTTTAACAGCTTGTATTTGCTGCTTCATTTAGTGGTCTTCACTGGTGCAAAAGTCAATGGCTTAGGGAAAAGATAAATAATGCTGCTGACACAAATACATAAACACATAGAGATTCACACTTGTGTTCATGTGGGTTTCCTCTGGTTGTTTCCCCCCCCCCCACGTGTTAGGAACACTCTTAATCAATTCCCTTGACCGAGGTGCTGCCCAGAGAACTGAAACTTATCCCAGGTCTCTACACTGCCCACTGTTCCTCAGACTGGCCTTAGCAAAGCACAACTTTACAAATCAGGACCTATTTCACACACACATACTGTATAAAATAGTACATACAGGTAGATGTATTGTTAGAAAGTTCTTCATTTGTGTTTAATATATAAGCATGCCAATGCTCTATGATGTCTTGGTCTTTGTGCATGTTTGAAAACGTACCTCAATGACGAGGTCAGGTTGTGAGGTCACTCTTATGGCCATTTGTTCTTGTTGGTCTGTCGTATAAGACACAGTGTAGACCAAACTCCCTCCATAGGCTGAAAGCTGAAGACAGACAGAAACAGAGGTTAGATTAGTAAATTCATGTTGTTTGCAAAATCAAAAACATAACCCAAACATAAATAATAGGAGAATTACGGCAACTTATTGACGTGTTGAAAGATGCCACAAGTGACAATTTGAGGATGGTAAACGGTAAAATATCGTTTAACAGTAGCACACATAGAGAATAGTGAAAAAGCTGACTCAGTAATGTTAGTTACACAGCAATATCTCTTTCACTAGTCACCATGAGCTACTGGTCAAAGAAGCAGCACCACTGTACCAAATATACTGTAACAGAAACACAAAACCACAATAACAACTGCTTTTACTAAAAATAAAAGTATATTTGTATACCAAATAACAATATATTTGAAAATGTTTCAAAAGTAGGGAGAACAAGAATATGCTACAATCTTTGTTGTCTTGTGTGTTGCGGTGCAGTGTTTCTGTCGAGTCTACAGAATGAGCTTTCGCTGGAGAAGTGCTGCCTCGGCATGATCCTGAAATTTATTATTCTGCTCCAACCTGAACAGTAATGGGTGGGAGAGCGAGATAATAATGCCACCATAAAAACACAGAGAGGGGGACATTGAGGAAGAGGGGGAGAGAGAGAGAGAGACAGACAGAGAGAAAGAGAGAGAGAGAGAGAGAGATAGAGGGAGTAAGAGGTGAGCTTAATGCCTCTATAAACCTCTTCCATTCTACATCATTACTCTCGGTCCTTAAACCGGGAGGAGGAATCACCCATTTCACAGCTGACTGAAAACACACACACACACACACACGCACACCATAGCAGGCGTGGAGGTGTACTTGGTTGGACGTTTTATTGACTAACACTTATTTTTCATCTAACCCCATTTGCTGATTTGGTCTCCAGAAGACAGTGAAATCGTGGTTTAAACCAACACTACGCAGCCTACACATATCTGACACTTGTGCTGCTCGACCTCCTTTCGCCATTAGCTCCTCTGCATTCACACGAAGAGTGAGCCTCCTATACGCAACATGACTGTGTAGGTGTGTAGAGATTGGTTCCACTGCAACACAGTGTCAAGAGAGTCACCAAAGAAGACGATGTATTACAGACACTCTCCAGAGCTGCGGTGTTTGTGTAACAGCAAACACTCTGCATAATATGACGTGCACTGTGACAATGGAGCATATCTTGACCATAATCCTCAATACAAGTATATATTTGTATTACAGTAAATGTAACTATAGATATCTGTGTGCTTATTAAAAGTCTTTGGGCCTTAAATGAAAACTTTCTTAAACCTGCATTAGTTGATTTTTTGACCAATTTTGGGCTGTGAATACAACTAATGTGTTAGCAAAGAGTTGCCTTTTTCCACGTCCAGAACACACGGAACAACATTAACATTCATTTGGAGTTCTGTTTCCGGCCACCTGGCGTATGTAAGTCCAATATTCACTCTTTTAGCTTCGCTTTGGTCTCCACCAACTCCTGAGAGAAATATCTGGTTCTTGAGCTGCTAAATGCGCTATACTATGTCCACCATAGTTGCTGACTTTGCCCATCCACTCTGCTGCTTGATGCTGGGTGGGTATAGAGTACAGAAGGTTTTTTAGAGCTTTTATGTTGAAAACAGCTGCTTGCTGCGGCTGGAAATGAGGATAATGAGAGTGGCGAGACTCAACCAAAACAGGCCGGCAAACACCGAGTAGAAAGACCAGAACTCTTTGTGCAGAGGAGGGTAACAAGCTAGGTGATGTAAATAAAATCGAGATAAAAAGCACCTAAAGGCTGCGGCCTGTAGGTGCTTTAATTTATCAACAGGGGAGAAGACGTCTTGCATAAAAAGTTGATTCAAATGTTGTCCCACTGTAGCAGTCATTTTGTCTTGTGACCTATTAAGACAAAGCAAAGTCAGCTAGCAGCACCTGGTCACAGGCTACTTTTGAGCAGTTTAAGAGTGGCTTCCCTCCACAGTTTATATCTTTTGAACATTGTTGTATAGTCTCCACTGGATTTTACAAGAATGAAGGTAAGATAGATGAATATTACAAGACATCATTTAGAAGAAGAAATAGGGTTTTGTTCTTCTTTCCTATTCGTTATACATCTCATGACCACTAAGATGTGTCCGGTGAGGCTGAGCAGTGGTGGTTTAGGGCTGTCAGTGCTTAAGAGAGCTCATTTGCATGTTTTGTTCTTGTTTGTATTTTTTACTGTTGTTGTGTTCGGTAACCAACCAGCGGCAAAATAATGATGAAGTATGAAGAAAAGGCTTCTCTCTTGTGTAATCTCAAGAACAGTTTTAACTGATGGAACTTGTGCTACTTTTGTGGAAGAGTCTCTTTCGCACACCCGAATTTAGCAAATTGACTTTCTTTGAAATCTTTCGACATTTCTCAGAAAACTCATTCCACTCAACCTGGACAATACTCAAAGCTTTAGTCGTGGCAACATAATGACCCATCTCTACCTTGGGGGGATAGGAAATAAAAGAAATACAACACAAGAAGGAGAAAAGGCCAACAGAATAGCACAGCAGGAGAGGGGAGTAGAAACGGGGAGTAGAAACGAAGGAACAATAAACACTCAGCCACAAAGCTACAATAGATTTCTCAGATCCCCCTGAGAGCTCCATAAGCGTGTTATTAACTCTATCAGTGGGCAGAACGAGACAATCAAGGCATAATCCTCTGTTAAAACCCTAATCAAGACACATTCTTCATTTAAGAACATTGTTGTCGTGGCCATGGGTCTATCAGTTCATACAAGTCATTCAGATGAATATGTGGGGGCAAGAAAAGCTAAATAATCACATATCAGAAAAGTAATATTAACTGAAGAAACAAATAAGAAAAATCAACTAAATCGATTGATTGAATGGGAAACTTGTGCTTTAGTGGTCCTGCTGCAGTGTTGTTTTTTTGTATGCTGCAATGCAAATTTCCGTTTCAGTGACATAAATGTTTGTCTCCTTTTTGCCACCGTATATAAGTACGAGTGGGTAGAAAGTGGACACACACACACAGAGGAGGCGAGATGGAGAGACTGGAAATAAGAGAATTGAAAAGAAGGGAAGGAGGCTGACAGAAACGAGGAGATCAAAGTAAAAAAAAAAGATAGAAGCAGGACAGGAGACTAGGTTAAAAATAAAAGGGGAGGAAAGGATAGGGGGGGGGTGGAATCGAGCAGAGTTGGAAGTTATGAGATTTAATTTGCTGCCTATGCTAAGGAGTGGGTTTGGCATGGAGCGAGAAGAGGTGTGAAAATGAGTCACTACCGACCTCTGTCCTCCTCCAGGGTTCCCACCAGAGCCCTGATGTAATAACCAAGTCAGAGCATTTGAATCAACTACAAGTGTTAGTCAGTCCTGATTTTAATACTATTGTTATTCCAAAACGCTAACATTTCTGCTACAGTTTGACTTTCTGCAGATAACATCATTTATTTTTCCCCCTGTGAACCATAGTGTATCTCACTGGAGTCTCTTTCCATGAGTAGCAGAGACTGATTTTTTTGGGGGGTAAATACACTTCAACACGTAACACACAATCACGGTTAGGTAGCTGATATTACTGACCGGCTTCACAGGGTCTTAAGCTGACAACATGTTTACTGACACTGTCACAATAGAACAAATGAACAAATTAGACAAAAGTAGCTGCTCTGGAGCCTCCGATCATCCAGCCTGGTCATCATGGAATTGTACATGTTCAAATTTCCATTTTATTCCTTTGGAATTTTCAAGGACTTCTCGTTCCATGTTTGCTTCAAAGTTGAGTCTCACGATTTATGGATGGGAATAAACTTTGGAGACGTACAAGAAAAGGTTCCGTACTCAAATTTAACGAAACAACTCATCGTCGGAAGTTATGGCAACGCTTAAAAGTAAACGCTATTAGTGTGCAACTTTCTTTTGTGCCTGCCACCTGCTAGTTTCTTCAGAGAAATGTGTTTGCCCATCTGCATTTGTACGCCTGCTCGCTGTCAGTTTTTGGAGTACAAAAGCAACCGACGCTCTCTTCGGGAGATTGGGCAAAGAGAGAGAGAGAGAGAGGGGGACAAAGGAAATCATCCTTCAGGAAATGAAAACCAGATTGTCACAAAGGCTTCAGAAAACAAACTACCCTCAAAATGGCACACACAAACACACGTGTGCAGGCGTGCAGACAAACACAGGAACACACACACACACAAAAAGCTAAACAAAGACTTACGCACAGAGAAACTTAAGAGATATAAACACACACACACACACACCTAGGTGGCCTTTAAGATGCCTGCGGTTGTGTGCAATTGGTATCGGGAGTTTTCACTCTATTTATTTACCGGTTACACACACACACACACACACACACACACACACACACACACACACACACACACACACACACACACACACACACACACACACAGACTGTTGTTGTTCCTAGCAGTAGGTCATATTGGCTCCAGATGGACCAATAGACAGTGGAATGCTCAACAACATACGACCCAACTGACCTTTTGTGTGTGTGCGTGATATATGTTGGCAAAAAGAAAAGAAAGTCCTTGTCGGGAAAAGGAAACAAGATCCAGTCTTAGTATTGGAGCGTGTCTTGTTTGGTTCTATATCTTCGAGCAGAGCCTCTGTGAAGAGTGGCTTTGGTGTGTGTGTGCTGCTTCACGCCTTTTGGTGGGAGATAGGCGCAGTAACCTTGAGGCAAAGTGTGCTTTCAGATTTTCTCCCCTGGTGTAAAGAGACACTGTGTCCATGAGGTTGTTCGCTATCCATGGCATCCACTGTAAATGCGCCCGCATTTGACATAGAACGGAGAGAACCAATCTGAAAGGCTTGTTAAATCACACAGAGATTCCACAATGCTGCCGTAAAGAAGAACCGCCAGCTTCTGTTTTTCACATTGAACCACACGAGAGCAGTGACATTTAACACAACAGCATTTCTCTGTGTGTGTGTGTCCCCATTCCGCCTCTGGACCTTTCATATTGAACAGCAAGGTGGAATAACGGCGCAACAGTCCCGTCTTGAATAGACTATGCGATTTCTGATTTCTTTGTTGTTGTTCTTTAACATACGTTGACTTGGTGTATTCCTCTGAAGTTTCCCCAGGCTGGGAGAATGTTTCGCCTGCTGCGGTATGGTCCTGCTTGCACACGGTAGAGGTTGAAGTACTTGCTTTGGACCCGAGAACAACCCAGAGCCAGGGGGTCCTCTTTAGTTGTTTGCAGTGTGTTTGGTTGGGGGTCAGTCAGGAGGTATGAACCCTGAGTGGGTGCCGGCAGATGAGGAATGAGGCTGATCAGTTGTCGGCGGGACGCTCTGCATGGGGTTTGCCCTCAGATGAAGGTTTGGGGTGACAGGTTAAAAAGATCGGAGGGGCAAGAAGTGGAGGGCTGATGGTGTTTTTGATTAGGCCCATAGACTCATGGGCACATACATACAGTTGGACACATGCATCCATTTTCCCCTCAAGTACTTATTGGTGAGGTTTGACGATGATTTGATGAGGATTTAGTAAAGCCACTTTGGTTCAGGTTACTGGTTACTGTCGTTTCAATCCATTATAATTTATGGCAGATTTTTTACATGCTTAACTCATTTAGTTATATATAGTTTGCTATATATCAAAAGAAGGAAGCAACATAGTTGAATTTTGAGGTAGTTATGTGCATGACTATGAAATGATAATCATGCCCGCTGGTGGCAGAGAGAAGGTTAGCTGCACTGAAACTCTGGACGCATGTCGCATCCAGGAAGATGACTAAGAGCAGCTCACTCATTTGCTTCCGGTCTCCAAGAGCCGATCAATTATTGTTCTGCACTCCCACGGCTCGCTGGCTCTCGAAAGTCAACTCCAGCAGCTTGCTGTGCATCAGACTTTAAGTGACAAACAATGGCAAAATGACACCCTGTATTCAATACAGCTGGTGCAGATCCACCTCTGAGGCTAAGATTAGACATCATGCTAATTGTGTGACTGTAAACACAAAACCACGAGTCTCTGTCAGCCTCCACACACTGCCAGGTTGGACTTTTTGGGAAATTAAACAAATTGCTTTACAGCACAATGTAAGCTTTATGGCACAAACCCGGACTCATCTACTTCACACACTTTGACAGTTATTAAGAGCTGTTAACAACGGTCATGTTCCCGAGAAAAAACAGAAGAATGCAACAATTTTTACAACAAAATCTTAATTTTCATACACACGCAGTATATGAAATATTTTGTTTTACATTAATTCTGTTTTTGTGATGAAAGCATCAGTGAATCACAATTGCAATGATCATTTATGTTGTATTACTGGAAGTGAAAACCAGGTGTAATTATTTCTTTTCTTTTTTCTGTGTGGAGCTTTTGCGCACACTTTCCAGGAACTGAAATGCGTGTGTGACGCCAAATTATTTGGTTGATGAAAACTGGAACAAATCCACTGTGATTGATGTAAAAGGCACTTTTTCAGCCATGTAAGTGAAGAAAAAAAAAGAAGACGGAGGGAGGGAGGGAGAGAAGAAAGTGAAGAAACGGGAGGGGAAATCCATCTCATGCAATCAAGACCAGATTAGGAGTGGCACTATACACAAACTCCTCTACACACACCTTCTCTCTCATAAGTCACAGCTCAGCTGCTTGGTAAAAGCTGATGTTCCTCTTGTGTATTTGGCAAAAAAAAAAAAAGGGGCGAATTTTCTTCCGCAGAAGTATTTTACAGAAACACTTTCAAGACTTCCGATTTAATCAATCACAACTTTGAGGCGTCAACCTCTATAACCGAGGCGAGACCAGGACATTTATCGAAAACTATTCGGCCTCGAGTTTACACCTGTAGCAGGTTCTCCTTGTAAAGGACAAAATAGAAGACAAGACCAAAAAAAAGTGACAAATGGTGAGGAAAAAGTGGGGGAAGGCGGATGCAGAGTTAGAGAAGGAGTGAGGATTAAATGTAACACAAGCGGAGCTGTGTGTGTTTGTGTGCGTCTGTCAAGCCTCGGCGTATTTAGAGATTTCTTTCATCAGCTGTCGGCAGAGGATGTGTCTCCTCTTTCGATGTTCATCCATCTTCCCCTTTATCTCCCTGCTTCAACCTCCCCGTCCGCTCTCTTTCACTCCCTCCTTGTCACTCCTTCTCCAAATGATGAGCATTTCTTGTTTTTGAGCATTTGATCTGACTGTGAATCTGTTAGTAAATCTGGGTACATGATGGATACAAGGAGGTTAGGACTTGACTGCTTTTGAAGGCTGACAAAGTAGCTGATAGTCAATAGTTTATTTGGATATTTAACATTTGAAATTTTTTTTTAAATACACAGCATCTTTTCTCAGAAATATCTTGTCAGAGCAACATTTGCATTTGTGCCTCAACGGTTTCATAATGAACTGAAAATATTTGTACACATCTCAACGGGTGAGGTCAGCACGGTCTGCCCGGGGGATTCGCTCGGCTGGTCAAGGACGGCAGCTTTGTGTGGGAGGATCCCCTCGTGGGACCATCTACCCGGCGTTGGTCCTCGCCGGGCGCATTTCCGCCGGGACCAGCTCTAGTTCGGCTTGGAAAAGCCCGGGCTGAAGGTGGCTTGAGGCTCCGGCACCCCTCTTTCAGACTTCGCTGCTTTGGACTCAAGAGTTCACTGCGCATTCTCTCCCAACGCATTCTCACTCAACCCAACTCGTCAAATACCGTCTCGTCCTGCGGGGAGAGTCTTGTTTACCAATGCTTTGTGGTTGTGACTATTTTTTGTCATCACCATTCATATCTATACAACCAATGTGATGATGATTTAATTGTTTACTAGACCACAATCTTGTTTACAAAAGCACAACGTTCTTAATAGAGCTATCCTCATCATTTAGCTTTCAAAGTGCACCAGATTGATGCATTTAACCTCAAATGTACAAGACGTTCCCACTAAAGTCTCACATAATCCTGTGGGAAACACTGCTAATAATACTGAATGAAACTTAAATTAATAAGAACTTGGCTCTAATGCTGCTTCACAATTAGTACAATCTAATGACACTTTAAACACCAGTACAATTAAAAAGCTTCCCACACACAACCAAACTAAACTGACACTGAGCAAACTCCATCTGCTGAGGAAGATCATGTGATCGGCTGGCAAAAGCTCCAGAACATCTACTGATCGGACCTTGAGAGGAGATTATTTTATCAACTGTTGTTTCCGAGGTCAAGAATAAACGTTAAGCCATCGTGAAGAAGAAGTACTAAAAGTGCTCAGAACAAACGATACATCTTACAAGAAGTATTTATTAGTTAAAAAAAAAAAAAGATAAGGTGAAAAAAGTTAAAATGCTTATAGTACTGGGCCTAGTAAGGCGAAAATATTCTGTAAATTCATTAAGAGCAGCCTCTTTCACATATTAATGTATTGCCTTCTGTTAACATATATATATTGATAAGAGCTGATTTAGTTAAAAGTGTATTCCCAAAAGCTAACAGTCTTAAAGTAAAAGAGTCACCAAAATAGTTTGAAAACAAGTTTTAAACACGCAGCGCATTTCATAAAAATAACACTACAGTACACTCTCATAGTTGCTACATCATGAGCTTATATGTGGCTCTTCACGCTGATCCCTACTTATCTGCACTCCGCTGCCAAGTAAACCAGAAAATATTCTTTTAACACAGAGCACGCTTTCAAAATAGTAATGGCAATCCTTGGGAATGAGCAGTCCCCTATTACCTACACAGGCAATAAAAGACCCAATGAGCATCGGTGGAACATGCTTCTGGACCAATGAGCATCCACAGAGCGCACTAATGGGCCAATGAGCATCTTTGGCATTAATCGTACAGGAGGTCATGCGCGAGAATCAAGAACGTTATCACACACATTCATATTCTTATATATCTACTGCTAGCTTGTCATTACACACACAGCCTGTCACTTCCAATGATACACACTGACACGACAGACCACACTGTGTGCGTGTGTGTGTGTGTGCACGAGTCGCATAGTCAAATCACATGGAGCATCTATCTCTGTAACACGATCAGAGATTGAAGCAAAGAATCACTTTTTCATACAGTACTCGCACACTGCTCCTAGCGATCTCACACACACAAACATGCATGCGCACATACACAAACGCACACGCACACTTACACACAGTGGTAATTTGTTTGTTTCCCATGTTTGGAGGCATTCGGTTCTGCTCCGCTGTCCCTAATGCCTCCAAAACACATCATTATCTGACTTATATAGGCCTGGGAGTGTGTGTGACGGTTCGTGTGTGCGAGTATGTGTTTGACTGAGAATTTCTGCTTCTGTTTGTGTGTGCGCGTGTGTGTGTGTGTGTGTGTGTGTGTGTGTGTGTGTGCACTCAGAGAAAAACAGTTGATTATCGAGTTCAACAGGCGAAACACTGTTTACCCTGAGAGACACAAAGCAAGCGAGGGAGATACGGAGAAAAAAAAGAGAGAAGAAAGCTTGGGGGAAGTAGAGGGAGATGATTTAGGAACAGGGAGGTGAAAAATGGGAGTCCTGGAGAGACGGAGTGAGAGTTAGAGAAGCAGACCAATGAAAAGAAGCAGGGATGGAGGGATGGTTAGAGGGAGGGGGGGGAGGGAGGGAGGGATCAGACAAAGAAGTGAGATGACAAGCTAGGCCTGCAGGGTGCAAAGTAATGAAATTCTGTGGTATATTCCTCTAAGCCATGACACCCAGACAAACATCACAGTCAGTCTGTTGTTGTAGTGGGGCAACAACTCGACTTCAGAAACATGGACTGCAGCTATTTGCCAGCTGGAGTGATAAAGTCTAATCATGGACACAGAAAACCGCAGAGCGAATTCAAACGGTCGACATTAGCAGGAGCAGACACGGAGAAGCAGGGCTGGGAGGGAGGGAGGGAGGGGAACATCTCAGCAGGATACTTTCTCACCAGTATCACATCCAGAGCGGTTTACTTTTAGATCTTACTATGGATCTGTGTATATGTATTCAAGCCTGTCGTAATGGTGTAGCGTGTTCATATTTGTGTCAACGCGGTCGTACGAATGAAATGGTAGGAAGTGCTAATGTCGCGATGTGAGCCGGTTAGACGGTCAGATAACACATTATGAATGTAATCAGATTGTAATAACACAGAACATAACTGCTCAACTGATTTACTATTGTGACCTTGTGCAGTCTGACTGTTGGTGCAACACTTTTGGAATAATAATGAAAAAACTGCAAAAAAAAAGGTTTCATTCTCATCATACAAGGTCCAAAGCAGTCGCAATTAAAATTGCCCGATACAGTAACATATTGAGTAATTAGGACTTTTTTCACCTTATCAATATGCATTATTGTACACTAGACACAATATATTAAAATCATACTTTCTATAGGATGACAGTGATGTCATCTACATGGAACGGAAGCAACAAAAGGAACATCTGACGAATTTGTATACAATCCAGTACAAAGTGTCTGAAAACACACTACGTATGTTTGAAAAGAGCATTTTTGTTGAGGCTGTGTTAGTGAGGTGTTACTCAACTGTGTAGGTATATTTTAAACATCGCAACGTGTAGGGGGGAAGAATACATTTAAATTTGATCGCGATATGGCTAAGGAGTAATTAACTGAGTTAAATATACTTTGCTTTGTCTCATCATATTCCCGAGTTGTCTCAACTGTACAGGAAAATGTACACATGAAAAACTGTGAGAATAAAATGAAGGCAATCAAAATAAAAATCCATCCTTGATTACTGTGCCTTGAACTCATACAATTACAAACTGTCGAGTACAGTACAACTGCTAAATGTCCACTGAATGTGAAGTGAAGTGAAGAAGGATAGAAGCCTTGCTCAATGGGAAAAGGTTTTTGTAACCGTGAAAGCATTATTGTCTCAAAGCAAATATTTAAACCATTTCCATTTTATACGCGTGTGTATTTGCATCTAACCTTGTTTCCCAGGTATAGACCAGGTGCGTTCCAGTAGTAGGCGGAGCCAAGATCATTCACAACGTCCGAGTGTCGGACGCTGAGATACAGAGGTGTCTGTCTGTTAACGGACCACACTCTTCCTCCTGTTTCTCCCAGCAGGTGCCAGCCGGTCAGAGTGCTCTCCTACGAGACAAGATTCAGGGAGAAGTAGTTAAAGATTTACCTTCAGCTCCGTCTACTGAGAAAACAACGACTTTCATTCATTCCCTGTTGCAGAAAAGTGTCGGCTTCAATGAGGAGTTAGCTTTCAACTTGTTATGGTAGGTTTTCAGCAGCACTGCTGTCCCTCACTTACACTAAAAGTGAGTCAGGTACAGATGTCAAATATAGTTATCAAGGATACAATTTATTTGAATGTTGGAAACAAACTTCAGTGAGATTTTTCTAAAGTATTTTCAGAGAGTTTCAAACAGAACTGACCGTCATGCTTACATTTAGATTAATGCTTGTTGAGCACAGAAGCTGTGTTCACTGTCAGCCGATCAGTCACATTTGACAGTGAACACATTGACGCGAGTTAGTCAAGTTCAATGTGGATAGAATTTAAAACCTGACAAGCTTTACTCATAATGCTCAACTGGTGTTCATGCTTTGCTGCTGCCTATGACAAAGTACTGGCTGTTTAAATAGATGTGTCGCTCTTCTATCTGCAGTTCTCCAGTTCCAGTGTTTCCAGAATCATCCAGAATCACCATCTATATATATATATATATATATATATATATATATATATAAACAGTATATAAACCTAAACTTGAATTCACCTTATTTTTTAAGCTCCACAAATCTAAACTGACTGTATCAAATATGACTAATACTCACATCTGTAACAGTGTTTTGTTATGGTTGTGCCAGAATAGCTTTTTCATTCTTAAAATACTACATTTTGGGAGAGTTTAAGGTCCCAATCGATCGAAATTAAAGGTTATGTTAAGAAAAAGGGCATAATTTGTTCGGAGGTTTTGTACAAAAGTCACATTTCAGCCAGGAAGTCGTGCAACTGACACCTAGAAAGAGTGTTTTCTTTCTCAAATCATGAAGGAGTGTGTGTGTGTGTGTGTGTGTGTGTGTGTGTGTGTGTGTGAACGAGAGACAGCCAGACACACATCTGTCGTTGCAATTAACCTGACCTTGGCTTCCCCTTTTGAACGAACACACACACACACACACACACACACACACACACACACACACACACACACACACACACTATCGGTGTCTAAATCAGAGCTGTCATCCTGTCAACGTCTCCTCTCCCCTCCTCTCCCACCCCGCCTGTCAGTCAAAAGCTGTTTTCCTCTTTTCACCTCTCTCCTCCCCCTTGCCTCTTGTCTTGTCTCCACCCTTCGTCTTACCAGTCTTGTCCTCCCTCCTTCTCTTTTTTCTTCTCTCACCCCTTTCCGACCCATTTTCACCCTTTCCTCTCACTTCCACCGTATTCAATCCACACCCATGTTTATTTGGTAAAGACTTGTCTTAGCTTTTAAACCTAATACCCTATTGCCACTCACTACTGCCTTTAAAGTTTGCTATTAAAAAAAACTCTGTGACAGATTTTTTTATTCTTTTTTATTTTGTGTCTTGTGTCAGATGTTTTCTGCACCTGGAGGATATTTATCAAACTTGTGCACCAGTGTGGAAGAGCAGTTTTCCTGTCAACTGAGAAACTTCTTTTTGGTAATCAGTGAAGTGATTCTCTTCCCTTTATGCATATGTATGTACACGAGCATATACAATAATTGCAATTAAATCTGCATTATGCTGGGTTAAGTTTCCTGCAATTTCTTTAAAACAGTGGACGCTAACTAAACAAAAAGTTGACACAGTGTATTCAAGAAACATACTAGTATCATCAACTAAAAGCCATGCCACTTTTACTTTCCAGTACAGGATGGTTATGTTAAGTAGTACGGTGCAGCACAGCTGCAGTAAACGTTGTCCAGCTCTCGATTTTCTTTAAAGGTCAACACTGCGAAGACCATTCCATATTGGGTTAAAGAAGCTATTCACATCCAGTGGGCCTCAGAGCGCCACCTAATGTGCCGAGGAGATACTGCCAAATAGTTAGATGAAATTAAAAATAGAAATAAAAATGTAATTTATAAATGTGCACAAGAATTCACACGAATAAAACACTTCATATTAAAATGAATCATCTCAAGGACCAGTTTGAATATCACCGCGCCTATCACGTCACATCATCAGGGACAAACGTGTTTTGCCACTGTTAGCCAGCTTAAAAGGCATGCGCCAACACTGTGCCAGTAAAAGTTTTGTTTAACAATCAGAAGTGGGCCTTTAGTCACAAAATGTAGAGAACCCATTGGTTAAAGGCAAAAATGTATTGAAAATAAAAAGATTCAACCAATCTCACAAGCAGACCTGCTAATTGCAAAAACGACTCCTTTAAATTACATTTTTTTTCTCCTTTGAAAAGTCCCCGTTTAAAATGTGTTCATGACCGTAAGGGTAAGCACATCACAACAAGTGTGCATTATAATTTGTGTCATGTACATATTATTCACTGGTAACTCTTTCAGGATAACAATTCTGTGGTGGATAGGAAGTGATGCAATTAAACATTTCTAGCATTAAATGTGGTTTGTTTGGATAAAAAGAGGTTGTTAGCTGAAAGCAAAAATAGACGATGTGATGTTTACATCATCTTCGTGGATTGAAATATACTTTGATTCACAATAAAAACTTTTGTGGCAATGTTTATATGTAAAGCCCAGATAAAGAGACATCCTGATTGACTGACAGAAAAGAAGTGTGTTTGTGTGTGTGTGTGTGTGTGTGTGTGTGTGTGTGTGAACATTGCCTACGTTGTGATATGTCCATGTGGAGGCAGAGCACTGACTGGAAACGCCCATACAGGAGCACTTTTCGCAGCCACGTCGATTGTCACCTTGGAGGTTATAGAATCCCAGTTTACAGCGGTCACAGTTTTCTCCTTCCACGTTTTCCTGCAGGAGAAGAAGACAGGAAGAGACACCGAGAGAACACAGAGGCAGCGGTTTATGAGCTGCCCTCAAACTGGGGTTATGAGCACAAAGCATGTTATTGCAGTGTTAATGTGGTGAAAATAATGATGACAGGGCTGGAAAGGTTAGCACATTAAAGTGTGTGAGTGTGTGTACCTTGCACACGCAGGGTGTTATGCATGGGTCATCGTTGGTGCTTCCTTCTACACTGCAGTTACAGCGCTGGCAGGACGGGAAGCCCATATAACCAACTGCACACCTGGAGACAAATGAGGCGATGAGTATTAAAGAGGCCTTACTGTCACCAGAAGGTCACAGGTCAATGCTCCTAACAACCCCTGTGTGCATTAGTTTGTAGCAAACAGATGACCTCGCACAAACGGGTGACCTCGCACAAACGGGTGACATGCACGTACGTACAATCTCAGAGGAAATATGTTGAATTAAAGAAACAACTCTCTAATTAGGAGAGAACGTGAGCAGAAGCAAAGTCTATTAAAGGGCATTTTAGGAAGTGATTTTCAAGAAGACGCTCATGCAGCTGGTCTGATCTGAGTGCTGGTCATTAAAAAGTATGGGGGGGAAAGTTGTATCAGCTTTTAAATTAGATTAGATTACATTAAACCTGAATGAGACCCACAGGGAAGTTGAGTCGTTGCAGTGGGGGAAAAAAAGATACTACAAACAAGCAATTATAGAGATAATGATAATACAATGAGTAATTTAAGACGAAGCACCTTGTTGACAGATTTACAGGTCGGACAAAAAAGCTCTTCCTATTGTTGTTTGTGTTCCTTTTGATTCACAGGTTGCGATTTTAACCTCAAGTTTGGGAAAACAAGACTTCTCTTGATGATATCAGGCTTTGTTTCAGGCCCATTAGAAATAAAAGTGTGTCAAATATCAAAGAAATAATATCCAAGTTGCAAATCAGCAAAGCAAATGAAACGGTTTGGCATTTATAACGAGTCCATTTATTCAGTGACATCTTTACATCGCGTGAGGTACAAAACCAAGTGTGTGTGTGTGTGTGATAATAAATATCATCAAAGATCTCAATGGAAACTTTCTGGCAATTTCCAAACACTGATTGGAACAGACATCTGCTCACCTGTCACAATATATCTGTCTCTTTTTCCTATACGTGTGTACGTGTGCGCATGTGTGTCTCTCACCTGTCACATCGCAGACCCCCAAAACCCTCCTTGCACCGGCATGACCCCGCTCGCTGAACTGTCGATCAAACACACACAAAACACACACACACACACACACACACACACACACACACACACACATATTTTTTAAAACAACAGCGCCAGTGAAACAGAATGGGTATCTCTTTGAAGTGGCTGCACCTAAAATAGCTCCTCATTCTAGACATAAAAACATTAAAAACACAAAGAGGAGTAAAATTATCTCTAATATAAATAGTTGTTCTCTTCTGCCAAAGACAGTTTTCAATAACAGAAGCTTCTGTGCACACAGCTGAACTTGACAAACCCCAACCCCACAGGAAATCAAGCAGGACTGAATGGATGAAACGTTGGGAGTTATTTTTAAAATGAATTAAAACATGTAACATGTGCTTGCATTCACTGAAAGCCTCTGTAACGTGTCTACTATTTCAAAATGAACGAGACTGACACACATACGGACAGACAGAAAGATTAGAAAGGTATATTTGCATACTGGGCGTAGCCGTGCTTGACTCTGCGACACATGATTGGCTGATGGACCCGTGTGAGTCACATGTGCAGGGGATGCAGGGGTTCTCCTCCTCAGCGCTCACCTGGCCGGGGGAAGAAAACAATAATTTCTTGCACACGCTCACTTAAACGAATTTCAAACAAGGCGCAGGTGCATGCAGATGTGACGTACCCCGGCGGGTCTGTAGAACCCATCGACGCACGTCTGACAGTTGATTCCAGCTGTGTTGTCGCGGCAACTAATACAGACTCCACCGCCACTGTTTTGACCTTGGACGTTCAGGCTGAGTGACAGATCTGCTACTGTCTGATTAAAGTAGCACTCCTCTGCCTTACCGTGGCAGTTACACTCTGAAAACACACACACACACACAAAGAGTTGACACTGTAATTGAGTCCTGCCCCCACCCTCTCTGTCAAAATACTTAAAAGAGGACAACCGGCGGGTTTGAAAGGCATGTTTTGGTTTTTTTTTTAATCCATGACCATGAGCAGCATATTATCTCAACAGTCCAGAGAGAAAAAAGAGGGTCTTTGCTTGTCCTCGTCATTTCCCACAGCATGGTTGTGAGTTGGGAGCTTAGCATTAGCCCTGTCTCCTACTCACTGAGCATACCGTCTAAAGTGTTGTTTTACAAAGTCATTGTGGAAACAATTTAAAAAAGGTGTTACAAAACAAGGATCACAGGGTGGCCAGTTTGAGTAGCAGATCCATCAATAGGAAGGGTCATCGGATCCAAGGTTTGTGATACTATGAGGAGGGATTTTGCCTCTCTGGAAAGTTACAGTATGATGTCAGTTCTGTTTGGTGCAATAACAGTGGTGGAAATAATATGTTCAAATGCCTCTTTTTATCTCCAGGACATTTCAGGGCCCTTCTCCAGGTCTGATCTCAGACTTGGCACTGCTGACTTGTAAAGCTGTGTGCTGCTGCTGCTGGGCTTCCCCCTATGCCTGACTTCAGTTAGGGGTTGTCCATTTCACCGCATTAGATCACTTTTTACAATGATTGTCAAGCAGGCTGATTAATGCTGCTGCATTCCCAACTTCACCCTCGGCAAGCGTGGACTGTTCAGTGCTGAGACAGTCTGGTCCTGAATGGGCTGAATCTGCCACGGTTGGTTCTTTTACTATTGTAGTCTTGTTGTGTCAGGGTCAAGCCAGAAGCAATTGTTATGAGGCCATGAAGACTACAGAGCCTGTTATTTTGCACAGGCTACACCTTGTAGCCTGTGCAAAAGAAAATGAAGATTACATGTTGTAAGCCTAGTTTTATGATGACAGGTGGAAGCCTCTAACCTCATCGCTCTGCTGCTGCATGAAGGTTAATGGATGCAAAGGTGACTAGTGATGGCTTTGTACAGTCTTATGAGGGAGCGAGCTCCTTCACATTTCAATACTGTAAGGTTGTGGTAATACATTATCACAATTGTGGCGTGTGGGTACATATGCTACATCCAACAGAACTCTGGAGGAACATTTCCAAGTCAGAATGATGGTTTCCGGCTAAGTAGGAATTGTGGGTAGTGGTGTGTAAGTTCAGTGTGTGATCTGTCGTTGTGTGCTTCTCTTACTCTCGCAGACATGTCGGGTGATGAAGGTTCCTGCCATCCAGGACTGCTGGTGGTAACCAGGGCAACAACGATCACAGCTCTCCCCGCATGTGTTGTGTTCACATTCACAGCTAAACTTCTACACACACACACACACACACACACACACACACACACACACACACACATAAATGCATTAAAAAAAAGTTTCACAGATTTGTCAATTAAACAGACATGAGCAACTGTGGTTAAATAGATGGATCGTCTGCTAGCTGGAACGTGCTAACATACTGAGTCAGAGGCAAATTGGAATTCCAGTGTAGCCACAATCTGTCAGATGTCTGGAGAAGGAAACATATCTACATCTCAAAATGTTGGGCCTTCGCTTGATTATAATTGAGATCAATCCTACTATACAATTGGAAGGACGAAGGCATTCATACAGGCATTTGATGGCAGGAGATTTCCTCCTGTGCTTTGTCGATTTCCGTTGTACACAATGTGAAAATCAACTGTAACTATCTGAAAATAATAATACAATCACATACTGTAACTAATAACATTTCTGTATTTAACATACATCCCATATTAGATATGGAAAATATACATATTTAACATCCAAGGACTACGGAACCCAGTCGGCAGTCGTATGATAAATATGTTGGTAGGATGAGCGTTAAACATGTAGGTTAACAACCAGCTCTCTTTAAATCCTGGGTAACATTTGAACACATCGTGATATATATGTTATAAATGATCTTTGCACAATACTAATTTTTACCGAGCAGAGCTTGAGTGCATCACAATGCAAGTCAATGCAACCTCTGTTAACGTTAGTTGTGAAAATGGAGGGCTGCAAAGCGGTAATTATCAATATGCATGACCTGTTGAAAGCCTATCAAACAACAATGGATTCACAGGAGAGCCAACGTCAATGAAAGACCTTGGTTCACTTTCCAGATTGTCAGTCGGTAGCAAATGGGTTCACTATAACTCTCCCAGGAGAGAAATGAATTCAAAACTAAACATGTTTCAGGAAATTTGCCAACTTCAAGGTTCAGTAATTCAATTTAGGACTTTCTGTAAATTGGTTGATGTGAAAAGGGTGCCAGATTTAACTGAGAGGAGAGCAGCAGTACAATACCACAGCGAGAGCCAAGTTTGGATTTGTTGGCACGATGGAATTTGCCCCTTTTATCCGAGACACAACGCTACAGCTCTGGCTGCGGGCTGTCTTTGTACTGAGCATGCATCTGAACAAATGTTCTGTAGACGATCATCAACAAATCATCTCACAGGTCGCCACCTTTTCTGCTTCCTGAACGCCTGCCCAGGTCTTTGCTGCATAGATGGACATGAACTGGTATCAAAGTAAAGGAGCTAAATGTCTTTTGGGAACAGAGCGGTAGAGGAAATCTCTGCAAAATTGTAGCTCTGATACAATTGTAGCTCTGATATATAACAGACCAATTACGTGTAGACAAGCCTTTAAAAGTAAGTGATCTAAAATTAAAACTACAATATTCTGCTTACATTTGAACCCTAAAACCAAACATATGTTCTCAAGCAGTGTTTTAAAGATGTTGTCCTTTTAATCAGCGTTTTATGTCCTTACAGCAAGAATACAAAGTTAAAGAGAATTGAAACTCAGAAATTCGAGTGCGTTCATTTTTATGTGACAACCTAATCCTGGATGTTTGAGCATGAAAACACTGTTAAATCAATACGATTCAACATTTGGTATTTGGTATTACTGTACCAGCAAGTTTGAAATCTCAGCAGATTCATTTCTCACTGTATTAAAAGTGTATGTAATGAAAGGAAACTGGTTAGAAAAACACTATAATATGCTTCATAATTGGTTTGTCTTTTTCAGTTAATTTCAAATACACCTTCAATATGGCCTGTAGAGATGGAAAGGAATATAAAAGAAAAAGAAACTGGAGCTCTTTACACATCAGTGACATAACTTATTGTCAATGACATCATCACCAAGGGACCAGACACCAGTGTCACATCTGAGTTAGTCTTCGTGGTTCAGCCTCAGGACATGTAAAGGACACAGCACTGTGTGTGTGTGTGTGTGTGTGTGTGTGTGTGTGTGTGTGTGTGTGTGTGTGTGTAGTGAGCGAGACGGAGAAAGATCAGGTGTCTGGTATCAAACACTCCACTGTTTGAAGTGACACGTGAGACAACGGTTCACTGTGTCACCTGTGTCCCCTGCAGACAGCCAGTCAGCCAGACACACACACACACACACACACACACACACACACACACACACACACACACACACACACACACACACACACACACAGAAAGTTTGATACAGGGCGGTAGATAAAAAGCTGGTGCCCAAGGGCGGTCTTTGCCCCTGTTCAACAGTATGGAGGAGCTCCATTACCTTGGCACTATTGTTAAGTGGACTCTGTATCTCTCAGTCCACTACAGAGAGTTACAGAGTTAAGTATTTTACCTTTGTATCAGTGTTGAGTGGACAAGCTTTGGCGTGGCCGTAACAGATACACATCCCTCCAATTGAGATGTCCTTAATGGAGTAGTAGTACTGAAAAGACAGAGAGGATGAGAACACATTATAATGAGTAAGACAGCGTTAAATAGCATATTAGCGGTTTAAGCGTCAGAATTACAAGACAGTGCTCTCTCATATCAGTGGTGATTACACTTGAAAAAGGATATCCTGGGAGGAGCTGGGAATGGACCCGCTCAACCTCCATAACTACAGATCATCGTCACAGGAGTTATACGGCTAAATAAACAATAAATGGTGACAAATTAAGAACGATAGTAATATATTTTATTTCTATTTGTATCTAAATAGTTAAAGTTTTAGTACGTCACTGCTAATGATGCGAATGATGAATTATGACTTAGTTAATCAAACGTAATGCGATGGCATAGACCTATTCATTATTAGGCTTGGTAATACATGCAAATATTAGACTTGGTTTAGCCTCACCCGTCTCGTCACGATGAGATCGATATCTCTCGGACCATGGAGTGCCAGAGTCATGAGGTCGGCGTTCAGTGTTCTGATTCGCTGAAACACCAGCCTGATGTAGCGCGCGGAGGTGAAGTTCAGCAGGGTCGGGGATGGGTCAGCTGCACTGGGCCGGCCATTGATCAAAGACGTGTGGATCTGCAGACAGACAGACAGACGGTTAAGTACTGACAAGTAACCTTTGATGAAAGAGGTACAGTTTTCAACATGGCTGAGGTGATAGAGAAGAATATGTGTGTTTCTGTGGTGCCAAAAGATAACAGTTTATAGCTGGACCAAAAGAATCAACAGATAAAGCCTGCAGCCTCAAGACAAGCTGCTTCCTGACACTACAGGCCAGCCATATAGGCTAATCTCTTTAAGCAGATTCTGCATTCATGTGCAACGGGACAAGATGTTGGTATCGGTCGTGGCTTCTGTTTGTAGTCCGAGTGGTATTAACCAATCACATTTGAGCAGGCTTTGGTTGAATGCAGGTAAACGGTCCATGTGGAGAGCAAAATAGGCGGAACAGATTGGCCGAAATGCAATCTCAGAACCAATCGCCTGTCGTCTAACAAGCCTTTTTTTATGGTTAAAAATGAGCTTGTACAATTTGATCGTCATCTCTCAACTCCAGCCTTGCATCGTAAGCTACTATTCAGATTGTAAGCAACGAGCAGCGCGCGGAACCGAAAGTCTTGGCCTGGATATCTGCTGGCTACACCCTAACCCCAAAAATATAGTCCATTGCCCTCACAGACTTCAGTCCTCAGACTTATCGCTGATGGGTTCTGAGATTGGTGATTGGCTACCTGGAACCAACCTTCTGCTCAGGTAAACATAGGGTGAACAAGACTGATGAAGCATTTAAAATAATACACAACAACAACAAAGAATACATTTCAGAGTCCTCTTTTACTGCAGGCACACACAATGTATCTATGGGCACACATGCAGACCCCCCATTAGTGGACAAACTGTAACAAAGTGGCATTTACTGCAGAGCAGTTTTACCCTTTCTTCCACAATGTGACTGCCCTCAGGCAATCAGTGTTTAGAGGACCTGATCGTGCACACCTGGGCACTCTCTCCTTTCCTTTTGTAAAGGATGGTCCAGTGTACCCTTTGCTAAAGAAGTTAAGAAAGGAATGGAAGGATTTGACTAGTTCTATCATGGCTGCCACTTAGATACTTCTGGGTCATTTCACTCAGTTAGGAACATTCCTTTAAGAAAAAAACGATTTAACCCTGATTCCACTTTGAGCAGGTGATCTGCAGAAACATCCGAAACAGAGGGAATAAAAGCTCTGACCCCTCCACAGATCCTCATGTTACAATACAACTTAAATCTTGCTAATGGACATCAAGGTGTCCCGATGTCAAAAAATAACCAATGAGGCAGTTAAAGATTACCATCATGCAAAACTAGGCTTCTGCTTTTTCTGCATCAGGGCGCCTCATACAGTAACACATCATTTGGTCAAACAAAGAAACTGACATTTTGGATTTGAATTGCCTTGCTCTACCTTTAAATGATGTAGAAGAATACGCATGAATTTATATTCGGCATCACCAATAACCAACAGGCAGCCACAAGACGAGAAGTGTGAGGTCCTGTCTGTCCATCTGTCTGTCTCACTAATGTGGCCAAAAGCAACATTTGTGATCTGCAAAAAAGTCTTACAGAGTGGGCTGACCGTGTGTGTGTGTGTGTGTGTGTGTGTGTGTGTGTGTGTAAAGGGGGAACACTTGATGGGTGCAAGCAGCACACTTGGAAGTAACGAAGGAGATGGTTGTGTGTGTGTGCGTGTGTGACGAGTGGTGGGGTGACATTGTGAATGTGTGTGCGATGCTGTGACACATCGCCTACGACTCATTATGGTTTCACTGTGATCAGACGGATAGGGAGCTGTCAACCACACACACACACACACACACACACACACACACACACACACACACACATTCAGACACCTCTGTCGTTGCTTGCAGCTCTTGACATCTCCCAGCTCGCACCCCCTCTAGCGCTCCCCCGTAGGACACAGACACACAAGACGAAACACTGAACACATGCATACAGGCAACACACACACACACACACACACACACAACAGCACCCATGTAAATGTGTATACATATTCAGACAGGCATCTACAATTAGTGGCCTGTGTGGGAGATGTAGATGCGTGATTAGTTTGTTTTCACTGCATGTGTGTGTGTGTGTGTGTGTGTGTGTGTGTGTGTGTGTGTGTGTGTGTGTGTGTGTGTGTGTGTGTGTGTGTGTGCGTGTGTGTGTTCCACAGTCCTCTTCCTCTTCATTAATGTCAGTAAAAGCAGGCTTGCCCCTCTGTTCTTACTGGATGCAATCACAAACATAGCTGATCAAAGCAACATAGCAGTAAACAGTGGTGTGAACATGTGCGTGTCGGTGTGCGTGTCTTCCAACATGGTGATTTAAACTATATTAATAGTATAATAAAGAAGCTCTGATCTACTTATTAACTTGAAAACTGACATGTAGCATTTCCATATTTTTTTTCATGAGAGCTAATATAAACATTCTGCTTTCCTTTTCATTATATATGACATTTGTGTTGATTTTATACAGTTTGATGTAGCGTCGTCGACTGTAAGACCGTAGCAACATCTCCTCTCGTTCCAAAAACTCTGTTTCTCCCTTCCAGAGCCGCTGCCCTCAGACCTTTACCATATTCCCTGTGACCTCACCGTCCCCGGCCTGCACACCCACTGTAGCCCTCATTCCTTATAATCAGTCACTTAGTATGGACACCGATCCACAACATCACATCATCTTATTCACCTCCTGGCCATAACGTTCCAGCCTTTGCCCTGCCTTCCTGCTTTGGATTTGGTTTTTCTGCACTCCTACCTGCTCCTTTTTTTGGATTTGTTTGCCTTGTCTTACTGCTTCCCTGTTTTGTGTACTTGCCTGTTACACAATGCTGTACTAAAAAAATAATACAGGCATATTGTTTTAGCAAGCCAAGCCAACCCAGCAATTAACCCAACAAAAAAAAAACACCCATCTATTCAAGTACTGCCCTTAAGTACAATTCTGTCATACTTGTACTGTATTTGAGTATTTTATGCTACTTTAAATGTCTACTCAAATACATTTCAGAGGTAAATATTGTACTTTTTATGTATGTGTTACTTATAACTACTAGTTACTTTGTACATTAAAAAACACATGACTTGCTTATATGATATGATGCAGTACTATACGCTGTTAATCTACCCAGTAGTATACAAAACATGTTAAATTGACTCCACTGTAATCAATGGCAACATTTAAATCCCCAAAAGCATTCATTAGTGATAAAAACAGAATAGCATAATATTCTATTATTCCATTCTGCATGATGAGCACTTTTACTTTTGATACTTTAAGTCTATTTTGCTGTACTTTTACTTAAGAAACATTTTGAATGCAGGACTGCTGCTAGATTCAACCTGACCCAGTTTAACCCAGCTCAACCCAATTAAGCTCAAAACTCTACATACCCCAAACCTCTATTTAGTCTAACACAATGACATGTATGTAGACCTAGCATAATGCAAACCATTGTACTCTACACACCCAATCACAACCTTCCGACCTAACCAAACCCACTCCATCCTAACCTGAGATAACCCGACCCAACCGGCACCATCCAAATCAACCCAAAACCAAACCCAACTCTACCAATGACCACAGTGGCAGTGCAACACCTTCTACAGCTACAAGTGTTACCTCTCCATTCTCCAGAGGGTGAATCTTTGAGTAAAAAGATGTGCAGATAACTTCGTCATCTCTGGTGTAGGATGGAGGTCCAGTCCGTGGATTAATGTTGAACCTTGTCAGGCACTCTGTGTCTGTGATTGCGTAGTACTGCCAGGGATCAAAGGTCACGCCATCTATTGAACGCTCTAAGACCCAATTACCTGTGGACAAAAATATTGGTGAGGAATATAATGATGAAAGGCTTTTGTGGAGAAAAGATCAATAAGAAATTATAATGGGCATCCAAGATTGTGCTTAGGTCACCCTACTTAAAATACATAGAAAATTGACAGAACATTCAATTCCATTGAATTTCTCAAAAGCTTAAACTAAAACTGTGATATTACACCAGATTGATTAAATGTAAAGTGAGGACAGTCCAGTTGATGGAAAACCCAAATAGGAAAATTACACATCACTAAACAGAATACAAACTGCTACCAACACCATGAAAAATGATGCAACTATCAGGATTTGTCAGTTGTAACATTGTAACATTAGCTGATTCATAAAATCTGACCATCTTTATGCATTTTAATTTAAAAGTTAAGATTTCATTCTTATATCTTTTATATGTTTTGACATTAAAAAATGCAATTTATTGGATGGAATCTGAAGCTGTTTGTGGGAGGATCATGTAATCAAAAGGCTTTAATATCTGTATTGAACCATTCATAAGACAGATACTGAAAATAAGTCTCTAGCTGGCGTTTGAATCACATAGTTGTTGTTATGTTAACACCTGAAACAGTGTGCGCTGCTTAAATACAAACTATGAAGCAGAATGCTGACCTGGGCGAGGTGAGTTGGCTGCCTTCAGGATCATATAGGCGATCTGGAAAACCTGGAAAACACAGAGAGGAAAGAATGAATGAAAAGCACTTTTACATATAATACTTTTTGGTTTCAATGATCACACTTTGTTTTTTTCATTTCAATGCTCAATTTATACCCATCATCGTAGCAGACCTAACAATTGTTCTAGCCTAAGTTGTTCACTTAAGTTTTATTGGACTGCTGATACAAAATCGAGTTCACATCAGTACGTTTCCTTTTTGACAACTTTCAGCAAAACAAATAAATGGACCGTTTAAAGGAATTAGCATGATTTAAACTCACTCTCCACTGTATATATAAAGGACGCCGTTGTTTTTTCTATAGTGTGCAGTTACTTGAGATTTTGGACACCAACCAATCATTTTGGGTCATCGCTGACAGATGGAATGCCGCACAACTGCAGCACATTGCATTGTGGGATTGTATCAGAAAGCTTTTGTTATGTCCCAGTATGGGATTTTCTGACGGCAGTGTACATAGGCTGTACATACAGTAGAGGGCATTGATGTTTTTAAATGTTCAGCTTATTAATATTCAAAATGAAAACTGATTGTCAATAAAAATCCAAGTATCTGTGATTAGACCGACTTTCCTTCAGCTTGATCACCACCTAGACAGACAGACAGACAGACACACACATTGGATGTGGGTCAAATGCTGACTCCCTGTCTCTCTCCACCACCCTGTCTTTCACCCCATCCTTTCTCTCGGAGTATATCCCTTTTTCTTCTTGTGATGTGGGAAGCAGTGTCACATTGCAGCAATTAGAATAGGGAGAAAGCTACTGTGTGTGTGTGTGTGTGTGTGTGTGTGTGTGTGTGTGTGTGTGTGTGTGTGTGTGTGTGTGTGTGTGTGTGTGTGTGTGTGTGTGTGTGTGTGAGTGAGAGAGAGAAAGTGTATTTCAGGGTAACCTTATAGCAGTCATTCAAACCCCCTACAAAGAGTCAATGTTACTTGTATTCCCACCGAGGTCGGATGGTGTGTCTTTATGTGTGTGTGTCTGTGTAGGTGTGTGTGTGTGTGTGTGTGTCTGTGTGTGTGTGTGTGTGTGTGTAAAAGAGCTCTCAGCAGTATCTTGTAATATGGTGACAGCTTTGGGACAGCTAGGCAGCTCCAGCAGCTAAACATAGATGAACACAGCTAACTAATGCAATGTACCTGTGTGTGTGTGTGTGTGTGTGTGTGTGTGTGTGTGTGTGTGTGTGTGTGTGTGTGTGTGTGTGTGTGTGTGTGTGTGTGTGCGTGCGTGAGTGCGTGTGTGTGTGTGTGTAGGTTTGCAGTGTCACATTCTATATTTTGATCAGATTTGGGATCAGACGAGAGATATCTTTTGCCTCTAAAGCATGACACAGCATCAACAGATGAACACACCAATAACTGTCCTGCAAGAAATCACAAGGCTCGTTAATAAATGCTTATCTTGCATCTGTGACATTTAATGTCTGGTAAGTTTATGATGAGTCCACATCATGACATATTATCAGCCTTTGGTATATAATTTAATTGGCAAGATTCACTTTTCAAACTGAGTTTTTTTACTCATCTTTTATTTTTTTCTGCTGGTTTGGGAAATTTGAGCTTAAACCATAAACTCAAACTCACAAGGTGTCTGTAAGTTTCATCAGGTTACATTTGAGACCCTGCTAATGCAGGTTATGAATGAATGAAGCACATGGAATGTTATCTCACTGGTGAAAGAAGGCATACCTCAGTAAATAAATGAATACAAAATGTGGAATCTAAAACTGAATGTGCACAATAATACAGAATGATGGTTGTAGTCCAGTCATCTTGCTTAGTGGACATATTGAATTTCAAGTCCAACTGAAATCAGAATTGGTCTTTCCTTTTGGAAGTAAAAAATGATGCCAATGTGATTTTGTATTAAATATTAATATTCTTTATTTCATAATCAATTTACAATTGTTGGTGATAGCCTGTATCAGAAATTCTCCTTCAGCCTTCAAGCCTCGAAGTGGCTGAGTCACATATGTCTTTTATTGACAGTTGAGCTCGCAGGACCACGAAGACACAATGTCAATAACCTTAGCTTACGAACTATAGCTTACAAATCACAGACCGACAGCTTGTTGTTAGAAATGGTATTGTAGAATAAGGAATATGATTAGCCTGTGACACAACGGTGACATAACTACTTTATGCCAATAGAGAGTCAAATAATAACTTCTCTCTTTTGAGTGGTTTAGTCTAAAAGGAGAGCACAAAGCTCCAGCTTAAACCCTGTAAAGTCCAAACTGAAGTCTTTCAAAGAGAGAAACTTTTGCACTGATAAATAATTACACGATTCCAAAATATATCACTGACTAATTTGACGAGTTCTATTTTGCACATTATAGACGTGTTGTTATTGCAGAGGAGTTGAGCAAATTATTCACAAGTCTATAAAGGCTACAAAATTGTGTTTATCTCCAGATATGACAAGCGTCTACTATTATTACATCTCACCAGTGAATTGAATACTCCAAACCAAACAAATGAATATTAATTTCCAAAGAGTTCTCAAGCATTTTATGTGAGCAATCTTACACATTTAAACAGGAAATAGTCACGATATGCCAGGGAATGACTTTATGCACATATTGGAGCGTATCAGCCAAATGTGCACTTAAAATGTTTATTTTAATGCTCAATCAGTCCATTTAAGCCCCGTGTCCAGTATGGCTGGGTTGCCCACAATCAAATGGACTGTGAAGAATCCATTTTGTCTGAGCGTGATTTGGAAACACAGTGACAGTGGTTTTACTGAACAGCTGGTGTTTACAGGCCATTCAAATGGCAACGTGGTAAAATGTATCTGGCCAGATAAGCTGGCGTCAAACCCCAACTCCAGTTAGTACTGCAGCTAATTAGAGCAGAGTTTGCACACAAAAAAACACAAAAGATGGAAAAAGATCAGAATGAGACAAAAAACTATTGAAAACATGACCAAAAAAAAACTGAATTCTTTTGACTTTTGGGATTTAGACCTAAACAAACACACTGACACACAGGTGGATATGCCGTCAGAGCAACAGACCCGGTATGCAAGTCTCTTTAAAATGTACTGTCACTTCAAGAGAAAATGTGTTAACATCTCACTGGACTAATAAAGTTGCTTGTGGCCCAGTTCTAAATGGTGTGAATCATCCAGCCTCGCTCAGTGCAGGCACACAAGCAGGAGATATTCACTGGAGCCACACAGTCGTCCCGTCGAAAAGATCGCTCTGCTTTTCCACTGAGCTGCCACTAAAAACAACTTAAGGAGATGCTGCAGTATTTTTTGAATGACAGTCTCTTGACAGATCTGCAGGAAACACATTAGAATAAAGTTTCATTTTTAACCAAATTGCAGTAAAAAAAATATATATATATATAAAAAACAGACAAATTATTGTGTTTTTCACATTGGCTTAAAGAGACAGTGGAGTGCAGCATACATAGACAACGGCCTCTGGATAAATCTGAGAAATGTCCTGGTGTGTAACAGCCAATCGAGACCTATTCTCTTTAAGTCTGCCTCTCTGCCTGAACTGCCAAAAAACACAGTTTACACACACAAGTAGAACAAATGCACACACAAACACGCTCGTAAATTTAGCCTTAAGCTTTTTAAATAGGCTTTAGTCCGCACAAAACACCAGATGCTGCAATCGCTCCCACATTCTTGCTTTGGCCCGAGCTACTGTCAAACACAGACCAACAAAGTTTCATTGGGTACAGCAGATGTTTCATTTAACCTTCTCTCTGTTATGAATGAAGATATTTTTTCTGGCGCTAAAAGCTCTGACCGTATTTGTCTCATGTTCCTAATTATTACTTTAACGGTCAAAGTAAAGCAAGACTTTATCTAAGTTTAAGATGTGTTTCCTATGGCAGTTTACAATGGGAAGTGTTTAGCACACAAAATGCCTCATATAAGATGTATATGCCATTTTCATCCAAGCATAAAAATATGCTATAAAGCTATAATTATGATAGGTAAAGGTTCACTGGGTCCTCATAACGACTGATTTTGAGGCTCAAGCATCTGCCCTATTACGGTGTCCTTGAGCAGGACAATGACTCTAGACTGCGGTGAATTGGAATGTGATGAGAGTGGAGGTTTAAAGCTGCAATATTCAGTGATCTGGATATTCTAATAAATGTAAATTAATAGTATAGTACTGTCATAGGCCGGTTTATCGGTCTGTTTGTTCATGTCCAACCGTGTGCCTGAAAATGGGATTTTTAATGATGTTTGCGTCATTTTGAGGCGCGTAAAACTCACTGTAATGTAGTTAATGTTGAGATGGGTGAGGCTAATTGTGACAAAGCAGTTACAGCAAGTCAGTCAAACGAACAAAAACAATGGAGGAAACTATCAAGAAGCAGACTTTCCCTGAACTGTGAACTCCAATTACTTTTCCCTATATGGTTTTTATTGTGGTCTCTTTAAAGAGCTGCTAATTATAAGGTCAGTATCATCATTTTATCAATGCCCCGTGTCGTCATATGTTTAGAAATTGTCCCAGTTCCATCTGGAAGGAATGGTGCAATATACCACATTATGAGCATTAATATAGCAGCAAACACTGTTAGCTCTGCCAACGCGCTTGCCGTAGTTTGCACTGTTAGCATTTCATGTATAAAATAGTGTAGTGTGTAGTGTTATGGCTTCATATAATATATAAATATGTAATCTATACATTTGTTGTATATTTTTTTCTCCTGAATGTGCAAAACAATCCGAACCGTGACCCCAGAAACTGCAATCCGTGGGCTTGAGGAAGTGCTGCACCACTCACATGTTGCGGCATTTAAGAGCTGTGGATAATGACAGCACTTTGACTGACAGCCTCTTTCAGGTCCCCAATCACTCTGCCAGGTTCTCCTCCCGCCCCCAGAGAGCAGAGCCGGCGCATGATTTGACCACGACGGACAAACTGTCCATCAATAAAAACCGGCTGCTGCATTTCCATAACAACTGCAATTTAACCTCTGAAGCTGACAAGAGATTGTTGCCACGACGAGGCAAGTTTAACCCCTCATGGTGCAGTAGTTTTAATAAATTAACGAGTAATTTACTAATTTACATGCAAACATACATTGCAAGGCAACTCAATGCTTCACACATTGGCAACGCACTGCTGGGAAACTTTTGTTTGATTTGGAATAACTGAAAGTATAACAACACAATAATTAAGAAAAAAAATGTTTAAACCTGTAAATGAAACCTTAAAAATGACCCGAATTTAGGAACTGAGCTCTCATGAAATGGTTTTCAACAAGTCTCTGCAGAACACTTTTGATTGTCAAGGCAGATGCAAAATTACAATTGAAGAATTAATCTAAAAATAATAAAGAACATAGACAGACTTCAATTGTCTGTATCTCTCTCTCTCTAACACACACACACACACACACACACACACACACACTAGCACACATGGACCCTCAGCTCCCACACTTTCTCATTATTTAGTCTTTCCATCCAGAGAGGCTCAACAACAACAAGAGCGGAAATGAGGGTGGTGATGTCACAGGCGATAACACACACACATACACACACACACACACACACACACACACACACACACACACACACAAACAAACACGCAAGCCCACCATCATTTTCTGAGTGAGATGACTGAGGTCGCAGGGGAAATTCAGCGCACTGGAGGGTAAAAAGCTTTCCGTTGGACTGATCGAGACTCACACATGTGTGTGTGTGTGTGTGTGTGTGTGTATATATATATGTATGTGTGTATATATATATATATATATATATATATACACGCACACAACACCCACTGAAGAATGCACATGTTCACACAATGACGCACAGACATTAATGGCTACGGTCGATCACTGCAATTCAGGCGTGAGGTCGATCTACTGTTACTTTGATCAATACAAAATTGATTGAAGTAATATACAGAGAGGTACTTGATGAAAGGGCCAGACATTTGAGAATATATCTAGAATTTGTCTAGAACAATTTTTTCATTATTTATTTCTATTGCCTGTTGAAAAAGAAATGAAAAAAACCCATGTCTGGCCCTGTGTGTTCACGTTGTGCTACGGTGCAACATCCAGACAAACCTCCATCACTTAATATATCTGGTATACTGAATGAGTTGTAACAGTAAACCATCTATTTTTCATGGGGGGGGGAAACGACAAATATGACAATCGGGGATGCCAAAGTCGGTTAGTACGCCAGGTTGACGGCCATGCTGGGTGCAGAGGAACCTTCCCTCCGCGCAGACAAGAGGACGCAGGGAGCATGAAGTCCACGGGGCCCCTGGAAACATCGACCCCGGGCCTTTCCAAAGCCGACCAAGAGCCGGTCGCAGCGTACCGCCGTGGAGAGAAAAAAAAGGAACTAATAGTCCAATCTTCGTATTGAACAGCCAAATCGATACAAAGAAAACAATTCTGCTTGGGTACAGCCCAAATGATAATAAATAAGGAGCGTTCAGCCAAATGAAAACTGTATCCATTTCTACCTTATAGTAAGATGGACGGCCTTTTCACTGAAAGAAACTCCACATTATACATTGCTGTAGAGCACGTCAAACATGGCCATCATGTAAGAGGACTGTTAGAGCTGAGATGGCTCAGCAGGTGGTCATTGAGGAAAAAGCACGCCGGTATTAAAAAGCTTTTAAAGAACCTGCTCATGACACATGGAACAAGAGCAGGATTCAGCTGTGAGCTTTATAATAATTTGTTTCCATTCATTTTTCAGCACATTTCTATGCAAATTTGACTGTGGATAAGAGCAGGAATAGTGTGTGTGGAGGTCTGCGTACATGTCAGCTTCCTGCTCCACACACTAATACGAAGGTCAGAAGCGAGTGAGTGAGAGAGTGTGGATGCGTAACCATGCAGATGCTTTCATCGGCCATTTCCCTCTGGTGACAGGTGTGAAACGTGTGTGTGTGTGTGTGTGTGTGTGCGTGTGTGTGAGTCCATTTAGGAGTGTACCGTATATATATTCTGCAGCCACACCACAGTGGTGAAAGGTGTGATTGATGGGCCTGAAGTCATTAACATGTCAAGATGGCGCTGCTCTACTTCCTGAGATATAATTATATATTCTACGTATGTGATGGTTGGCAAAAAAATAAATAAAGCTCACCTCAGTTTTGCTTCTTTTGCTTCTTCTATTTTTCTGTTCTCTCTCTCTCTCTATTCAACGCAATATGAATAATAGGAGGCTGACCAGAAATATTCCAATATTCAGTTGTTACATTAGTGTTTAAATCCCAAAGACAGGATTCAGAGTTTGAAGATGATGCTATTTTGTAGTCGGTTGAGAAAAAAAAAACGGATTTATTCTCATAATGTTCAAACAGAAGCTTGAGATCACAAAATTGTACTTTTATTGACAGAATTGTGAATGGCACATTCTGCTTGAGCGATATTCATTCACATGAGGTGTCAAAGTAGTTATTGAGTTCTTGCTAACGTGTGCTACTTCAGGCTTTTGTTTTAATTACGGCATTTTTGATTGGAATGTTGGACTTTGTATTCCAAAATGAATCAGTTTTAACCGTAAAAGCAATTTTTCAAAGGCTTCTCTTAATGAACCGAGGGCTTCTCGTGAACTAAAGTCTCTCACCCTCATTAGTTTTATTCTCAAGACATCCATATAATTATTCTCTGGCGCTGTAATCTGTTTAATCGCACTTCTAAACTAAACTAGATGTCCTAAATCATCCCATGCCAGTACACAGCCCCTCAATCACCGATATTCCTGCCAAGCCTTCCAAATCAAAAATGAAAACCAATTATTTAAAGAGTGACACGCATGCTTATAAAATGATTGATAGCAAGGTTAGTTCAACCAATTTCAGCACCGCTGAAATAATAGTCGGTCGCTTAATTCTGTGGATGACAGAAGAATGAAACATTGTTGAAACGATGAACTAATTGCGCTAATTACAATTGGATTGACAACATGCAGGCTGCTGTGTTTATGTAATCTAAGAAGACTGCGGTTATGGGAGCAACATCTTGGCAGAGAAGCAACATGGTGGCAGGAAGTGTTAGGATTAACATATAGAAAGCAAATGGGAGGATTGTGGAATAAAATAAATGTTCATGACGTAAGGGAAGCTTTGCTCAGTAACTGTACAAGTGTGAGTGGACTGAGTGTTGCTGTTGTCCCAACAACTCCAACAGAGAGATTCTATCTATCTTTCATATCATGTCAATGATTTGAAAAACAAGGGGGTATCTAAAATACCAAAATATTGCCTTTTCCTCCAATATAGTGCGCCATAGCAGCATCAAGTGATGCATGTCAAATTATGTGTTTTTGATGTGTTTGTGTATTAAAAGAAAGGCAGTATTGGGACCAATGTGTGCATTTGATGACCCAAACATATTATTATTTTGTCAACACTTAGTTCAATTGTTTGTAACTCAAAAAGGTATTACATTTATCATTTTAAGAAAAGAAGAGACATCACATGTTATTATAACTCAGAAGCTATAAAAAGGCTGGTATTTATTTGCACCTGTTAACCTTAAAACGTTTAAAAGCTTTTGAAAGAATTTTTGGTTTTACAGTTTGGAGTCTTTTGTTTTGCCACGTGTGTGTCTCTGTTACCTGTTTTAAGTCCAGAGTGATAGTCACATAGTGGTACTCCATTCCATTCTTGATAGAGGGACTTTGCCACCAGCGGTTAGTCCCATCTGTGGCATATTCTATGGGGTGTTGTTCTGTACACACACACACACACACACACAGAAATAGAGAGAGATAGAAACAGAAAGAAAAATCATTTTAGTCTTGAATCCAGCATTGAGGGGGAAATGTTTCTCTCCACTGTATTCTTTTAGATAATTCTAGCATTTTAACCACTCAAGGCCGGATATCAAAAGGACATTCTTCTACCTTGTCAAAGAAGAAAGAATAATAGATTTCCTTTCCATTTCAGATGATTATATGTCTCTTCTGAATAAAAAAACAAAACAAATCAGCCTATTAGCAGAATCTACTCCTGGCCCCCTGTTACTATTCCACACAATAGCTTTAATGGAACAAGAAGAGAACATACTATTAGTTTATCACTTAGCAAAGGCCGCTGTGCAGGACCTTCATGGATACAGCGTGTTGGGTGTTTACATGTGTGTGAGAGCGTATTTCTAAGTGAAGATGTGTTTCAGGTTGACGTGCAGCTGCCAATCACCGGGATACTTATGTGTGACATTTCTGTTAAAAAAACCATGGCAACTATTGATAGCGAAATGAGAGAGCTATATATCGCCTTTGATAAAAGACATTTCTCTGCTTTTTTAAACAGCATTCTTCCTCTACCCTTATTCTTTAGTCCTATTGCTCTTTGAGGCTAAGCAAGAAAACTGAATAAAGATTTTTTTTTTGCATTGCAAGTAGATAAAGGAACATCCAAAATACTAAAATCAAGATATCTGGCTTTTAGTGAGTCAGCCTGTCAATTAATTGGTTACCGGTAAATTGGAAAGGAATAGTTCAACATTTTGGAAAATGAGTTTTTTCACTTTGTTTTCTATTGAGCGTTGGAGGTCCTGAAGGGCAGAATGTTTTACCCTCGGACAGAACCAAGCTAGCCAATTCACCTTGCATCCATTATGGAGACGGCAGTGTTTTCAAATCACCAGTTTTCTCTTCATTTTTCATCTCAACCTCTTCAACCTTTTCCTTCTCTCCTTCCTCATCCCCCTTTTTTGCAGCATTACATCCCGTCCTTCTTTTATTCCTCTCATCCTGGTTGACTAAAGCTAACTGGATTCATTAGCTGACTCATTGGCTGGTTAATGATGGACTGCTTCACTGAAAAACTGATTGGTTGGTTGTACGAGGTTAACTGAACCATTGATTGACTAAATAACCGACTGTCTAGCTGGCTGTTTGAATTATCATCTTGTCATGTTGCGATTGATTCCTCGGTTCATTCGTCAATTTCCTTTTTAGACAAAATGATTAGTTAACACCTGGCCATTCTGGCACTCATTAACTAATCTTGCATGATTCATTATTGTAATCAGCCTGCCTATAAAGCTTGTGTGTGTTCTTACCAAATGGTTGTGTACTCTTTTGGTTGCAGATTCGACACTGAGGGTTTCTAATAGGCCGGCCTGGTACATGCTCCACCAGTTTACAGAACATCTCTGGACCCAGTGAACCACAGGTTGCATTAGCGGAGATGTCTGCCATGGACGCCAGGTTCAACACCGCCGGGAACAGTCCTGGAGAGAAAACACAGGCAATTACATACGGAAACAGATGCTGAAACAAAAACAGCTGCCTGTATTAGTACTGACGTCTGGGAGATGTATAGATTGAGCGGAATATTAAAAGTCAGATATTTTGGGGAAATGGCTGCGATTGTACGCCAACAACTATATGTACAATTCCATTGAACCCATCACATATCACAGAGATGTACGTATACAGTATATAAGCTTGACATGTGAATACACAAAGATATTGCAGCAAAGCTCTGCTTATTTGTGTATTTGTGTAGTCAGCTCATCCCTAATCACAGGTCCAAGTCCATTAAGAGTAGTTCAAAACAGGTCAGACTTTCTTCAAAGCAAAAAAATGTGTTAAATTGCTAAAAAGCAGTATTAGGAACACCCAGCACACCGTGCTCTGCAGACAGGATATTGTATTTAAAATCATTAAAATTATGTCAGTTTCTCTGTGTCGCCTTGTTTCCGAGTGAGCCAGTGAGCGCTTGTCGCTGTTCTGAGGTTATGAGTAATTAGTGTGGGACATGAGGGGGAGGGCAGGTGTTTTTATACCATCCACGTGTGTTAAATCTGAGTGTATTTCGGGTACAGTCTACTGCAGTTAACATCATTTGCCCCTCATAGATAGCGAGCATTCACTTTATCTTTGGATAAAAGAAGCACACAATGGATTTTGGCCAGCTTTCAACAGTGCAGACTTTGGGCAGTGCGATGCTACTACATCAAAGGACTATTCATTTGCATTATGTTGCTCAAGCAATTTTTTTTTCATTTCCTGTCCACGGATATTTTTCACTGCTGGGGCAGAATGTAAACTTGGAGAGAACATACATTATGGAAAACACTGCAAAGTACACAGATTTTTTTTTTTTTTTTTCAAGATATTGTTGGAAGCCATCAATAATATTTGCAAACATTACTTTGTTTTCCTCCCCAGTGCCCTTACGGGTGGTCCATGAAAATGAGATTCAACTCTTGGAGCCATATGATTACAACTGAGGGGAGTGTGCTGCAGTCACCTCTTGTCCTATACCGCCCTAAGAAAAACAACATGTGTACTGTAATCACGGCAACATTTGCCACAGTGCCAGAAATTGCTATTGGGGCTGCTAACAATTATTTTGTTATTCGCCACTTATTTTCTCAATTAACTAATCATTGGTACAATGAAATGTCAGAAAACAGTGAACAATCACAATTTCTCAAAGCCCAAGTTGATACAAAAAAAAGCTGTTTTAAAATGTGTGACTGCTATTAGCCAGCAAGTCAAGTAGCTCCTGTTATGCAAAGAATAAATATGATGATTGATCTCTAAACAAACGGATCATTATTTACATCTGTCATCACCCAACAAATGCACCATGAGACCGCACACAAGTGGGGTTCTTTTTTTTCCAGCAGACTCTTTTTTTGTTCCCATAGCAAAAGCACATTAGTCTCAGAGTGAATGACAAACTTGTTGGACTGAAAGTACTGGAATGCTCAACATACTGTGCACATGGTTCACATTTCCTGTCTGGCAAACACACGCAGAGACAAATACATGCACGTCCTGTATAATGACACGTCACACATCCCAGTCCTGCTTTAAGGTCAGATGCTTTTACAGTTAAACAACAGTATACACTGATACACAAAACATAAACAGAGACGCAGAAATGTACAGCAACTGTACACAAAGGAGACAGACAGGAAGGGAAGATCAGATTAAAAATACAGAGAAGCACTTGTGAAAGTGTGGACGTGTGTGTGTGTGTGTGTGTGTGTGTGTGTGTGTGTGTGTGTGTGTGTATGTCCAGATGAGTCCAGCTGTTGGGCCAGATGTCAACACTGATGAACTGTGAAGAACATCTGAGACACCCAAAGTCTCTCTCACACACATGTGTACACATTCTCACACATAGTACTCACAACATACAAGCTCAGTCAAACGCATACCTTCCAAACCTCTCAGAAATAATATCTGAGAATCTAAAAACCTCTGCGGGAGTCCAGATTTCCATAACAGTGTTTTCATAACAGAAAAGTTCTCACTGTCAGAGCAAAAATATTCAATATCCAGGTTGTGTTTGTCAAAAAATCTGCTTGGAGCATATTAAATAGCAGTAGACAAAAGAAAATGTTAATAACATTCATTCCATCATAATGTCAATTATATGTTACCCACCATAATGTATGGGCTATAGTAAGACGACACATAAATCACAATCATCTCAATGCATCTGTCTTAAAAAGAAGAACTCTAGGTAAAACTATTCTCTGTTCATGTTGTATCACCAGCTTTTCAGTTCCATCGTTTCTTTATTGAGGCACACTTTTTGGATGAGTCCAAATTTTAAGCCTGATAGAGGGCAAAAGGAAAAGCTCTAAAAGACAGTATCAGCATTCAAAAGGCCCCATATCTCCACTAATGCTTACTGGATCTATCCTCCAATGCAAATGCAAGAGCAAACAAAAAGTGTGCACGTTATCATGTTTCCAACTACATGTTGTCATGTCATCAGGCCAAGACAGGAAATCCTGTAACCAGACTTCAGTTTAAAAATATGTATATATTATATTATATATTTATTTAAGGCGTTAATACAAGATCAAACACGTTGCTTTGATGAACATATTTTTCATGGTCCTCCACACCGTTTTAAACTGCTGCCGGATGCTTCTGCCAGAAAATCGAGCCAACATCCTGTGTATTCCTGGGTTTTGATCCACAACCTGGAAGAGTCTCCAACCAGATATGTGTGGGAGACTGTGCAATCTTTAATAGTGTCATTTTACCTTAAGCTTCCCATCAGCTCTGTGTGTCTGATTCACAAGGATCACAAGGGGGTTCAAAAGGGAACTTCATTCCAAGAGTAACCACCATGTTTTGCTATGTGCCAGTTCCACCTCTTTCCACCTTGCTAAGAACTTGTTGGTGAAGCAGAAAGGTTGTCTTACTATTTGTATTGTAAAGATATAGTGAAGTAATGTCTACCTGAGCAGAGAATGACGTCACTTTCCCTCTGTGTGTGTTGTTATTCGAGCTTCTCTTTGCTTTGTTTACATAGCCGCTGCTCCGCACTGCGCTCATACGGCGGTTACAGCTGATAACTGACGTCCTGTCAGGGAAGCGTAGCACCCGCCCTCCGGTTCAGCCCTCCGGTTCAGCCCTCCGGTAAACACTGTTGGCTCTGTCAGCACTGTTGCCGTTGTTAGCGCTGTTGGCACTGTTAGCGCTGTTGGCACTGTTAGTGTTGTTGGCACTGTTAGCGTTGTTGGCACTGTTAGCGTTGTTGGCACTGTTAGCGTTGTTCGCACTGTTAGCGCTGTTGGCACTGTTAGCTGCGAGCCACTGGCTCAGCCATCACCATGTTGAGAGCCGTGTGGATGAATGTTCTCAATTTTGTATTGCGCACCTTTAAACTAACTTGAACAAGATTCCTAAACACATTTTTAAACCTTACTACATACATTCAGAAAACATCTTTGGAAAGCGTTGAAGCCCTGCTTTCACTAAATGATGCAGGAAGCAGCAACAAAGAACGACAGACCATTTCTTTTGAGATTTGTATGGGTCCTCGCCGTCTGTGTTGGCCGTCATAGCAACTTTTACTAAAGATCTAAATTATTTCTTGGGAGAATATGATCATGTGTACGACTGAAACTTTGGCTACCGATAACACCTTTTTCTCTCTTGCCTTTTATGTTGAACAATGAGGTGAGATACCAACAAAGAAATGGAGAGGGCTGGCTTAAGACAGGGTTCAGTTTTCAGATTCACTGAATGACAAGGACACAATGACTGTCTGCCTTCGGCTCTACGGCTGCCACACACACACACTCAGGTTCATCACCTTCCATTCTTTCCTCTCTGCTCTGATAACCATAGTAGCCTGTCTGTCTGTGTGTCTGTCTGTCGGCCTCTCTATCCTCCGTCTACGCTCTGTTAACCAGAGGTCTCAGGGGATTTACTGCCATACAGACTTTAAATTATAATACTGTCAAAATGTATAAATACACCCAGTGAAAGGTGGGCAATGTCATTGTCAAAGAAGTTCCAGCGCTCCAACACTGATTACAAGGCAACATCCCTGATGAAGGTGGGCTGTACATTTAATTACAATATATAACAGTAAATATCTTCACCCGATATATCGTCACGCTGAATTAAAACTGTATAATTAACGCATGTCAATATAAAGATATGTGAGGGGAAGAAAATGCAAAATTTGATTTTTGTCAACATCAGCCAAACCTATGCTTGAAGTTTCAAGTCACAAGGTTAATTAACTGGATTTGTTGGTTTTCCCGGAGCTTTCAGACACATTTTGAGGCCTTCTTCTTGGACCTTGTGAAAGGAATTTTCGTTCGCTAATATTTGTCAAAGTGTAAACTCTTATTTGTCCTGCTTGTTACCGCTCACTTCACCTATGAATCCATTTGTTCGCGTGTTCACGTGACCAGACATTGGTTATGTGTTCCAAAAGTGACCGTCACACACTCTGCACTTCCTACATCGCAGGTTACACATCTATTCAAGGACGCTACTTATCTATGTGGTAAGAAGGACACTCAGATATCAATATGGGAGTTAAATCTAGACTTAAGGAGAAAATGTCCAGACATGACTGGATTTTCACAAGATTCTGGAAGACAGCAAATTCCTTTTATTGTATAAAGGCTTCTTATTACATTAGAATAAAACTTTATTTGCTTTTTCCGTCATGCTACACGATGACTCTGCACTGCTCGTCCTTCTATGTGTGTGTGTGTGTGTGTTGCATGTGTGTGTGTGATGGATGTGTTATTGTTGAGTTTTGAGGCTAGATGTATGCTTGATGGAATAAGAAGAAGGTTGAAAAAGACAGGATCATCTCTCTCCCTCCCTCCATCCCGAGTAGTTGGGGGACTGAGAGAGATATGGATGCAGAAAAAAAGATGGAAAGATTGATGGAGATGGATGGAGGGATTCCCAGAGAAAGATAGAGTGTTGTTTAAAAGGGTCAGGGCCAGCAGGGGAATGAGGGATGAGACTGCGATAATCCTGTATACTCACACACGCGCGCATTTAAACAAAAACACACGCCCACGGAGCCTTTACCGGCCGGTATCTACATACAGAAAGTGTGTGTGCGCATAAAAATGAAAATGCCAAATAGTGAGACATCAAAAACATGCAAAAATATACATTCACAAATGTGTTGGATGATTACCATGCAGATACGCAATGAATGCACACCCCACACTTGAATTCTCACACTCATGTATTCCCGGGACCAATACACCACATTTGATAAGAGTCTGATTCAGACCAAGAAACAATACAAACACTAATCAGTCCTGGACTCGTCCTCAGCTTTGTGATGATCTCTCCAAGAAATCTAATCTGCTTTGTTAGCTCAGATGTGCTCTAAACACCTGAAATATGATTTATCTTCTACCTCTGAGTTTTTAAAATCCAATAATCCAGGTAATGGGATCCAAACGCTTTAACAAGGACAGAAGAATTTGACGCATTTCCCAACGCATTAATTATGTTGTTATCCTGAAATATACAATTTCTAATGATAATGAAAGAACAACATCATTTTCTTCAGACCGCACAGCTTGCTAACGGATTCTCCTTCAGGCATCAGATCATTGTTGTCCACATACACATATAGTATCTTGTTATCTTCATATATCTTTGTTATCTTGTTACAATTTAAAAAAAATAAACTTAATTTGGTAACTGATGGAAGCCTGAGTCACAACTCAACTACAGTATGAAACACATTTCAGGCTCAGGATAATAATGACCTTGAGATATAGCGATAACAAAGAGATAACACAGTGCACAAAGAGCTAATGAATAGAAATACACTTGTATTTGGTTCTATATAGGCACCTCATCTGGAACATTGTGTCAACTCTTTCTCTAAATAATGATATATATTTTTTTAAATAAATTACATCAATTATTTTAACAGTTTAAATTAAATCAGTTCATAACAAATAGAAAAGGTGTAGTTTGAATCACTGAAATAGAGTGTGAATAAAGCCAAAGCCAGATTTCTTTAGAGATACACGGCTGAAATGACAGAAATGATTTGGGCTAGATTAAGAGTCAACAGCCATGCAAGCAGCTCTGTAAGGCTGTAGCTAAAACTGTGGCGCTTTGAGCTAAATGCTAGCACCAGCATGCTAACATGTTCACAATGACAAAGCGGGTATAATGTTTACTATGTTCACGGTGTTAGTTAGCATGCTAATTAGCACTAAACACAACGTACAGCTGATTTTGGTGGAATGTTATGATGGCGGTGGAAAATGAAGGGATTTATCTGAAGGAAAACATGAATGTATTTACACATTTTCATGTTATTCAATTCAATAGTTGTTGCAATGTTTCCCTCAAAACCACAAATGTTAAACTCAGGGTGGTACCACTAAAAGTTAGGGAATCACCAAAGCCAGTAGGGTACATCCTCTGGGAACAATGAATGTCTGTACTTAAGTTTGTGGCAATTCATCCAATAGTTATATAACTATGTACACATACATATATATATTGGCTGCTCTTCTGTCAACCTCCGGGGGTTTTCAGGGAAAGCTGAAATAAAAACTAAGTCAACATCCTGCTCTCACAAGGACTTCCTACCCCGGGAGTGTGTGTGTGTGTGTGTGTGGGTGTGTGTGTGTGTGTCTGTGTGTGTTCCTATCAGCAATGAAGCTCCAAAGGAAAAGGCAAGCAGACCCTGCCTTTCAAGACAGCAATGGACGGCTTATTATACAAAGAAAATAAGGCAGGAAGTGCTTGTAAAAGAGAAGGAAAGAGAGTGTGGGCTGATCAGAAGAGTCAGGACACCAACCCATCTCACTTTCAATTCAATTTCAATTCATGGATTTACACCCACACGACAAGATCTCCCTTCTCTCCCAATACAGCCCCACTCGTCATTACACGTCTGCTCCTGAGCTGATCTTTTTGAATTGTGGTATTAATAATGCAAAGAAGACAGACCCAGGCATACTGAGGACAGCAAAGTCGTTTGTTGTCATATCAGAATGGACATTACATTAAAGTCATGAAAACCACTGCAACTGGTACTTTCAATGTAAGAACTCCCATTCTACCAATTACATTGTTCATATTACTGTGATGTTTATTTGTCTTCATCATGCCCATGTGCATTTGCGCATCAAGCTTCTGCTCATAATTGCAATTTCAGGAAATTAGAGACCCAAATATTTTCCTTTTCCAGATGGCCACACACTCATCAAAGAAAAGAAGAGAAGAGGGAGAGACGTGTGGGCTTACTGTGTGTGTGTGTGTGTGTGTGTGTGTGTATGTGTGTGTGTGTGTGTATGTGTGTATGTGTGTGTATGTGTGTGTGTGTGTGTGTGTGTGTGTGTGCACAGAGTTGATCTTTGCAAATACTGTCCTCTTCCAGACGGTCATAAACTCAGACTAAACAGGAAAACCACAAAGTTAAAGACAGTTAATCCCCTACTTAAACGCACTCATACACACATACACACTGTCAATGACCTGACCACGTCTGCTGGAGGCTACGGTGATCACTGGGCTCCAGACTGGGGAGTGTCGAAGTCTAAACTGTCTCCCAAGAGGCCCGCTGGTTCTCTCCGCACTCAAATTAAATTTTCAGACTACAATGTAGGCTAAAAAACAACATGTATTCTTCTACAGTGCAGAAACTTGGGAGTGCGTTGGCAATATAATACTGGCTTTATATTCTCCAGTAAATAGTATTTCACAATCAAACCCTTCGTTTGACAACTGTCTGTTTGTAAAGTCCCACTCCCCTACTGTCAAGCTTAGCATTCTAGCTAGTTAACCAATATAACAGTGGCAGAACAAGCTGTAGCTTGCCGATTAACTCTGAGAACCCTGGAACAACTGTGAAACTGCAAAATCTGTATTAGATAAATCAAAACAAAATGAAGGACAGCGATGACAAATATAGAAAGATGAGATACCATAAACCAGAGTTCAAGCTAATATAACTTCATAATCAGCTCTGACTACGGAGTATTGCTCTTGTATAGGTCCCCATGCACACATATCTGGCACATTGAGAAAACACTTAAGCTTGACAGGCCCGGCCATGCGTAGTTACTGCTGCTACGCTATGACTGGACCATCACTGTTCGAGGGAGGGGTTTAGCGAAGGGTCAGTTGAAAATTCTATTTTCTATTTGTGCAAAAAATAAGCATTGAAATGGAATTTTAACTTCTAACATTCAGATCACGATAGAGTTTAACGTCATAGCCGACACACACACACACACACACACACACACACACACACACACACACACACACACACCATGAGCTGTGGGGGAACACCCTTACAAACATTTGGAACAATCAACTCCATCAGACGGTTATCATATTGTAATTCATTTACAATCCTGCTTATAACAGAGCAAACAGCTAATGTATGGAGGTTTGAGCAGGCTTGATTATGATGCGTTCAAGCTCTACGCTGTAAAAATGAGTGTTGAGCAAAGGTAGATTACAACACTGTGATGATGTGTTGTAAAATTTACATTTAGTGTTTGGCGAGAAACTTGAGTAAATACAGCTGTTCCCAAGATGTTTTCACAGCAATATAAAGTATTTAAATAAGCATTTGAACGTGCGTTTTTATGCAAATAACCCCATAAATGACAATAACAAAGGGAAAAGATAACATGTAGAATTTTTGACGGTTTACACTGACTTCGGAAAGGTCGAAAAACATTTTCTCGTGACAGTGGGGAAAAGTCGGTCTGGAGCCTTGCTGTCTATAGTTCTTAGAAAGAAAATCGTAATGAGTCTCTAAAATAATTTGATATACATATACACACACACACACACACACACACACACACACACACACACACACACACACACACACACACACACACAGAGTACAGAGGGTAAATGTTTATGCGCAATAACTCCTGGATAAGTGGTAGAGGTGATTTAGCTGAGCTCAGACCAGCCAGCAGTAAATCCATCGTGCAATGGACTAACTGCGCTCTCTCACACACACTCTCACACACACACACACACACACACACACACACGCAGTCCATACCTGACGAGGCAGTGATGAGGACTTTGTTAAATCATCCACAAGCACCTCAGAGACACAGTTGTGAGCGTGTGGTTGTGTATGATTTAAGTAGGAACTCATCGGTGCTAGCCTTGGTTACTGCTTACGGTACAGCCCGCAGCCAAGGCCAATACACACACACACACACACACACACACACACACACACACACACACACGCGCCCTGTCTCGGGGATATGTTGGTGTTGGTAATGAAAACATGCCAGTCAGTAGATTTACAGGAGAGAGCAACTTGACCTCTGGTCCCAGAGAGATTCATCACTGGTCGAGGATCTAATCTTCTCAAAGCTACAATTCTGCTCCCAACCCCAAAACGATATATAGAACAGAACAGAACAGAACAGAAGGAATAGAAGGATAAAAGTGATTTTCTTGGGAAAATTGTGTTTGGACATTTATCTTTAGCTCAGAATGTGTTCCTCCTCACACTGCTGACTGCTCTTGATCTATGTGTAAAACGTCCCCTGGAGATAAAGTCAGGGTTCAGACACTGTATGTTATGTTCAAGTAAAGCCAAACAAGTGCAACAACTTGACCTCACAGTATGTGAGAACAACACCTACAAATACTCTACACAGCAGTGGTATTTACAGGAACTACGCAGTGGTAATTCACTTTAATGAACATCATTTGAAGACAGTTTACAGTTTTGGCACTGGGAAAAAAAATTGGACTTCCAGATGAGGGGGTAGGGAAAAGAGAGAGTCGGCTAAAAGAGCCTCATGCCTGTTGCCAGTATTTTCTCTCCAAACTCCAGCAAAGTGGCCAAGGAAACGTGGTCACGCTAACTGAACGTGGGACTGTTAAAAAAGGATAAAATGATATTTGGCTCAATTGTATACGTATTATGAACAGTTCAGTTTAACATAAGTTGTTTAGCATGTATGCACAAAGCTTTTAATCAAAATGTTGATCACCGTGTAATAAAGGGGAAAAAACGGACAATTACAAATGATTGATAGTGCTCAAGGTTGTAAACATCCATAAAACATGACGCGTCTATTCCACTGTGTTTGACAATCATGATTAACTGCTCTTTGAAAATATTCAATATGTAAAGTCATGTTCATGTCAGACTTTTACAAGCAAATGCCCTTTTTTATTTGTATAAATGCTTATTAGGGATGGGAACATTTGACTTAATCTGTAATCTAACAGAGTCCATGGCAGTAAACTGTGATCTCCATGTACTGTCAGGATACATAAAGTAATTTTCTTCTAAAAATCTTTAAATATGAAATTAAAAGACATTCACAATGACTTGATCGTGATGAATTTCCATTATAGCTATCAATCAGGGTAGAGAACGTACCATGTTAGAAAGAACAGGCTCAATGTCGCTATGTTTCTTATTTATTTATCCTAAATCAATGCAGGGGGACCTTATGAATTATGATGACTGTATTTAAAAAATGTTCACAAAAAAGATGTGTGTCCTTTCTGTGATGCAATAAAATACTTGTTTCACAACTAAATGTAAAGTGATTCCAGTATGTTTTAGCACCATTTTAAGAGTTTTCAAGCATACTTTGATGGTTATCGGGATAATATTGAGAATTGCAATTATTTTGTCCAGGATACTCGAGACATGACATCTTCGTATTGCCCCATGCCTATTTGGAGATTACTTCCACTAATGTTTTACACAGTTATCAATAAAACTACTTTTCGTGTGCTGTCCTGATGCTGTCAGTAGAATGCTTTGATATCAAATAGAAAGCTCATTACATATACATAAAAGTATATTGATTGTGTTGGGAATTGATGTAAATGAGAGAGGATACATCGGTGGAGAGCATGACTGTGTGATGACTAGAGGCCTCGCTATGTGTGTAGGATTTGTGTGTTTGTGCAAATGTAATTTGGACGTGTGTTAATGTATTTGTATAATGGGCGTGTGCAGGCCCTCCTTTCTTGAGTTTGTTCTGTATTTGTATCTCGGCCGGTCGGGTCACAAGGGATTGTGGGTAATTGGAAATCCAGATGGACGTGCATGAGCTTCCAGGAAGAAATGGTTACCAAGGAGATTGAAACAGGACACACAGGCTACAACGTTAATGTGGCTCGTCTCCGCCTGTGCACCTTTCTTATTCTCCTATACTTTTCCTATTCTCTTCTCATTTTCCTGATGGTTCCTCGTCTCGGGGCCTTCCACCCTCTCCGCCCCACTACTCTCCATTCAGTTGATTTATGAATGAGAGACAGGAAACAATGTACTATTGGCTGAGGAGTTGAGTGGGCGGGTCCATGGGGGACAATCAACAAAGTATGTACAAAAGGAACAGCCAGTTATCGTGAGTAATATTCGCCGTACACACACACACAGAATTAATGTCGGTTGTTTTCCCTGAGGAAAGACTTCTTCACAGTACTGAAGAGAGCTAGCCACCACGGAGGAAGATGGAAGCTGGACTTGCTGCCATTACTCTTCCTGTTCGTTACTTAGCATAGACATAGTTGGCAGCGCTGCTGAGATCCTAAGATTAGTTTTACAGTCTGTTGACAGCAGACACGGCCAACAATTTGAAAAGTCGACATGGATAACATCATTACAGGCCAAGAAAAACACAAAACAGATGTTTAGACCTGGTTGGCTTACAGGATTTGTACATGAAGTACTGAGAGAAAGACTGTGACCCAATGGGACTCAAATGGGACATTTGTGAAATAGATATTTAATCAACTTTTACAGGTATGATTTCCACACATTAAAAAACAATGTGTAAAAACTAGATTCCTGAGGACACAACTGACCATTCAAACATCAAAGCGTCTCTTAATATGTTCCTGCTATATCAATAATTGCATTCTATTTGTTAAATGAGTCAAAAAGGCATTTTTTCTCTTTTCAATCCAAACTTCAATTCCGTAACAAATGCTCCCATGAAAGGGAAACAACTGGAATCATCTCTCTGCTTGGTACACATAACTGTCTTATAACAAGATGATATCGATTCCCAAAAAGCAGATCACCGACTGCACTGCCCTCTCGTGTGAGGTCAGAGGTCACGGTCAGCTATACAGTCTAGTGATGGCAGAGGATCATGCAGAAAGTTTGAACGTTATCTGGTTTGCTTTTGAATCGCCATTTCAACATTTCAACATCTTAACATGTCCTTGCGAGAGAAGCACAGGTGGAACTAATAACGTGAATGATGGCTGCCCTTCAGCGAGTATTGCAATGCAGCAATAAAATGCCTGCAGTGAAAAAAGGGTCTATGGTGGGGGGGGAGGGCAGCTATAGAAAGAGCTTCTTTACAAAGCAGCGGCTACCTAGCAACCAGTTCATACACACTGTATTTAACAAAACATATATTTACCCATCTTAAAAAAAACACACACACACACTTGACATCATAACCGTGCACCGTGGACAGAAAAGGGAATATAATATTGTGAATGAAATGGCTGAAATAGAGATGAGCTCACCTGGAATTAGGGGGTGCTCACACGCACGGCATTAAATGATGGCTATGGGTTTTGACAGAGCTGATCTACAGGTTGCTGACTCGTCGTTTTTGACCAGCACTGATGACTACACGGCTCCTATTAGCTGCCCCGAGGCTACCGCTAACTGCTCTGGCAGAGGAAAATGTTCAGGTTAGATTGAGCGGCGCTGAAATGTGTGCTTGACAATATAGAATCCATTACAGTGTGTGTGCGTGTGTGTGTGTGTGTGTGTGTGGGCCTGTCTACACTGCTTCATAAAATATGTTATGCTTGATGATATTCGGGATCAAATTCTATTATAACATTCAGCTTTTTTTTCATTGGGAAACAAATTGAGATACTCTTGCCTGTTTTAGTGAGTGTGTTCAAAGATAAGGACATTGAAAAACAGGAGATAAAACTATGTGACAGCGATAAGGAGAAGCAGTTGGCAACGAGAGCAAAAGTGTGGATGAGTGAACACAGCACTGCATTGACTACAATGCTCATTCACTTTTTTTTTTATCTCACTGAAGTCCAAATGTGTGGGTTCACTATCCGTTACACCAATGCTCAGTCTGTGTGTGTGTGTGTGTGTGTGCGCGTGTGTGTGTGTAAAGAGGTCGAGAGAGCTGTGTGTGTGTTGGAGTATATAGCATTCATTACAGTGGCGCTACAGACAAACTGCTCCCTGGATAGACATTGATTTTCACCCAATGGATCTCACTGTTAGCAAACCTAATAGCCTGGTGGGTAATGGGTACATGTTATGAATGAGCCCCTATGGGCAGGAGAGGGGAGGAGAGCAAAGGAAAGGATGAAGGTAGAGAAAACAGAGAAGGAAGTGAAAAAGAAATGGAGGATAGCATGTGAATAAACAAAGGAGTGAGATGAGATTTCGTTTTTTTTTTTTTAAAGGAGAGG